>CM029547.1:15049718-15451040 GCA_017141385.1 Sogatella furcifera | reverse complement strand
CCTTTTCTCAATAAATTATCTTTATTAATATAACTTTTGATTAATATAGGCCTATTATAAATCAAACTCAAAATAATAACCTTGAAAATATCGCTGAAGATATAGCCAATTACTCAATACATTTCGCATGAGCAAGCAATGGAAAATACACGTTATAAAGCATTGATAGCATCTTGGAGGCTTGAGAAGTGTAGAGGACCTTAAATATAAGGTTTTTATAAATTATTATCTCCATTTTTTCTATATTACTAAATCCAAAGACTGGAGACTAACTTAATCCTGAAGTTAAATCCTTCCTTGATCCTAACTAAGGCTTGATCCTATTCTCCTCCCTTATTAGAACATGATTCTTCATAGTTATAAATATTGCATAGGCTAATTCAATAAAATGCAATATATTTTTTTACAAGTTACTATGTCTTTCAAACATGAAAAATGTACTTTTTTCATTTTCAGAAAGTTAAAATATTGAAATTAAGGGTGAAGAAGGTTGTGAATAGGGGGAAAGGGGTATGATTTAAGATGAAGGGGCCCGGTTTTTTTGTTTTCTGTGGGGGCCCGGTTTGGAAACGTTACGCCACTGATTGGGACCCTTTGAAGGTGAGGTAGATAAATTGGGACCCTTTAAAGGCGTGCTTTCAGAAACACAGGCGTACATCGAACAAAGAATTAGTCCAGTGGCGCCGACTTCATCAAAATTGTGCGGGGGCAACGTCCACCATGAAGATTAATAGTGGGGGGTTTGTTCAGGTGATCATGGGGGAGAGGGTTGTGAAAATACGCAAGAATACACATGAGGCTGCATCTTTGCATGTGAATTCTTGCTAAATATAGAGATAATCTGATCTATTCAACTATTTTGAATTCCTATATTATTACCCTATCATTAATTTATTTCAAATTGTCAATCATAATAATTGGGATTCTGATAGTGAATGGATCAAGTTCCTCCTTCAATTTTGAACACAAAAAAAATATTTAGAAGTAAAAAATTAGCCTAATAATAGTTAAGTTACTGAATTTCCTAGCTGCAATGTGTAGGTTGAAGGAGGCACATTTGCATCCAACTTACACATTATATCATCTAGTTGACTTTTATCAGAAACTTCAGTTTTCAATTAGAATTTTTACGATTCTCACTTAAACGTTAAAAGCGGCTATAAAAGCCATAAAACACAAATATATCATAGATGTGTCAGCGCTACCGACCACTTAACAGTCCCAGAGTCAACTGAAAACTGAAGCAATTCTGGCTATGAATGTTAGTTAGTTCCATTATTATTAAGTTTGTTTTGTTTATTTAGACTTTGTTTTTGATTATGTATTCAACTTATAACTATACAAAAAAAAACAAAAATCAAGAATAAATTGAAGAATTTCTTGCAATTGATGTCAAATCCAGCTATAACAATCTAAGTCTAGACGCCTAGCTGGGTAATGCAAATAATAAACAGGAGACTGATCGTCTATTTTTATGGTTTATGGACATTGTGAGAGTAGTCTTTCAAAATAATGCAGTAGGCCTAGATCATTTCACATTAATAGCAGTGAATATAAAGTATCTACATATTCTTTGCTAATAGTTCAGTTTCCAGGGCCCTGGCTTATAAAGATTTACAGCTAGTTTTTTGATGAAAAACAAGTGATTGGGATTGTAGATTCACCAATAAAACTCTCGATTTACAATGTTCCAAATTTGGGAAGAATCAGCTGTTGAATCAACGATCAGCCAAAACTCACTAGGAGACCCTAACATTTGAATCCAAATGTCCGCGATGGTTCGAGTGGAATAGAAAATCCCATGTAATCCCATTCTTTCTTTACAATTGTGACTTGGTTTCCACGTATTTTAAGCAAAGGATGAATGAGTGATGATGAATGATGAAGGTTTAAGATGTAGGTTATATGTATATGTAAATTGGTTCAGACAAAAAATTCACGATATCGCTGTTCAAACTCAAATCATCGCGGCCATTTTAGATTACAAGGCTAGGGTCTTCCGACTTGGTTTGTTTACGATTTTCTTTGTAGGTTATGTTAATATTTTAGCTACAAAAATGATTCCTGTTCAAATCTCACTATAAAAATAATGATTGATATTTATTATTAAATATACCGTATTCATAATAATAAATCAATTTATGTATTAAAATCATTAAATTAGGAGCAAAGTTTTGGTTTTACAGGAACAGCATTGGACTATTCCGATATTCTATTTACTTGAGGTAAATTCATTTCATGTAATTTTTTTAATCAGCTGAAAATGTAGAATTTGCTTTTTATTGGAAACGTTTATGAGACAGAGACGCCCATAAAATCCACGAATTATGAGTAATGTGGATTGTAAAATGTTTATAAGCCAGAGCCCAGATGTGAATATAATAAAAATAGCTAGACAGGTCCTTTGTTCAAAATTGGTTTCATTTTGGCTTTCTGGAATTGTTGATGATGGCAAAAATATTCTTTCAATAGGCCTACTTATTGATAATTATAATACCGTACTCAAAAAATTGATGAAATTTTTTTCTAGTAACCTATGATTATTGAGGGGCAAATTACATGCATTGCCCCCTGAGTGATTATTGAGGGGGCAGAAAGTGCCTTGCCCCCCCCGAAGTCGGCGCCACTGAATTAGTCCAGTCATTTTATCAAAAAAAAGGCCCTTTGTAGGAAAAAAATCAGGACACTGCGACATTTTCGTGTAATGTTCCTTGGTCCTTGGAAAACTTTTATTAAAAAGTTGACCTTCTAAACCTTGTGCTTAATACAGGGTGCCCCAAAAACCACTAGATTTTGGTTCCACTCATAGTTTTCTGCAATTTACGCAGAAATGAAGCGTCAGACAGGATAATTTGAATCATAAATTTTTCAGCTTATAAAATTCCCAAGCGATTGGTATCAAATTCAGCCTTCTATGTTGAATGATGATCGAGTTATAATTTTTCAAAAAAGCAGTATTTTTTTCAAGGAAAATGAAAATTTGATACTTCTCAGTATTTGATTGTTTATAACTTTTGCCTGATGTTTTGGAAAGGTGTAATTCAAAATCCCTCTGGCCCTATGCCCTATAGCCCTAAGTTTGAAGTTTAATTTCCATTATCTCAATATTTAGCTTATAGTCTGGTCGAGCAAAGAGGACATTCTGCCGGATGGGAAAATGACACCAGCTTAAACAATATTGGTTCAAAAATTATCAATTGGTTATCGAATTAGTAGAAACATTCTGCTCTACAATTTGAGACCAAATTTTTCATTTTTGAACCAATATTGACCGAGCTGGAGTCATTTTTCCATCTCACCAGAATGTCTTATTGAATTTTGCTCTACCAGACTATACCTATTTTCTCCCATACAAGCAAATGGCATTCTCTTGTGTATTTTGAAAGTATTTAGGGTTCATCAATTCCTCCAGTCTACCCTAGTAGGCAACACAGTGACTTGATAGAGACAGCCATGATGTTTCCATCTGTATGAATCTGCTTGAATTTGTTTATAATGGAACTATTTTTTGCCGCCGCCGCCATGATGTTTCCATGTGTTTTGATGGAGATTTGTACCACGTGATCAAGCTAAACAACCAAGCGTGACAGACAGTCAATGGCCACACTGTCTTTTATCAAGTCACTGTAGAAGGCAAAGTGCTTACCTTACAGAGCAATCCGTTAATAAAAATAGGAAGTTATTGTCTTTGTGGGTTGGGAAAAACTGCAAATTGAGATGCAATTCAATTAAGGTTGGGTAGGTTTGTGTTTTAAAACACCAATTTTACACACAACTATAGTCTGTCCAAGCAAAGAAGACATTCTGGCAAGAAAATCAACTCCAGCTCGGTCAATATTGGTTCAAAAATGATCAAATTTGTCTCAAATTATAGATCTCAATGCTTCCTACAATTTGACAACAAATTTATAATTCTTGAACCAGTATTGACCGAGCTGAAGTCATTTTCCCATCTTGCCAGGAAGTCTTCTTTGCTTGGCCAGATTATACTGGGAGTAGAAATTGAGGAATAACTCATGTAAGGGTATAACTTATGCTTTGCCAACAATACAGCTGACATTATTATAAACGTAGTATAGAACTGACAACTTCATCTTCTACTACTACATCTTTTTTTACTTTTCTTATTTCTTTTTCTTCTTTCTCCACTTATTATTCTTCCCTTCCTACTTATTTTTTTCTTCTTCTTTTATCATTACTGGAGTACTCCAGTAAAACTTATTAATGTTCAATGTTTTGTTGTTCAAGTCTACTAATAAATAATTGTAATGGAAATATAAATTTCAAATCACATACCTTACTTTTTGAGTATTATTGTTGCTTCACCACAAAAAAAATATATAAATGGTTTCACAATTCGGATTATATCTTTATCATAATTATGTGTTACTTTATTCACAAAATTCAAAGAAAATTAAAAAAGAAACGCAGTTCATTACGTAAAGGGTGAGCACATAACTATTAAAATTTCACTGAAAATAAAGTCTCACGTTGTGCTTACTATGGAAGAGTCTTTGAGTGAGCCAGCGTCCAAACGTCTTCTAAAGCTTTTTTTACATGTCGGATTTCTGATACATAATGGTGATACACAGTAATTGATACAGGATGGGATCATATTTATACGAGACATTTGCAAAGCTCTATTCCTCAATGATTAAACATTAATTTTGATAGCATTCAAACTCTAGGTATTTTTAAAGTTGAATTGATGAGAAAATAGGTATTAAACTAGATATTAAGTTGAATTAATGAAAAACAAACACTAGGTTTTAGAGCAGGGGCGGATCCAGGATTTACTTCTGGGGGGGCACAACCCAGGTTATGAAATTATCAAAGGCTAGTAAGGCGAAACTATCACAAGTATGCACCCCCTCCCTCAATTTTTCACAAGGCCCTCTTCATACCTAACCAACCCCCCCCCACAATAAGATTATATCAATAAGTATCACTAATGGGGAGCTGCCCGGCTGTTCTTGGAGCTGCCCGGCTCTAGCAGCGCTGCTCTAGCCATCACAACTCCATTCACATAACTATATTATAAATGTTCTCTTTGTTATTAGAGCTACTAATGTATAATAAATCAATAAATAGTAAAATTCGCCCTTTATGAGCTATTTTCAAGTAAGTTTCACTATTTATTGATTTAGTATACATTAGTAGCCCTAATAGCAGAGTAAACATAGATAATTTGGTTGTGATGGATAGAGCAGCGCAGATAGAGCTGGGCAGCTCCAGAAGCGAATTTAGAGCCGGGCAGCTCGAGCTGCTGCTTGGGAATTGTACCTTCCAGAGCCAGGCAGCTCGAGCCGTGCATCTCAAGCTGCAGCTTGGGAATACTACCTTTAGTATGGTGCAATTAGTCTACAAATGGCCCAGGCCCTGGCCTTATTTTCAAGAGTTGAAGTTTCTCCCCAATACCATAATGTTGTATACAACCCCTATACTATAAATTGTTCAAATAAAAATTTCATAAAATGCTACATTTTATTGAACTTATGTTTCTGAGGAGGGGGGGCTAAGATGTGTAATTCTAGTTTCTTAAAATATCTCGAAGATTAACCTAAAAATGTATAAGTTACGTTCATCCCTTCCCTTTTGTACCTTGAGAACCGTTCAATTTAGCAAAATTTTGCATAGAACCACTATTTTAAAATTGTTGTAATGTTGACACATTTTGCGCTGAACTGTATAGTTACTGAGATATTTTTGTGCCCCCCCCCCCTAAACGTGAAAACTGTGTTAGGCCTACTTTTTACAAAATAATTTTGAATAAATCAGTCCAGAGTTGAAGACAAACTCTTATTTTGGATGTTGAGGTTTCACTGTTTCAGTCTAATTGCTACTATAGCTGTTGCCAAAATTTTAGACACATTCCTCGTTGATGTAGCCTACTACTAAAGCATCTATTGTCTCTTTTAATTTCAGCATCAGTTGTTGGAGCGTACATGCAGACGAATCCGACTAAAGTTTTGGCGTCAGCTATTAGGCTACTTGAAACACGCTGAAAATAGGGTCCGGTGAAAATTTTCACGCTGAAAATTTTTTGTTTTTTTTCTAAAAAGCATATTCATAGGAGTTTAAAAACTTTTAATTGAACCACCTTAAAAGTTTTAATTTGAGTTATAAGTACAGTACCTATAATTCAGTTTTTTTTCATTCTATCTAGTGTATGTTTCATCCGTCTGGGGGGGCACGTGCCCCTGCCCCCCCTGGATCCGCTAGTGTTTTAGAGAGTCAATAGTTATTTTCTCCCAATTTTCATTATTGTCAAAAAATAAGTTAGCCTCACTTTACAACCATCACGTTACAAAAATGTTGTGTTAATGAGCGTCCTTCCTGTATGCGTTTCAAACTTTTGCATCACTATACTGCTGTCGTGTAGAGATACATGCATTTAGGGTTCACATTCATTGACCGTTCGATTGTTTAATGCTGATCACCAAACGATCGGACTGCCGGTTCAGGCCTACGGCTGTTTTGGACTGCCGAGGTCCTCTACAGAAAGCCCTACAGAGGCTTCCCAACAGTCCGAGCGTCCGTTCAAATGCGCAAGAAATGTTTGACGGGAGAGCGGGAACGCGGGAAGCGCACTGCTGCTGCCACCTAGATGCCAGAGTGGCTCAACCTGTCAGCAGCAGCAACGCCATTGCTGGAAGTCGTTGCTTTTTTCGTTTTTGGAAATAGTTGACAGTTCCTCATATCAAAGACTGAACATTGGAAGGACAAACTGAAATTGTGATCACGTTCAAGCAGGGGAAGGATGTGCCCGTGAGTGAGTTTCACTATTTTATTTCTACTTCAAATAAATCAACTACTGGAAACGAATAATTTGCGCCCATTCCGCTTTGATCAGTTTCTTTTTCTGCTTTATTTTGCCGAGAACGTGGGATCCTTTCAGTTATTTGGCTATTGCCAGTTAGGCCTAGGCCAGTCAGACTACAGCCATAGACTAACTATACATATTAGTTAATAATATACTAATAACTAATAACTATACTATAGAATATTATATCTACGCTACAGCTTAGGCCTACCAGCTATGGTTGCCAGCTGGATTTTGCCAACACAAGATTTTTGGATTTCCAATCATCAAATTTAATCATATCGAGTTTTAAGTCCATATAGTGAAATAACATTTTTTTTAAATTATGATTTTTATAACATTTGAATGTAGTTTAGAAAAAATTTTATAATCATTATTATTATTGAATGAATCCAAACGTATAAGGATTGATTTAGCCTAAATGATAAATCAATATAATCCTAGAATATTGGTGAAGAAATAAGTAATTCAGAATATATTATTAATGCAAAATATTAATTTTTATTGAATCAAGGATAATTTTATTATTATTTGAATAGTCGAGCTTATAGTGTTCGAAATTAGTTATTGTTTGTTCTTTTGAAAAAAGTAAACTTACATTATATTCTTGTAGGTCACGGTCATTGTTCATTGTATCTTCATGAAGCTTCTAGAGAATTATAAAATTGAATACTTTTCGCCACTGTTTGGATTATGTCTCCACAAATCCGAACAGAAAATGATCGGGCGGCGTTAAATCGCGAAATCTTGGAGAGAATACTCAAAAGTCTGCATTAAATAGCCGATATACTGATTCAGGTCTCCATTTACGCAGCAGCTATTGCTTTTTCTTAGGGCACTGAAGGTCACTGTGGATGTGTTGTGTCATTTCGAGTAGACCTTGTGTAAAAATATCCCATATATAGTTACTGCGATTCATTGCCCACTGTACAGTCACAAATGGTTTAAAGTTAATCGAAAATTGGTTCTCAAGATTAGACCACGTCCTACAGGCAGCCGTGACGGTCATATGAGATAAGTAATATAGAATTTAAAATTTTGGAAAATTATCTTTCGAATAAAGTGATTTCTAAGTCAAACTAACAAAAAGTCATAGTTTCCGAATTCTATACATTTTGAAAACACTTTTATATTATGAATTTTCTTGAAATAACGAATTTAATGTTGTACTGTAATCCAGTAATATTTCAGAACTATTTTTTCTCATAAGAGTTTCTATTTTTTCTCATAGAGTTTATACTGTAACTTGGAAGGCTCACCTTGTCCTTAAATGTTAGGATCATCGTGAACAAGTCTGTTGTATTGTTCTTCAACCATGAACATTAGAAATGTTGCCATTAAATTGTTGAATACCAAACCGTACGACATGAATTGAAGTGCTGTTGAAACACAGAATTATCCACATTATTTTATTTTTAATGATTTTTTGCAGAGCTGCTGATATTTGCTAACTCCTAGTTGATAACGATATTTAATACATTCGTTCAATACAACGATATTTTATACATTCAAATACAGAGTGACACAGAAAACGGGAACTTTTGAAGTAAAACGTTCGTAAATGAAGGAAATGTACCTAATCATTAGTTTTATTGCTGAAAATGTGAAATAGAATAGTTGCCATTTATAGTTGTAACAAGAAAAATGCCAATTTTTGTAGATAATGTCCTTGACTTATCTATAGATTCCTGGAAGCGAACAGTGAGATTTTGCACGGCAAGTTGAACCACTGGAATGCGAATAATCTCAGCGGGTTCTTCGTGAATCCCTGATTTCAACTCAATAATATTATCTTTGAGCGTGAAGCTTATGCTTTACTTTTCAAATAGCTTCACAAGAAAAAGTTAAACACAGTGCTTCGACATTCCATGCTTACTTGGAAATCTCATTGTTTGCCTCCAGGAATGTATACGTTTGAATGTTTGTTATCTCAAAGATATTGTCCATGAATATTGACATTTTTTGTTAGAACTATAAATGTCAACTATTCTATTCACATTTTCAGCAATAAAACCAATGATTATACATTTCCTTTATTCACGTGCGTGTTACTTCAAAAGTTCCCGTTTTTCTGTGTCACCCTGTATTTCATTGTCAGGTCTCATAAAAAAATGATGATAAATGGTGATCTTGTTTGATAATTCTTATTATAAAATCGATAGGCTTTGTAAATAAACCACTCTGTTCTCAACAGTAATAAATTGACACTCAATATGGGGTTTCAGCTTCTTTTTTATGAAATTTAACTTTATCGAATTGAATTAAAGGTCAATTATAAGGAACCAATCATCGCTTTGAAGATATCTAGTTAATCTACTACCAATTTTTTTTTATCATAACCCCAGTAAGCTACGGTAGGCCTACTTATAGGTTTATTACCTATCACGAATTGAGCGCGAATAAATTCCCTAGCGTAAAATGCGTCCTGACGAAAAGTTACTCATTATAATATAATATTATATATATTATATAGGCAGTGTTGGGTAAACTACTTCTCAAAAGTAGTTAGCTACAACTACATTATTAAAAAAAAACTAAACTACACTTTAAAAAAGTAGCTAGCTACTTTTTCGCTACTTTTCCGCTACTTTACAAAAAGTCATGATAGAATATTTTTTTCGTGTATGTATGTATGTATGTATTGTATGTATGTATGTAATTATTGGTCATTCCCGCCTACTTAATGGAATCGATATCATGCCAAAAATTGAAGTTGACAATGAGCATATCCCATTTTCTGATTCAGTGAAAAACTTAGGCATAACTCTAACAAAGACACTGGACTGGACTGAGCATGTTGTTGAACCTTGCAGAAAGGTGTTTGCAGCAATGCATTCACTGAAAAAAATGCATGACTCTCGATTACTTCTAGTCAAGTCCCTAATTCTTCCTTATTTCACCTACTGCAGCTCGGTTATTAACGACATGACTGTGACACTGAGTGACAGATTACAGAGAAGTCTGAACTACTGCCTCCGTTACGTATATACTCTGCAACGACATGACCATATCACCCACTACTACATACAAAGCTCCATTCTCAAATTGCCAGAGCAGAGACTTCTGAGGATTATAAATCTCGTGGACGGCATACTGAAAAGTAATTTTCCAATATATTTCAAGTCTGAATTCAAATTTGTCTCTGATGGGAGGAACAATGATGCAACTATTACAAGAAGCAGCGATAAAACCCTTAGGATTCCCAACCACCGAAATACCAAATATAATAAATCGTTTGTTGTGACTGGCTGCCGAGAGTGGAACAAATTGCCCACTGAGCTCAAGAGCCTGGAGAGCCGGAATAGGTTTGCATCCTCACTGAGAAGGCACTTTCTGCAGCGGTTATCATTGGCTGTTCCCCCCTGAATAAATTGTAGGGAAAATGTTGGCAAAACTAATTGTTAGGTAGTTTTTAGCTTTTAGTGAATTAAGTAAGTTAAGTTCTATTTTTAAAAATCGTTATTATTTCGATAGGTATCAAATATTATTAAGCTAGGATTGTATATTATAGTCATTAGAATCGATTGAATACAAAATCCTTAGAATGCATCTCATTTCTCAACTAAACAAATAAATTTATTTCAATCTTTGTAAATTATTAAAGTAGTTATTTTTCTGTAGAGTTGTTGGTTAAGTGTAAGACAGGACTTAGTCCTAACTTCGCCGTTTCATGGCTAGTAACGGAGTAGTCTTATTTTAGTATTTATATTGAAAAGTTGTATTTGCTATACATGAATAAAGTTATTCTATCTATCTATGTATGTATGTATGTATGTATGTATGTATGTCTGGCTCAAACCCCTATGAAGGGCCTAGGCCTACCAGCTGGTTGCCAGTTTCAAATTCACTCTACTATACAGCTCGTCCAAGCCAAGAAGACACCCCGGCAAAAACGGCCCCAGCCCGGCCAATACCGGCTCAGAAGCCATAAATTCTCAATCAGAACTCACAGTCTCCGAATCAACACTGGCCGAGCCGAAGCCGCTCCCTCCACCCCGCCAGAATTAACTTAGATTTATAGTATCATGTGCTATTTCCGATTCCTAATTCGATTGTGAGTTCTCTTCAGACCTGCTCCATTGAGTTAAAATTCCTGAGGATCGAAATCGATTAATCGGAAACTACGTAGAGCTTTAGGTCCTTTCATTTTTTCACCATAAGCCTTCCTATTATCCACGCACAAGCCAATAATTTATCATGTGAGCATCACCATCCTCAAAACTTCCAGATCACCTGTAGTCTACTGATTCTTTGATTGAATGAGAATATTAATACTTGTGTTATAATGAATGGAAATACCTACTAGAAGATGATAAATAATAATAATAATAAGAAGAAGAATACTTTGTAGTAAAGGCATAGTCTAAAACCAATTTATATAGTTCAATATTCTGAAATTATCAATCAGCTAGTAACTTGAGATACTGTACCTGTTTCTGGTGTTTTACTTATATAAAAGTAAATTATGACATTGGCTAGGTTGGTTAGGGTCATCACAAATCCTGCGACTATCACTTCTGACACAGGATACGCAATTTCGGCCGCAAATTCGTAGAATAAAGGGGAAGTGGCACACGAAGCAGAAAATCCTATCATGATCAATAATATCAAGTCATCTGAAATGTACGAGTTTATAAATTTAAATAAATTAATATAATTACATTATTGAGAATTTTGAATCTAATGTGAATTCGTTTTAGTAATAGGAAACATCATTAAATTAAACTTTATAAAGTAAGTTATAGTCTGTCCAAGCAAAGAAGACATTCTGGTAAGATGGGAAAATGGCTCCAGCTCGGTCAATAAATTTTGTTAAAAATTGCAGATTAGAATGTTTCCTACAATTTGAGACCAAATTTATAATTCTTGAACCAATTTTGACCAAGCAAGAGTCATTTTCCCATCTTGCCAGGATGTCTTCTTTGACAGACTATACTTATTTTTTTAAAAATATCATCTTCATCACCTTCTTCTTTTCGCCTGTTTGGACATCCATTTCCTTCTTGTCTCGTTTTCCTTCGGGTTTATACTCCTATGCTAATAATGGAAGCCTATCGCATGGCATTCTTAGTAAAGGATTGAACCAGTTTTCCCAATTTTTCTTCAAAATACTCAATGACGGTTCCACTTTCAGCTCAGTTCGTAATGTTGTCATTTCTTATTTTATCCATAAATATAATGATTGAATTAGGCTATTAATTTTAATGATCGAAACGTTCCTATTATTCTAAATCAGTAAATAAAGAAAGATGCTTTCTCACATTTATTGAAGTCGACTGCAATTTCAATGATGTACAAAACACGCATGAATAACGAACAAGCAATCGTCATGAAAGATAACAAGAAAATCTTCAACTTCCCTTGGAACATGTCTGATGCTCGACTCACAGATGCACCCAAAACGCAGCTCGATATTATTGTCCAAGTCCCAAGTTTGGAAAGTTCGTCCTCAAATATGCGGAAAAATTAAAAGTAAATTATTATTTTTTAAATCTCATTATATTATCGTAACGTTTTCTCCTATCTCATATATTTGAATTTCCATTTCGTTAATTTTCATCTTAATTTCAACATATTTATTTATTATTTTATTTATTTGAACAATTTGACAAATGTTGCCAGGCTGAAGCCTATTGCAACAGAATATTACACAGAATATATTAAATTGAAAAAAAAAATAAATAAAACACAATTATTGATTGGAAATTAAAGATAAGTAATAATTGATGAAAATGAAAATAAAAACTTATCAGACTTCAGCTTCAAATAAATTGATCAGACAGTATTGTAGGATAAAAGAGGCAGCTATTACTCTATGATTGAATAGATCTATATTATCATTAGTTTGGAAGTAGGCTACTCAATTCTATGTTGGAGGAGTGATAAAGCGCCGGTCTGATAACCAGTTGGACTCTGGTTCGAGTCCCAACCGAGGAAAAATTCTTTGACCACAGCACGATCACATAAATACGGCCACTCCGTCTATGGAGGAGACGTAAGCCGTCGGTCCCGACTACTCGGAAAGTGGTCTTTATTTATCATTTATCTTATTACCCACGCACAAGCCTATGAGCTCATGTGGGATTCACCCTCATAAAACCAAGAACAAGGAGAGAAACAAAAATTTCAGGAACATCCTTGAAAAGCCATTATAATTATAAATAAGGTAGCACTCAATGTCTATTCTACTGAATAATACAAAGTCCATAATTATGTGGTGAACATTATTTCTAAACAAAATTATTGTATTCTAACGAATTAATTTGGCACAAATTATTTGTAAAGAAAAAAAACATTACTTATTAAAGTTGATGTTACCTTACTAGTAATTGATCTTGAAAATTACCTGGGACAGATTCTTATCTGAGAGCAGTACCGTGAGCTGGGATAGCCATGGTCCTGACATTCCAAAATTGAAAAATGCTGACATTCCTAACAGCCATATATTTCCATTTCTAGAAAATATGAGAATTAGTAAACAGACTGAAATTGCTCACTTGATGATTTATTGAAATGAAATGAATTGGATGAATCATTTTGATTTATCATCTATCAGTAATTTTCTGTCATCATACTATTTATATTCTTACTTGTCCACATCTAATTAAGTTCTCAGTTTTGCCTCATTATACAGGTTTACGGTATGTTTTATTAGTATTATCACTCTATTTGAGTATTACATTTTGATTTTTTCCCTTATATAGAAGAAAACGACATGTATTTCAAAGTTAATTTTGGAAGTAATCATGTATTTCAAAGTTAATCATCAGCCTGATGAAGCTCAGATCAGGCTGATGAAGCTCCTCTTCAGGAGTGAAATGCATCCCACTTCACTAAGCCATAAGTAAGTGATTTACCAAAATTAACTTTGAAATACATGTCGTTTTCTTCTATATAAGTGTTAATAAGTATTTCGTCATGGAAAGCAACATCAATTTTGATTTTGTTCTCCTTTCTGTATGTATGCCTATCATCTGGTTACCAGTCTCAAATTCACTCTACTATACAGCCCGTCCAAGCCAAGAAGACACCCCGGCACGACGGAAAAACGGCCCCAGCCCGGCCAATACCGGCTCAGAAGCCATAAATTCTCAATCAGAACTCACAGTCCCCGAACATACACTGGCCGAGCCGAAGCCGCCCCTTCCACCCCGCCAGAATTCCCCCCCGGCCAGACAGACCATACAGCAAGCAAATAATCATCAACCAGGATAGAGGTAACATTGATCCTCTCAACCATAAGCCAGTCTCCGCAACCAATTGTCGGCGCAGAACACCTCTGAATAACATGCAGTTAATCAGTTAGTGTAATGCAACAATTAGGCCTACTATTCCTCCAGAGACGGGAAACGACTGACTGTCTTTACTAACGACAGCCAATCTCCCAATGTTCTCCTTTCTACTCTGATCAAATAGGTGATTATCATTAAAGTATGAAGTGAATGAGTGAGTGAGTGAGTAAAGGTTTTTATTAAATAATTCATTAATCATTCAATATTACCATTATTAGGTGTTATTCTTCATTAAATTCAACTCTTGTGTGGGTTTTATATTATCAGACTAACTTGAAGGGTGTTATTAAAATGTCACACTCACTTCAGAAGTTGTTTCAAAGCGACCATGAAGTTTCTCTTCATAGCTATTGATAGGCAAGATGATCTACTTGGAGGTTTCGGAGGATTGCTTGGAAAAATGAATACCATGGCTAAAAACAATAGTAACTCAACAGCAAAATCTGTGGGATGAGATTTCATTGAATTATCAGATAAATCAGATTATCTATCGTGTTGAATAAATTCTATTTATCAGAAATAAATTATACTCCTCATAGTTCATAGTTAGTTACGGTCGTAAATGAAGACCTGTATTTCATTGTGAATACTTCAAATAATTTACTTTTTTGTCATAATGAAGAGGAATACATTTCACTCAATTAGCCTGATAAAAAAGTAAGTGATATTCTATGCTGGAAAAAGTGATTTGAAATGATTCAAGTTTTAAATCAGAAGAGTAAAAACAGAAAAAGTTAAAGAGAAATAGTTAGTGTTATCTTTGATATGTTAAAGGAGGCTATGGTTAAATATATGTTTTCATTTATCATGAAGTGTTGGTATTTTGTCATGGAAAGCAACATCAGTTAGTTATCGCTTATTATTAATATTTTCACACTCAATTAACTGTATCATTCGACTTTTTATAAAAAACAATGGAAAACAAAAATAAGTTGAATATTGAAGTTGGAATTCTATGCAATAAAATAATAAATATTCTAATGAGATTTATGAAAAAATCACCAAAATACAAGTAATTCTTGATATCATCTGTCACTCTCATTCTTTCAGATAGTAAATCATCTGTATTATTGCTTCTCAAGTTGGCATAATTGGGATTTGTCACAAAAGCTGGGCCAATCATATAGCTGGCTGCCATTCCAAAGTAGGACATTGCGCTCATGATGCCTAGAGACCAGAAGAAAAAGTTGCTTTAACGAGGTAAAAAAGTATTTTTTTCTATTAGATACTGTCTTTCAAAAGTTGAAAAATTTAATCATTCCCACTGTCTGATAAATGGGGTTGTTCAAAGTTCTATTCCACCAAATTTTTTGTTGTTTTGAAGATGTGTCTGATAATAAAAGCGTCTGCGTAATTGCTGTTAGTATAATAATTCTGAAACTCACTTGGTACAATTCCCAAGCGCCAGCTGTCGCGGCTTTAGCTGCGTTCTTGAGAGCCCGGCTCTTCTGCGTATCTAGCCATCACAACTCTATTCACATAACTATATCATAAATGTTCGTCATGTTATCAGGGCTACTAATGCATAATAAATCAATAAATGGTGAAATTCACTTGGAAAGGGTGAATTTCAGTATTAATTGATTTTATACATTAGTAGCCCTAATAACAAAGTGAAAATTTATAATATAGTTATGTGAATAGAGTTGTGATGGCTTGAGCCGGGCAGCTCCAGCAGCGCAGCTGAAGCCGCGACAGCTCGAGCTGCCGCTTAGGAATCGCATCTTTAGACAAACTTATCATCGCATGAATCGAATTATTTTTTCAATTATTGCAAATTGAATATCGTTCTCAATTGCATTCATTTCAATTGATATTCCTCCTGTTGAACCAAGTTTTCAGATTTCAAGAAAACTAGCTTCCTTGTGAAACATTAGAGAATTCAATTGGCAAGAAATCTGCGAGGTGCTATAATTGGCTCTTGTGAAAATAGTATCATCTACCGAAATTGTTATTGAGAATATATTTCATAATATTGGGGTATACTTTTTTGAATAAGTTTGTTTTAGTATTTCCAAGTTCCATTGAAATTAACACTATATTTTATAAAAATATTAATTCTACATAATTTCGTGAAGAATGAATAGGGCTACTGAATTTTTCAAATCTTGAAAATAAATATCAGTCTTTCATTGGAGCATTTCTTCTAGTTACATAATTTGTGTTTTGCAGTAGGCGTACCTGTTGCTGAGGTTCTTTCTTGCGCTGGAAACCATGTGGATGACAGTAGAACAACGGCGGGTCCAAATATTACTCCCCCAATGCCATTTAAAATTCCACCGATATGAGATAGCCTGATTGATGGAAATATGCAATGAAATCTGATATGAGGTAAATCTTCTTCAATATTTTATCTCCTTCAATATCTAGAGAAATTTTAGATAATCCTTTAATGACATTTGATATACCGTAACTATATATTACTGTGCAAGTTAGGCTATTTACTATTAATGTGTTACTGTAAACTGGAATATCAGAAATTTTATTGTTAAAATTATATAGCACAAAACTGTCTTATAGTTATTCCAATTTCCAAGTTGAGTGTGTATTTGAAAGTTCAGAGATGCTCTTCAATGCATTAGATTATGTATCCGCCTAATTGAGTAATCAATAATACTAGAATATCCAAACAATAATAATAGTGATTTAAATCATGTGAATCTGAATTTTTCTTTTTGGATATTGCTTGAAAGCTGCATCAAGCGATTTATATACTCAATATATATTTTCTAAAATTATAAAGTTACATTAACAGTTACAGTTTTCTTTTTGAATAGCCTATTTATCGAATATCATCCTCACCAAGTAAAAAGGATTTCATCATCAACAGGTAAACATCTCAAGCCTGCTCCCAAGCAACAAAGTCCTGCAGCTAGAACACTGCTGTATTTGAGACCTAAAAGAGAGAAAAAATATTTCAATTTATAGAAAAATAGGCAGAACAATGTTGGAAAGAATGATCCAGACTAATCAGGGCTCAGACTAAGAATGGGCGAAATTAAGTATTATCATCCTTAGATCGACTGATCTAAGTCTGTTGAATAATTTAGTGGTCAAAACAGATTGTAGGAATACCTACTACTCACAAGTTGATGAATAAACTTAAATTTATTGGTGACTAACCAATTTTCTTCAATGAGAATTAATATAAAATTAGTGACTAAAGGTAGCATTCCTAAGCGGCAGCTCAAGCCGCGCGGCTCGAGCTCCCCGGCTCTAAATGCGCTGCTCGAGCTGCCCGATTCTAGCAACCAACACGCTGCTCTAGCCATCATAACTCTATTCACATAACTATATTAAAAATGTTCACTTCATTATAAAAGCTACTAATTCATAATAATTATTAAATAAATAAATAGTGAAATTCGCCCTTAGTAATTTTCAAGTGAATTTGACTATTCATTGATTATTATTTAATAAACATCTCAATAATAGTTCTTGTTATTTACACATCTCATTGAGATCATTAGATCTCATTGAGAAGATGTAATATCCGGTCTCAGATTTTGAATAAAGTCATGTAGATGTTGAGTAATACAGCTTTAAGCTCACTAGATTATGACATGGGATCTGTGGGTTATGCGCGTCATTGTTGCGCAGGTGAATGCTCCCAATTGAGAGACTTCAATTAGAAATTATTATGTCACCATATTCAGTTTTGCCATAATATTAAATAGGATTGTTGAGAAGCTTTGCATTTTAATTCATAAATTTGTTAATAAGATTTTTCTAATACAATTCTATTCAGGAATAATCTCGCTATTTCTTCCGATTCACGGCACCAGTTTTTAATAGTTGTGGCGTGCTATAATATATATTCACTTGAGAAGCATAATAAATTTATTATACATTGGTAGCTTTAATAACAAAGTGAATATACTAGTAGCATATATTTTATCGGAATTATCCTTTTAGGTCTGACTATAGGAATTCAAGTTATTTTTGAATAACGTCTTGTCTGGATAGTTTTTTGTTTTAGTTTTATTATAAAACAGCTTGAGTTTATAGTAATACCACTATTGTGGTTCTTGGTATTAAATGAAAACGCATACCCAAAGTCTATACTGAATTCAAAAGTGTACCTTTTTCATCAAGCAGCCAGCAGACAGGTCCAACCAGTAACACGATACAAACAGATCCCCAATTGCTGAACATTGCCACTGATCCTGAATCCCATGATTGGAATGCAAACAACGCTGCTTTCGATATTGGACCCCATGTATTCCAAACGACGACCTGGTAGACAAATAACTTCTGAATGAATTTGTGCTGTAGCCTAAATTCACTCGCTATGTGAGTCGCTGACGCTTTTCTAACAGTGATCGTCCTTCGCATTGATAGTCTAAAAGATCTGGTACCAAATGAAACGAGATTCATTTTTGATTGCATAATTTTATTTCATGGGAAAATGAAGATACCAATTCAACTTTTTTTTTCAATAAACCATGAAATTCTGTTGGAATCTATCAATGATAGACATAATTTATTGATTCTAGATTCTAACTGATATATTAATAAAACAAATTTTTATATTAAAGCAGCTTTAGTGTTTCCTTTATATCAGGGCTACTTTTATCACTGTTTTCATATTTCAAATAATAATTATCAAAGTACCCTTTTTCAATTATTTTTTCAATGCATTACATGTTTTCGACTATTTTATATTTGAAAATGACTATGAATAGTCGAAACATGTAATGCATTGAAAAAATAATTGAAAAAGGATACTTTGATAATAATTATTTGGAATAGAAAAACAGTAAAGCAACTTTGTATAGCCTATCTCTACTATCTTAAGAAAATATGGCTGTTATTAGTGGGGAGGCTTACAATAGGTTCCACCTCGCCAATATTTGTTTAATTAAATACCACCCTACCATTATTTGGGGTTAAGTGAAACAGGGGGCTTGCATATGCCACAAACTTGCTCACAAATCTTTTGTAAAACTCAAGTAAAAAGTTTAGGTAATTCACCTATCTACCAGCTTTTATCGACAATTCAATAACACTAACCATTTGGGGTGTCGGATCACGACAACCTGTCTCACAGGTCACGTGTGCGCTTGTAGGAATATATTAAGGGTGGGTGGTAGTGGACGTCCAACTGCCGAACGGCAAAATTATGTCCCATAAGAACTATGTAATTTTCAACAATCTCTTGGAACAGATAGCGCCGTTATCCATGAACAGAATTTTACGTACTTTATGTCATTGGAAAGAGAATTAAATTCTCTAGGGGCGTGACTTTTTAATTTTTTGATTCTAAGTTTATTTCAATAATTATTGTACAATTAATTAACTATAAAAGTTTTGAAATCGAATTATTGAAATGAACTGAAAATCGAAAAGTAAAAAGTCACGCCCCTGGAGATTTTAATTCTCTTTCCTATGACATAAAGGCATTCCCTTCATAAATAACGGCGCTATCTGCTCCAAGAGATTGATAAAAATTACATTGTTCTTATGGGGCTTGATTTTGCCGTTCGGCAGTTGGCCGTCCACTTCCACCCACTATTAAAGACCATCAAGTTAATACCCAGACAACTTGACCGTCACATTGACACGTCCAGTTGGCACAACATTTGCATGCATCAGGCTATACTTCTTTGTCATTCATCTATTATCAAATGTTGGTGTAAGTGATAACGCGTCGGTCTCATAGCCAAGAGGACCCGAGTTCGAATCTTGACCAGGAAACAATTTTTTGACTTTAGCACAATCACATAGATAAGGCCACACCGTATTTCGGAGAAGACGATGATGAGCCGTCGATAAACAGTGGTCATCATCTCAAATCATCCCTCATACCTTTTGAGTCGTGTTCTGGTCTGAGTCGTACCAGTGCACGTTTACCTTAAGGTGTATTACACAGTAATATGAAATGAAATAAAAATAAGAAAACATGTTTTCATATTATTAAATTTATGTGATAATAGAAATATCATCCTGTAATACCGGCCCAATCAATGTTTAATATATCGAAGTCTATTCTTATTGTTATTATAAGACGTGTTCAATGTTGGAAATTTATTTTCTATTTTTCAAAGAAAAATACTGTTTCTGACAGTAGCTGTTTCAATAAAGCGAATAGATTGATAGTGGAGAAAAATTGGAATAACCAAAATAACTGTATTTACCTGTGCAAAACAAGAGCAACAGTAGATGATAAGAGCAAGATAACGCGTGGGACTGACTGTAGGTACTCCAACATGTCTTATCATTCGATCTATTTCCTCATCGGTGACACTGAACTGCACAGAAGATTTCCTCAAAAAACTAGCTTTAGTTCTCCGGCTGGCCATTGTATTACAGTTTACTCAAAGATCACTATTACAATTTGTTATTTTAGTTATCAATATTCGAAGATCATGTTATTTCGTTCAGTGTATTAGGAAAACAATACAAGCTGATTAGAAAAATAAAAGGTCGTATCTCAGGTCACTTCACCTTTGCCACTCTATATAATCATCTGTTCTGTATTCTGTTGTATATATTTTTTGTAAATCCATCAATATTTTCAATAAAACTTTCAATAGATTTCATTTCTTTGAGATTTGTTTGTAATCAACAAATACTGCATTTACATCTAAATTATTCCATTATTTCTATAAGACTATCGGGTTGAGGGGATATCCCCTTAAAAACAAATTTCTACTGCTAAATGAATATCTTGAGGAAACTTTAGGGTTCATAGAAACCTGGTGGTGCCGCATAAGATATTTATAGTCTATAGTACTACCCATAGTCTTGTCATGGGTACCCAAGCAAAAACGTATGCTGAAAAGGACGCTGGATAACATACTAAAGAAGTTCCAAAGAGCTCCAGCCGCCATCTTGGAAAAACCATGTAATTTACCTTGGTACCTACTAAATATGTGTTTTTCGTGAAAAAACGCCAAACAAAATTATTTTTTTACCACCAGATTTCTAAAACTGAACTTGAGTGCAGAGTAGAAAGATTTGTGAAATTCAATAACAATTATTTTAATAATAGTCACAATTAATTTATATCATTCACAATATTGTTAATTGTGAAAAACTGGTGTGTTCTACATAGACTTCAACAAATTAACATTAATTAACAAATTTTGTGATTCAATAATCACAATAATGAATTATCAACAGCACAACTCATGATCTTTTCAAATTACAATCATCAATATTATCGATCACACAATAATATTTAAGCTCAAAATATAAAGGCAAACTTTGTGTGTATGTATATGTACAATGTAACTCACGATGCACAATACTTATAAACAATCATACCTCAGTATCAATAATTTTCTTATAAAAAAAGCTTAATCCTTCACTAAAATGATTGAAGTCGGGTATATAAAAGTATGTGTTACAGATAATAATTTACAGCTCGACAACTTATTGCAAATTCTAGGCCTATTTATTCTGTAATGTTAACACATTTCAAAAATTGTTATAACTTATTATAAAATAATTAATAAGTTACTTTTACAATTTCCTCTATCTCGTATCTCCTTGCATGCTTTTCTAAGTATCTGAAAAATTTCCTACTATGACAAATTACAATTCAACAATATAAAATCAGATTTATACAAAAAATTGTCTATGTATTTGGAAATTTAATACAGCTCAAATATTATTATTGAATATTTAGATTATTAGCAAATTAGTTTTTTGTTTATCAATATTTGAATTCATTTCAAAAGTTGAAAAAATTGAATAAGAATAATATTTACTCATAAATTATTTGATAGGCAAGTCTTAAAAAAATTGGTTTAACATCAGAGAATGAAGACAGTGAGAACTATTTAATTTTATAAAGTAAAGTACAGGAATCTCCAATCAAATACTTGTAAATTCATCTCAGAACACAAATTTTTTCAAGCGACCTCACACCTCAGTCTTCAGGTTTCAGGTAAAATTTTCAGGCAACTCTATTTCTTCACTTTTCAATACTTTTATTATTAAATGATTAGGCGATTTAAAATTTGTTAATTATCAAAACTAACTTCTGGGTAGGCTATTGCTGGAATCGAATTATTGTATAATTCAGTCACATTTGAAAAAGCCTGAAGGTCTGATTGAAGTAAACAAGTTGGAATTTATATTTTGAAACTTTTGTAACTTTTATTGAGAATAATTACTCATGGTACTGATGTTGATGGAACTGTTAGGTAACTGATCAGTTCATTCAAAATCAAATTTGTTTCACTCTAATCCAAAAATGAAGAATTTTGTAATATTAATTTCACACTTATTCGAGGTTTCTTGTAAAACTATCAAGATTTTGAAAATTTCAGATCAGCAAACATTATAGAGAGCACATGCTATAATTACTGATAATTATATGATGTTTTCCTCTTGTTGTTTGAATTGTAGTAATCTGGTTGAATCCTTTGTAGAGAAATTATGAATTTCTTATGTGAAATCGAGTGTTTCATATTTTAAAACAATATTTTCCATCTAACACCAATAATTTAGAGAATTAAATATTCTGAGTTCCATTCACACACATTTTTTATAAAATCCCATTTTCAACATTATCTTCAATTACAGTATTTTTGTAAAAAATGTTTTCAGTGAATACAAAGACATCTTATGCAAATTTAGTTGTAAATTCATTGGAAAAAATAACTTGTCCTATTAGGTAATAACTGTTTTATTATATCTTAAATATTGAAAAACCGTTTAAATAAACAATGATTTTACGATTGTCTGTATCGAATTCTACATTTCAATTCTCTACGAATATCTTACACATTATAAAACATTATGTTTTGTCTATCATACCCAAAATAGCCTAACTATTCAACTTTTGATTTTTTAGCAAAAAACATGTTTATTTCAAGTCATGACATTAATTGAATGTAGTCAATATTTTAATAATAACTTTAGTACTGCATTGCAATCTTCAGTTGCATATACATGAAATTTGATTCTCATTTTTGTATAGATAGTATTATTCTTATAGCATTCTCAATCAATGTAAGAAGATCTTTACATAAAAATTTATCATTCTATGATAATTTATTGGAACCTCATGTGGTTTATTCACACGCTTGAGATGAAAACTTCTTCATGCTCCCTGAGAAAGCTGTGTAGGCTACTGGTATCCTTTCTGTACAATAATTCTAATTTATTGCTCATCTTACACACTTATATTCCGATATGACATCTTAATGTTTTTATCTATCAATTCTAAATTGGTGTAGTAAATTTCAAACTTAACGTCTTGATATTTTACATAATACCGAATAGCAGTTCTTAGCTAGATTGTTTCAATTTCATAATTGACTTGCAACATTATTGTTTAGCGACTATGCAAAGCTTTCCATGTTTTCTTTATTTAGAACCTTTCACACATGCAAATACTTATCAAAACATGGATGTGTCAAACGAATAAATTAAGACAGGAATGAATATTATTACTAGCATTATACATTAAATTATCAACAATGAATGAAATATATTCTATATATGATTCTCCGTTGAAATGTTTCACTATATTTCCCTTTCATAACTTTCATTTTTGTAAAATGTTTTGCATTCCTGATTATCACACTATCGCAACAATATTAGGTACTAAAAAATGGTTATCAGTTACAATAATTTCAAATTATAAGTTTGAGCACTGAATAATGATGCCTATTACAGATAATGAGCGAAACAAGCTATATAATATAATAAACATAATCTGGGTAGATTTAAAAAATGTATGATCCGTACAGCTGATGGAAATAATTGAAAATTGGAGTACGGTACTCGTAAACCATTATTTTTTGTTTGTGCAGCCTTTCCATCACTGTTTACGAGATAGCTTAGGGTCCCCATCCACTTGAAGCTCGGACTGATGAAAGTTCGGTCGTTCGCAGTCCACAGTTCAGCTATCGGCCTGTCGGTTTATGGCTATTTTGGCCTGCTGGTTTCCCTATCCAATTACAATTCACTATGACAATTCACAATTAGATTGTCACAGTCGGGACTGACAGTGAATTGGGACTATTAGGATCCACAGGCACTGTGAGTTCGGACTATGACATTCAAAAACTGTAAGTGGATGGGGAAACCGCGAGTCCAAAATAGCTGTAAATCGCTGAACAATCAGCTGTGAACGATTGAACTGTCAGTACGATCTGACAATGGATGTGTACCCTTAGGTATATCTACATCTACATTATTACATCTCAACTGAAAGACTCTTACTGCACTTGTTGATTATTTCAAAGCAAATAATAAAATGTAAAAACTCATGAGCACACTCACACTGATTAATCTAACCAGGTCTCATATGGAATGCTTAACAATCTTCTGAGCATTGTCATTTACCTAACATCACTTGCTACCTATTTTATGTACAATATGTCTTCACTTGTTTTCTAATCCACTTTCACTAGATTCAAGTCACGAAATTTGTTTATTTGTAGGCATTGAAAAAATATTGCCCTGAAGTTAGATGGTATTGATGATCTATGGCCACTAAATGAGTCTATTTTGTGGCAGTAGAAAGTACTGCCACAGCTATAGTCGCTGCTCGTCCTCCTCCAGGCTAAGGCACTCAGTCCAGTATTCCTCCATTGTGCTGTACACATGCTCTCGCACCCCATGCAGGTCATGTCCCTGGTCTGCATAGCTCTGACAACACATAAATTACCAGTTTATCAGAAGCAAGCTTTTACCAATCATTATGTTCGTTTTAAACTGAAGTTGCAAAAATTGAAGTTTCATAGAAATCACAAAAAATGTTCGTGAAATAGTCAGAGGCGTATTTGTATATTTGGCACCTCTGGGCTATCAACAATCTGCCGCCCCTCACCGACTATGTGGTGGCTGTGGTGAGGGGTTTTAATTTTATAGAGTATGGTGATTTTTTTTAATGAAACCTCCTTCATCTCTATAGTCGTTTATCGCTAATTTGCCCAACTTATAGTCGCCCATTTATTTAAAAATAAAAAAGAAATTATTTAAAAGTACTGCTAGATGAAATACAGTATTTCTGAAATAGATCAATATTTTAGAGAATTAAATTTTCGATAAAAAACCCAAAAAGATTTTCAAACCTATCAAATCAGGATTAAAGGAGTCAAAACAAACAAAAATATACTTTTGAAAATATTACTGTTTTGTCTTCTTTAAATCCTCATTTTATTTAGAATTTAATTCTCTACAATATTAAATGATTAATTTATTTTTGACAGACATTATAGACATTCATTTGGGTGTCTTATGCCCGGTTTTTCCAAGCACACTCAAATTTTAGGGACCCTCAATTTTACTACATTTCCTATACTTATCATGGAAAATGTCAGCTGTTCATCAAAACTTGAGGGTCCCTCAACTTTCAGTGTGCTTGGAAAAACCCGGCATTAGTAAATCAGTTTCCATCAAGGTAATTAGAATAGAATTTAATTCTATTCTATTCTAATTACCTTGGTTTCCATAAATGGCTATAATCAATGGTGAATCAGCTTCCATAAATAGTTATAATAAATTTTTTTAAACATATGGAAAAATCAAGTTCAATCTTACATTCTTGTAACTTAACTAGAACAAAATTATTGAGATTGTTTCATATTCGTGAAATCCCTATTTGACTAGCTACACCCAACAAGCTATTAACATCCATTACTCAAGCTCAAGCCCCTTACTTGTCAGATTCTTGGTTATTTATCAATATTTTTCCCTTCATGGTGATTCAAGAAGGTTTATTTGGAAGTGTAATAAGTAAGAGGACAAATAATGTTTAGTTGTCAATTTCACAAAAAAATTGTCCATTCAAAATCATACTCGAGTTTCATAGAGTAATTTTTGTGATATTTACAACATTTGTGCTCCGATGTCAAATGATTAATTTCGATATTGACTTTTTTAAATTTTCACAATAATAATAATAATGATATTATTAATACAGTATTAATATTACTATCCGTAAGTTATAAAATAAGGATATAGTTTTAATTCAGTCGTATGGTTCCAGAATGCGTTTGTGGGTAACAGTTTCAATCCTATTGGCTTTTTATGATCGAGTATAGTAACATAGAGGAATGCCGGAATGGTATGATGAATTTACAATACTTCCTCTATGGTAGTAATGAAAACTCTAATTTATATGTAAATACAAAATAATAATGAAAACTATAGTATATTATTCCATTTTTGAGATGGAAGAATATTTTTGGATGATGACTCACCTGATACCGGAACATGACTCCAGCAGTAGTGAGAGCATGATCTAATGCTACGCTGTGTTGATATGGAGCCGATATATCGGCTAGACCGTGAATTATGAAAAATGAGCCACTTGGTATGTTTTTCGATTTTTCTGTTGCATCGGCTTCTACATAGCCTTTGAAGTTTTCGCTCGGAGATCCGAGAATTCGTTCCGTGAATGCTGAATCTGGAAATATTATCAATTTTTATTCAAATCGTCAACCAAATTGCTTGAACTATATTTCTAGTATAATGATTTTTTCACATTATTTCCAGTTTTGATATTTTGAACAACTTAGCTTCCTGTAGGCATTTATTTTTTTTAAACGTTTGACTGTTGATGAAAATGTCGAAAAAATCAATATCACGAATTGTGGGTAGTACTCGGGATATCCATTAATTTAGATCCTATTCATGAAAATGCATTACCATTCTTCATGAACATTGTTACACAGGATTAAAATTATTAATTTGAACGACCATTTGAACGTTTCTTCATGGAGATTACGGTACTTACTTTATAATCACTCATATGTAATTTAATTATATAACAGATGTATATATTCTTCAGAGTTACTGTAAAATTATTTATTCATCGTAAAATTGTTATTGATCATAGTTTCTCTTAATTTTTGAGTTGGATACTTACTGTAATACAGCCAGTCAGTGATTGGTGAAACTGCTATACCGCATTTGAATATTTTTGGCTGGGAGCTCAAGACCATGGCAGTCACATATCCGCCATAACCCCAGCCCCAAACCCCCAATCTCGTTCTATCGAGAAATTTGAGTGTGTCGAGAAGATACCTGCAAAAAAAGTTTTTATTTCAAAACCCTGTAGGCTACTTGTTTGACAAGAAACACATGTCGTGATGAAAGTGTTAATAACTCATTCAGTATATGGAATACAAACAATTTTCATGTTATCCCACATAGAATGATATAGAAATAATAATTATTTGCAATTGATTATTTTCTATTTGAACGACGCATAAATGAGAAAGACTACTTGAAAGGTTCACTGACCTTTCTGATCTAAACAAGAATTAAAGATTATTCATCCAAGATTAAACAATTTTTCAAGTATTTACAACCCTCTTCTACACTTTCAAAAACTGTATGTCCATTTATAACTTATCAATTTAGATCCTATTCATGAGAATGCACAACTATTCTCCATTAACATTGCAGCATAGTGTATTGACGTACAGTAGGCATTCAATTTGGTATAGGCTATCTTGTAAGACCATTATTGAACGTTTCTTCATGTTTATTACGGTACTCCTAAATCCAAGATTGAATAATTTTTCCAAGTGTTTAGAACCCTCTCCTACACTTTCAAAAACTGTAGGCCCATTCATTTTCAAAACTAGATGGATTGGAACTTTTCAATTCCATCGCATCAATAACCACCCACAGGCTTAAGACTTATCGTGCGCTCTTCCAAATTATATCCAATACTGGCTCAGGCTTGATCTGTTCGCACACATGCTTTATAATTGTATAATAATAATTGTTTTTCAAGTACTGTGATCGAATGTTTTTCTTACCTGAGAACAGTTATTTGATCTTGAACTTCAACGCCTCCAAGCTTTCTTGATAACGTGTGAGTTCCTTGTGATGAGGAACCTCTGACATCTAATTTAACATAAACTACATCTTTTTTACTAGACATGTACGTTCCCCAATCTACAGTGAATTTATCTGTCACTGATTGACTGCCAGGTCGACCATTACTGAAACAAAGCAAAATAAATAAAATTTCATTTTCTGTACCCTATAAATGATGACAATATGTAATATCTTCCTGTTCTAGAAATGAACATACAAGCAAAGAATAATTAATTGGCTTGTCAATGAATTTTTTTTCTTTAATAATCAATAAATGATTTATTCATGGGGATTTAATATTACTCTCTTATCTGTTATTAGATTTGTAAGTCTCTTCAACTTAATTTATAATCAGATGAAGTTTTGGATTGTTCCAGGTTGGCTTCGAATACTGTAGGTTGAATTCTCGGAAAGAATTCATTGAGCCCATTGGTAGCTATACAACGCTTTTGAATGAATATTATCGAAACTGGCGTTATTATGCATTAGCTGTAAAATTGATAAGTGTGTGTATCAATAGCCTAGTGAACACTGATCATAATATGAGTAGGTCTATCAGATACATGATAATGATGATAGGTTGTAGAATGGAGAATTTCGTTTTACACGTTCTTCTAATAAAAATATCATTTCGGCTTCAAATAAAATAATAGACTGTAACCTACTGTCAATTAGGCCGCATCAACTCATTGAAAAAAATGATGTAAATTGAAACATAACAGTCTCACCTATGCATTTTATAACTAGAAAACTATTAGTTTATAAGTATTGAACTAAAACTGTTAAACTATTAGATATACTAAAGTATCAAACTATTAGATATAAGTAGAAAATAAATGGCTCTTTATAGCAATAATTAATTTATTTATAATTTGATTTCAATGATAATTATCAGATCGTAGCAACTTGTTGTTCATGAAATGAAACATTTGAACCAATCTAACCACAACAATATTATAATTTTAACAACAGAATCACTTACGACTGTATTCCTGTCAACATTGCATTCTATTCGAATTGATTGCAATGATCACAATATTAGATGTATTAGATCTCAACCAACTTCAAGAACTACCGTTCTCTAGAAGTTTATTTTTCATAAAATAAAACTCTTGAACCAATCTATTATTACTTCAAGAACCTTCAACTGTTGGCTATATGACTCGAATTTATCATATAGCATTTTTATTGTAATTTTATCATATTTCAATAAGGCCTTTTTATTATTAGATCATATAGCAACTGAAGTCTATTCTCCATATGATAAAGTATTTGAACCAATTAAATTATCTACGCTACAATACCCGTAACAACAGATATGCTGCTGTATAGCACTAATCCATAACATTGCATTTTTATTGTGATTAATTTTCAATTATTTTAATACTGGATGAAATCTCAATATTGTTACAAATTATATTGATACTGTATAAAATCTCAATATTGTTTCCAATTATCTCAATATTCTATTGTAGAATCACTAATTTATTATTTTCAATTGTAATTTATTTCAATATTAGATAAAATCAACTCAAGTCCATGTAATAAAATACTTGAACCATTGAATATTGTTTTTGTTAATTATTGTTTTTATATTCACTTACACTTCGACAAGAACAGGATAGGCAGCATCGCGCAGCTCCTCCCTCCAGGATGGAGGCAGAAGTAATTGCACCTGGGCTCTATGGCCCTGCGGCAAAGGCACCTCGAAGCTTCGCATTTTCGGCAGAGCTAGCCTGTCGAGTTTGGGCCCGCACTGCGGATTACTGTTGAACAGCGTTTTGAGAAGATGGTGATCGGTGGTCGAATGCACACCGGCTAGAGGCACTCCAGATCCCTCGCATAAAAGCACGTAGTGGCTCATCCCAACTGAATCTGAAAAGTCAAGTACCTAAATGTAATGCACGCCCAAGATATTATGAATGTGAAGTAAGATCATTTTGTCAATTTATATAATACTATTTGTAAAACATAACATACAGTATCAAATTATTATATTACAGCATCATTATTGAATACATATAGTATTGAATTATTCATCTAGGTACCGTACAGCTTGGGCGGGAGTATGTGGCCTAACTTACGCATAGCCTATTAAAAATAAATATATTCATCTGTAAAATACTTTTGAATTTTGAATAAAATACTCGTATTAAATGCAGTACAAAATACATTATGCAAAATGCATTAAATACAGGTCTTGAAAATGGAAAAAGCATTTCGGTGGAGAGATTCATTCATCACAAATACTAAAATATATTATAGTAGGCTATGTATTCCAGTATCCAGGAGATTGCAGAATCTATGGAGCTTGAAAGTGATTCTGCAATACTATAAAAAAGTATGATTGTTATCACTTCTGAATATTAGAAACACCACAGTATATTTAATACAGCCAAAATAAACAGTAGCCTACTGAAACTGAATCAGCCGTAGTCGCCTTCTCGATCAGCTGATTCAATTTGTTATTGTTGCCACGGCTTCGCGTTCAAATCAAATCAAATAATCTTTATTATTCCGAAAAAAATTACATACAGAAAAATAAAAATTCACTTTACATAGTTACCGGAATACCCCTACAAGACTATCCGTCTGAGTGTAGGGGTGAGTTCATGGTAGCCTGTAATAGGACTTCTAAGATACATGTTATAAAAGTATTGGCTTTGAATTTAAATAAAAACTAAAATAAAAATAAAATTCGTATAACAATTTTGTTGTATACAGTTAATAAATATATAGAAATTATTCTAATTAAAAGAAAGAAAGAAATAATTAATTATTGGAAAAATAAAAATAAATCAATATTTTCCATATTGTGTATGATAGAAGCAGAACAGGGACTAGATGATCTCCAGGTAGGATTTAAATTAAAAAGTAAAAATAGAATGTATGAAAAAAGATGTCTTTATATTAAAAGAATGAAGAATAAAATGATAAACCAAGGAGCATTATAGTAGGGTTAGGTTACTTTAATGCCAGTAGATGGACCGAAGCAGGCTTTCAGACAATTCCCAGCCAAGGCGGTGGAGCCACCCCTCTACCCTACGCTTGAAGACAGGCACACTGCAAACATCCAAACTATATTTTATCTCAGCCGGCAGATTTCTGTACAACATTTGAGCCAGATAGTAAGGGGTTCTCAGTTCCAATCCATGGGCCACTTGTGGTGTTGCAATGCCATAGTTGACTCTATATCGGGTAGGGTAGTTATGTACAATTTCTGGTAGGATGTTATGTCTATTGTTTTTAAGGTATATAAGTAAGGATTTTATGTAGAGTTGTCTTACATTTAAAACCGGAAAATCTGTAAATAATTGAGTTGTTGGATAACGCTTTTCCTTTTTCAAAACCGTTTTGATAATCTGTCTCTGCGACACTGCAAGTGGCTCCAAGAGAGATGCCGGCAGTCCCCCCCCAAACAAGAATACCATACTGAATGATGGACTGGACGTATGCAAAGTATACAGTTTTACATTGTGCCTTACATAGAACCTGACCTAGCTGGGAGAATGCATACAGTAACTTTCTAAGTCTCTGCTTCACAAACTGAATATGCGGACTCCAACTCAAACTACAGTCAACTGTAATACCTAGGTACTTGTATTGATCAACTCTTTCCAGTTTAGAGCAATTACAGACAATAGATTTTGGATCTCTACATGAATGAAATATTAAGTCCCTTGGTCCTGGATCTAGTTGATTTCGGGTTTTGATAGGCATGTATTTGGTTTTCCCTATATTAACTGTTAAGCAGTTGTGGTCAAACCAGCTCTTTATTCTGGCCAAATCAGAAGTTGCATTTTTGAATACATCATCCCACTGTTTCCCAGTTGAGACTACAGCTGTGTCATCAGCAAATAAAAAGATTCTACTACTGATGTCAAGTAAAGGAAGATTGTTGATGTAGATTAGAAAAAGGATTGGCCCAAGGGTACTTCCCTGAACAACGCCGTAATCAACTTTTTCCAAACCACTTCTACTTTCATTGATCTGGACATATTGGACCCTGTCTTTCAGGTAACTCTTGAACCATAGTAGAACAGTCTGTTTGATTCCAACCATTTCAAGCTTCAGCAATAGCCTCTCTCTATCAACCGAGTCAAAAGCTTTTGCTAAGTCTAGATATGTTATCATTAATTTGTTTCTTGTTTTAATGTTATCTGCTATATATTTAGATAAATCAAATAAAGCATCTGAGGAATTTTTTGATTTTTGAAAACCATACTGTGTCGTGGATAGAATATTATTATGGTTCAAGTACTGCATTAACTGGGTCTTTACACATTTTTCTAGAATCTTTGAAGTTATAGGCAGAAGGGAAATGGGACGGTAGTTGGTGTAGTCATTTTTTGTACCTGATTTATATATTGGGATCACTTTTGAGATTTTGAGCATGTCTGGAAATCTACCTGTCTGGATACTTAAGTTTATTAAATGTTGGATGGGATCTATGAGGGTATGGACGTTGTCTTTAATTACTCTTGCTGGAATACAGTCATGGCCAGGGGCACTATTCCCTCTCATGCTATCGATCACCTGCTTGAGATCTTCTTGAGTAACCAGCCGAAACTCAAACACAGATTCAGCAGCATGATCGGAATCATTTATTTCAGGTTCACCGAGAGGAGTCAAAGAATCAGCCAAGCGCTTTCCCACTGAGGCGAAAAACTGATTCAAGTTATTACTAACTTCGGTAGCAGTCTGCAGAGCTGGAATCCGCCCATCCCGAATGAACACATTGACTGGAAATGCATGCTCTCTAGCTGGTCTACCTGAGACTTCATTCACCGTTGCCCAAAACTTTTTAGGGTTATTAGAGACTTCGTTTATTTTGTCTTTGTAGTAATTATATTTCACTTGTTTAATAAGAGAGTGTAGTCTATTTCTATATTGAATAAATTGATTTTTTAGGGTTGCATTGAAAGGTTGTCTATTTAATCTTTTTTTTAAGTTGTCACGGTGCCTGATTGATTGGACTAAACCCAGGCTAATCCAGGGCTTCAATTTACTGCAACTTTGACCATTTTAGTATTAGCTTCTATCGTTCTCTGAAGAGTTTCTGTGAAAAGACGTGTTGCCACACTCACGTCTATTTCATCACGGATAGAACCCCAATTATGCAAAGAAATGTCGTTATTGATACCTTGCCAGTCAGTCTTTGGGAAATAGTCACCTTTTTTGTATGGAAATGATTTTCTAATATTTTTTGTTAAATTCATGCATATTACATAGTGGTCAGTAACGGCAGTTTGAACTATAGTACTTGAAACATTAAAGGAGTGCAGAAATTTAACAAAAAAATGGTCAATACAAGTTCCACTAGCAGGTCTAGTAATTTTATCAACACAGGCTGTTAATCCTGCATCGCTCAATATATCAATGTATCTCTCCTCTATGGATCCTATAGGAATGTTAAGGATGTCACAGTTTATGTCCCCAGCTAGAATTTGGACTCTCCTATTGCTTTCTGTTGTAGCTTTAAGATGGGAATCAAGAGCATTCAAGAATAGAGGAAAGCTAGAGTTTGGGCTTCGATAAACTGCGAGAAGTTCACAGGGTGTACCCTCCCAGTCAAACACAACGGATAGACAGGTGGCCACACCACCCAGCTGTAACTCCCTGCAAGATGCTGATAGCTCACTGTTTATGTAGACTACTACGCCATCACATTGATTTAGATAATTGTAGGATCTAAGGAGCTTATACCGCTCAACATCCAACAGGTCACTCTCGTCACTGAGCCATGCCTCGGTCAAAATAATGCAGTCAAAGCGATGCTTGAGACTTTCTAGAACTAATATGAATTCATCTATGTTCTTTCTATAGCTTCTTATGTTCATATGAATAATTGAGAAATTTGCCTTGTCCCTGTTCCTTTTAGAAGTTGAAGTAGGAAATTTTAAAGAAAAATCATTAATATCCGCGCACTCAGTGCATTCAATTGGAGAAGCATCAATTGGCTCCATCGGATCACTCATTGTTCTTTAAAATTCAACGACAAGCCGTGCCGCCTAGCCGATTCAAAATAATAACTTTTGCGAGAGACAAAGGCATGTGATGCTCCATTCTAATAAAAAAAATAAATAAATAAACATAGTAAAAATTACCATTAGTGACCACTGTATATTCATGATTAATTTGAAAATGAATAATTTATTTATTTCCTCCTCATCATTTACTGACTAATATCATGAACAGTATCCAAAGCAGTGAGAAAGAGTAATATATTCTTTCTTTATTCTATTATCTCTTTAGATGCTTATAAATATATAGGCTACATACTTATAGTCCGATAATGAATTGCAGAAGTCCAATCAATGTTTTTCATGCAACATAATAATTCAATTATAAAAATGATAATTTCGATGATAATAAAGATAGTTGTTACTGAACTATCAAGTTGAATAAAAAATCGATCGAAATGTGAATAAATTATCTAAATGTTAGTATTAATTCAATCTTGTATGAATCTATTTAACTCATACAATAAATATGCTTATAGAGGAGTAATATATTATTCATTTTTATTTTAATTTTTCCCAAGAAACAACAGAGGATTCTATGTTATGGAGAATTTAAGGTTTTATATGTGAACAATGATTAAGCCTCTGAAACCAAGTGTGGGTGGATGAAAAGGAGACTTTGTTGAATTTATTATTTTTAAATCTAGTTTAAAAAAATAATAATAATAAAATAAAAAATAATAATACAGGATGCCAACTCTTATTTCTTATAAGAAGTTTTTGCCCGTGATTTTTAATAATTATTCATTTTTAATTATTAGTGCATAATATTATAACCAAAAAATTCAGATAAGAAATTGTTCAGACCTAAGGTAGGGTTCGTTAAATTAACTCATTTTTCAATTATATAATGGTACAATAATATAGGATCAAAATTATAGAATTAATTCTTATTTCTTATAAGGAGCTAGGCCCGGGAATTTATTTATATTACGAAAATACATTAGTACATTACATTAGTACGAAAATGTACAGCCTTTATAATTCCGATTATAAATGTTTCACACCTGACGTAAGGTTCTATCTCTATTATAATGTCAAGATAATATAATACCATTATTTTTAAATGTTGATGTAATGTATCTTTATAGTTTTGTTTTATATTTATTCAATACATTTATCTCAATATTATAGGACTATTATAATCCAATTTTATGAGATAGTACTCCTATCAAATAAAATTAAAATTGGATTATGTGTAATACTTAGTCAAAAACTATGTATCATCATACATCATAAATTACAGTTAATCACTATTACAATAATTGTGTTTATACTATGATAAATTAGATACCGGTGAATTACCTATGAATTAGATAAAAGGTATTCATACTCTGAACTGTACCGTAATGAATAAGCGCTAGAGAGAGTGGAATGGAATTGCAGCTTACAATTTAATCTTATCACCGATAATTTTTTCTTCAAAGCTGAGGGGGGTCTATTTGTACAATTCCCTAGTAATCTATTGAGAATACTGCTGTTACTTGTTAGACAAGATTTGTGATAATAAAATGTACTGCCAGATAGTTCTCAGTTACAATATACTCAGAACGGAAATAATGTATTGATCGAAGCAGATTTCAAGAAATTTATTGTGGAGTATTTTAAGTTAAAGAGAACAATTTCCTATTTTCTCTCTCTTCAGGCTGTCAGAAAAATGAAAAAATGTCATCACCAAACTCAGTAGAATACACGAAATCCGATACTTTGAAATAGAAATAGTAAATAAAAATTAATCTTACCTCTTTAGCAAGTTGTTAGGCATATTTAAGGCGACCAGCTTAATTTAAAATTTTTTTTTTATCTTTACATTCCAAAGATAAATTAGTGTAAAATGTAAAATAAAAATAAAAAACTTTGTGCTCCGTACCTATATTGAGAATAAGGCAAGTTATAGGATAAAAATAAGAGAAAAAATAGAATGAAAATACGTTTTTGGTGCCATTCCCGAAAGCTATCTTCGAAAGATATCTATGTTTCTGATTATGTTAATTTATGCATAAAAATGAAAATGAACCTAATCTCTCTAGATAGTTATTACTATATGAACTCTAGTTATTACTTTCCGGCATATTTCAAACAAACTCAATTTGAGTTGCGTACTTTTCACGGATACTCTAATGATACAATTTTTAAATAAATATGTAAAAAAGGAAGCCGTATATGATCTTACTTAACATTCAATCAACTCAATGTGGATTGAATTCTTATCTGGAATTCAAAAAAATATATTTCAATAAAATAAAATAAAACTTAGCATAATCTTACTTACGGCAGTATGTTGTTATTAGCCTATTAGCCTACTACCCACATCATGAATGAATGAATAGCCATGAGACGGATTATTGAGAGGAATGGATTATCTTAGCAGTTAAATTGGCAATATATTCTATACAGTATCTTCGTGGAACTATTCTGAGTGAATTAATGAGTGATTTGTTGGCCATCGTCCTGGCGTGTAGTTGAGCCGTTACTTGGAGCCTCGGATGCAGCGTTAGCGTAGGTGGATATCTCACTATGTTTTTCCCTCAGCTCCGCTACATGCTCCATATCACGAACGCGGAATGGGCGCTGTCCTGCTGCAATCTTTGCCATCACTTTGCAGTCTGTGGTCCATACTGAATTGAGTTTATTGTCTTTAATTAACTGACGCGCCGCATTAAATATAGAACGATTTGTAGTAGTGAGATGCTCGTTTAGATAAACTGGTGTAACAGGGAAATTAACGTTAAGTTCATTTGCTGTGAGAGAGCCCTTGTAACGTCTCGCGGCCAACCAATTCGCTTTTATCATGCGTGAAGTGAAGTTGACTACAATTGGAGGTGGCCTATTATCATTTTTCTGACTTCGGAGTCTGTGCACTGCTGAAATGTCACTGGGATTGAAATTCACGTCGATCGATCTCGCGATTGCATCCAGCACGGTTAACATGTCCTCTCTGTATGTTACGGGCACACCTGCCACTAAGATGTTGTTTTTCCTTGTATGTTGCTGTAAGGCTATCAAATCGTTTTTCACTAGCGCTAGCTCTACTTTTAATAGAGTGTTTTCTTGGCGAAATTCTTCGACAGCTTTACACGCGCTATCGCATTTTTCAGAAACTTCCTTGAACTGTTCTTTCACTAGTGAAATTTCTTGTTTTGTAGCCTTGATGTCTTCCTGCATTTCTTTCAGTTTACATTCGTTTGCATCCCATCTTTTGTTGTTAGCGTCCCAATTACGTTTGCTTTCTGCTCTAAATTCTTTGATTGCGTTTAATATTGGATTATTGTTTTCTTCTTCCCGTTTGTCCGAGTTTGGAGTTGTAGAAATGTCTTTAGAGCATTTCACGCAATTCCACGTATTGCACTTTGTATTCACACTGATGCAGTTCTGATGAAATATCGTGGTACAATTCGAGCACTTTACGGGGTTGGAAACTGGTTTTTTGCACTTGTGGCACTTGCCTGCCATGTTTAAAACAAAACAAAAACACCACTTTCACTGTGAAAAACCAACTTATTGAGAATTAAAGCTCTGAATTGTAATAAAAGTTGTAGGTTAGCCCGATCGTTTTTAACGTAATGCCAGGCGGCCGGCTTTAGCTTGTTACAGAACTATTCCACGGAGCGATAACAATTGATCCGACTTCATCGGCTGCCCGACAAGAACTGAAGTAATATGTGATTTCTTTCTTATTTGAGGTTCGTTTCCGTCAAAATGGTGCTCACAATTGTGAATAAAACTTTTATCGTAGAGCATTATTTTCGCTCATACGAAAATGGACGTGCGGGTGGTCCAAGCTTGTGACACACTGCTTCACGTTTTCAGAAACATTTCCACAAAACCCGCCTAATAGTAATGCTGTGATTCTTTGATTTGTTGAATAACATCGAAGAACAGGTAGTGTTTTGACACAGTGGAGGGACTTTTCAGGTCGCCCAACTACTGTCTGTACAAATGAAAACCACGCAAGACTGTTGCAGCAAGTGTTAAAGTCACCAAAAAGAAGCCTGTAATGGGGCTTCTCTTAGACTGAATATTAGTAATACGTCAATGAGAAAAAAGTTTGAAAATATTGTTGGTTTTCCCTACAGGATACAAACTGGAAAACCATTGAACTGTGTGAGTTCAACTGCACAGTACTATTTTATTACTGTTTATTTTGATAATACTGTATATCAATTTGGGTGAAATAAGAATAATTTCATAATTTTTACAAAAAACCTGCTGAATAGCACTTTGCAACAGATTCCATTCAAAACGATTATGAAGTTCTAATTCAATTCAGCTTCTCTATTTTTATAATGGTTTTAAAGGACCATGCAACGTCACATCTACTTATTTTGGTTGAAATATGCACATGATCCCTTCGGTGTATTCTAGTTATCCGTGGTTAATCCCACTTACCACCGTAGAGACGAGGATTAACAAAGGCGTTGAAGTGACTACAGTTGGTGTAGGTGTTTTTGCTGGTCCACAAGTAGCGGTGTATGTTGCAGGTGAGGCACTCTGGCTCGACGTGCAGTGGCTGGTCGGTGGCTGGGTCGCGCACCACGTACAAGTGCCTCTGGCCCGGCTTCGACTCGTGTGTGCCCAAGTAGTAACTGCAACACGAATTACAAATCGTATTTGAAACTCTATTATTTCTTATAGTAAGTATGTACATTGTACATTCACTATAGAAAAAGATTTTCGTATGACTTTTAATGGTAGGGAGATCCTTATTTTAATACGGGTAGGTTCCAAGTCGCCAATTTGTAAATTACTCGGCCAAACACTGGTCACCCATCCAAGAGTAGTCCACAGTTTTCGTGACTTGACTTCACAATCACTATGCATATACAGTGGAACTTCGATATTAATTCGTAGTTTATGGAACCAATAAGCTTTATTACGAATTAGGGAAGATTGCGAAGTATCGAAGAAATCATGGAAAATTATTTCTATGGACTGAGCTTCCACTACGAATTATAGAGGTAAGCTTACCTCTTATCGAAGTTCTACTGTACTATACATATTACATACACTCTACATATTATCACTTATCCATATTCATAAGTTTCACAAAAATAGCTTGCAATTGTAATAGCTTGCCGTGGGTATCATCCGCAGCAGAAAAAAATCAATTATTTCAAATTCTTATTCCATATTAATGATAATAATGTATACCTTATAATTATAATCATTTATCATATTCAATCAATTGAGTACAAAGGTGAGGATAACAGGCATAGTATTCTATATAACGCCCAAAATTGTTAAATACTATTTATGTTATGACTCAACTAATTTATACTAGAGTCAAAATCAAGGGTATAATATCATAATTTGGATTGATTTCCACTTAAAAACAGAGATAAACAATTTTAAATTCAACTTCTATTCAATTATATGCTCAATTATCATCAAGACATAATATAATTGGTCAATCTTATCACATAGAACAGCGCACTCACACTAAATGGTTGATTGAGTCCCAGCCTAGGATTCTGACGACCTGATAGCGGCCGTGAGAGAGCACAGCTATCCGCTGCTGTTTGAGGGTGATGTGCTTGATGTGCGTGAACACGTCCTGGTCTCCCTCTTGCACTGCTCCCAGCAGCAGGAAACTGTCTCCGTCGGTTGAGAACACAGGGTGTGGCTGAATCTGCAGCCAGGCATCTTCATGTGCTCTTTCTGCGTGGGTCTGCAATTATTATGTGTACCTTCATTTATTTTTGTTGATGTCTTGTTATGCTGTGCAATTGGTATTTGCAATAGGTATGTCTCAATACTGGAGGTAACAATTGTTATTAAAATTTCTTTTGTATATATTAGTTTTGGCATTAGCCTGTTGTACGAGTGGTCATCTTGTGTATAATTGTTTAAATGATGAATCAATAACCAAATAGTTTTACCAGTATGCCTATATGGTTCTTAGTAGAAAAACTTATCAAATATTAATTATTGGAAATAAAGTGAGCTCAATTGAATTAGGAAGAAACAAGTAGCCTGTCTACATAAGTATTCTGATAATTCTTGAAATATGTACTCTTTTCTGATAACTATGGAAAGAAATTTGATCTCCAACAATGTGATATCATTCAAATAATACAATTGCTTGGAAAAAAAAATGTTCAAAACATATTTGGAATAGTTTTTTATAATCTATTTGAAAACTTGATAAGATGCTTGCATTATCAGCACTGACGGTGAACTGATTCTTATTAGGGTCTACACCAGAATAATTTAAAGAAATAGGAAATAATAATTATTATAATAATGATGATTACATTTTATGAAAATAATTATGAAGTGAAAAATCTTTTTTTTTTAAGTAAAATCAATGTTACCTCAACACACTGCCAGCTCGAATGATTCTGTTTAGTCAATGGATACTGACAATTGCTGATGATGCTCAAATTCTGTGGCCTATTCATCCACACAGCAGATATTTGTTTATTATCATGGTTCACCCAGCCTGCAGATATCAAATAGTAGTCCCTGAAAATGAATTACATAATAATAGAATTACATTTTTAAAATGTTCTGAATTGGATTATTCTTTTTCACAATATTCCACTCTTGACAACAACATAGTAATGATCTGAGGCTGATGATGCAAATGTGGACGTTTAAAATATTACAGTATTTCTGTATATTATTATCAAAAATAATTCTTTCTGTAGTTACTTTGATTGGCTTTCTTATGTTTTGACATATACATTAAAAATCCAAAATGGTTTCCTCTGAATCCTCCTAATTCTTTAATTTTTGAGGATGTATTTCGAGAAAATATAAATGATCAACTACGATCAATTTCTTGAAATTAATAGCAGTAGCTTACTCTTATAATTTTCAAGCTAAATTTAATGCTCTAATATTCATTCATACTCACTGTTCACTGAATACTTCAGGAGGATTCACAAGACTGATGGGGAAAGAAGTGTTGGTTACATTGATGACCGATAATCTCACTTGTGGATTTGGTGTCCCAGGCTGAAACAAAAGGAGAATTGATCATAACATATGTCATTGAAAGTTTAATCTAACACGAATTGATTGAGAAAGATAAGCTCAAGCTTCAGTAATTTGAGAGCTCTATTAGACCTTCTCCAGTCCTACCTATCGGATATTTATTATTTATAACCAGTCATTATAGGAATATGCGGTATATGCCTAATTTTTTCAACTTGACTTGCTTAAAAAACATGCATTATCACCCTCTTCTGTTAATAAGTTCTAAACAAACACATTTGAATAACAGATATAAGTAGGCTACACCATCACGCTCTTATCATAAACGTAAATTAAATTTAAACGGTGCTGTTGCATTAAAAAATAATTTAGAGGATGTAATGAGATGACTATTATAGCCTACTATAGGAATTAAAATTTGAAGATAAAACTTCTGCTCAGCTTCTTAATTGAATTTTTTTTCAATGTCACTAAAATCTTGTTGAATAGGTAGTTTTCTTTTGTAGAAGTTGATGTAGAGAGAATGAATTGCTATAGGAATCGCAGTTTCGCAAATTTAAAAAAATTGATAGGTAGCTTTATCACAAAGTTTTATCACTTGTCACTGGTAATACAAACAATTGGGATCCAGATATTTATATTATTACAAGAAAAAAGTTAAATTGTTTAAATTAATTATAGCCTAAGTCTAAATTGGGAATGGATGGACTAAAAAGATATTGTGGGTTTCAAAGTGACTTGACTAAAGAGTCTTGCAGACTGTAGAGTCTCTATAGATCCTAAGTAGAGTTTGTACAGTAAGTATAGCTTGTGCAATCAAACAACTGTAAAGAATGCTGACTTAATTGGCCAGTGACTAGTGAGTGATAATTATTTAGGAGGTAAGAAATGAACTTTGTGGTGGTAGAATGTGAATTTTCTGTGAGATCACATATTTTCTTCAATACTGGTAGTTCCAATCAACAATTTAAAAAATCAAATCAACCTACAATGATTCACTGTGTATCAGTCTAATAATTGTGTAACTATTGATCTGTGACAGTTGTTGGAGTTTTATATAAAGTCTTCTGAATTTAAGTCTTCTGAGTTGATCTGAAAAAATCAACCAATACAACCATTTAAATTGATGAGTACAATTTCATGAACAAAAATATTTCAGTAAATGATCTGTTTGTCCTAGTGCTGTGATTTTTTGATAAATGTATATTATTGTAGTGTTGAATGTAATTGTAATGGATTGGGGTGATAGATTGTGTTCTCACTGTTGGGTACCGGACGGTCCTGGATGCTGGGAATAGTCCTCCGTTCTCAGGCGGCGCTATGTTAGCCTCGAACCCAAACCACGGATGCGTGAACGTTCTAACATCGCTATCGTTGAAACTGGCGTAAAGAATATGCGAACCATCCGGTGAACACCATAGCGCTTCTTCAGGCGATTTCAGAAAGATTTCCTCTGAAAAAAACACAAAAATATATTAAATCACTTCATATTGTCATCATTCTTCATTAATGCTCTGACTATGTTACAGCTCATTCAAACAACCTACAAGGTCACATAGACAATAAATAGGTGTTTGGACTGAGTTTTAAAATCAAATTACTGTAAATTCATTATCCCTAAGCAAAAACAATATAATAACAATAAAATTGGAAAAATAATTCAATGATACTATCAAACTATCAAAGATACTAACCCCCACAACTATAGGACCCTGTGCCTCTATGATTAAGGGAAATTTATCATGAGATATCTGGTGAAGCTAGTTGAGGTAATGAAGACCAATAATGTAAAATGTTGTTTTACTAATTTACGTACTGACACTTCTTTATTGACTGTGTTAGCTTTTTATACTTTTCATTTAGTATATATTGAGCTTTCTATACTTTTCATTTGTATTGTTGAATATTTTATATACTGACACTTCTTCATTGACTGTGTCAGCTTTTTATATTTTTCATTTATGAGATTATTGTCATTTTATATTCTGACACTTCTTCACTATATTGAAAGTGTGAGCTTTTTATATTTTTGTGAGACTGACTGCACACAGCCTGCTCTTTATTGACTGTAAGAGGTTTTATATGACGGTTCTGAAAATTTGATAGAAATCTAGCTGTAACAGGCTGACTGATGGATATAACCGGGCTAACGGCTCCCAAAGGGCTGCAATTTTGTCAAGCCATTGAGCGACGAGTGACGACATGAGTGGGGAATGGACCGCTGAAATCTTTCCACCTGTTGAATGAACTGCAGTGGGTACTTATTTATTGCCACAGATTTATCATCTCCTGAAGGGTACTACTCACACTGAATCCAGGACGATTAGAATTTCCTAGCAGGTGTAGTCTGTCCAAGCACAGAAGGCATACTTGCCTGATGGGAAAATGACTCTAGCTCGGTCAATATTGGTTCAAGAATTATGAATTTGGTCTCAAGTTGAAGGAAACATTTTGATTTAAATTTTGATTTTGTGACAAAATTTATCAAAATTTAAGTTTTGAACCAATATTGACCGAGCTGGAGTCATTTTCCCATCTTGCCAGAATGTCTTCTTTGCTTGGACAGACTGTAAGTTATATAGAGTGTTGGTTCTTGTAAGGTTGGGTCAATAATATAGATAAAAAGTGTGGATTTCAATGTCACCAACCCGTCCAAGTTATACAGTATCTTTCAGCGTGATATATGAGAAAAATTGATTATAAAATTTCATTAGATAGGGCGGAAAAATAGCCAAGACTTCCCCGAAGAAATATTTTAAAAATAAACAAGAAAAAACCAAGGAAAGGCCTACTATTAATGAAATATCAATGAATATAAAAATCCAATCTCATAAACTAAAAATATGTTAACTGGAAGTATAGCTTCTCTCAGAAAGTATTCTATTTCAAATTTTTGGATTACTCCTATTATGATAGAAATAAACTTCTACATAGATGAATACGATTTTTCGAGAAAAAATTGTTCAGCTTTAAGCTTCTTCCTTTCGGCTTTCTTTGCCTGAGTAGGCTTTCATAATCTTGTGTTCATGCTCTCATTTAGGCCTATAATTTGGTTTGGGTTTCTTTGCTATGTATGAAGAATGAAACGAATTATAAAATTCAAGGCTTCACTAAATGAATATGAAATCTGAATATATGAAATCAACTTATACCGGTATTGTAAAATGTAAAGCTATAATACTGTAGCCTTGAAAGTTAGTTTGGTTGTGTTGCGGGTTGCATCTTACGCCCTGATTCTTATTTGACAGTACTACAGATATAGGAGAAGGATTCTTTGTGACTGTAGATAGATAGTTTAATACTGAAAAATCGATGATGAAAACATCAATGCATCGATATTGATCAATCCCCTGCCATTGATCAATCCCAAACTTATAAAAAATTAGCGTATTACATATTAAAGACCTTTATTTTATTGACATATCGACAAGAAAACCACACATACCTTGGTACAACCAGTCAGGTATTCCGTTGTAGATGAGTCCGGCCTGCCCGTCCCAGGTGAGGCGGTGGTCGACGTTGCTCATTGGCGAGAAGCGCACGTAGATGTCGTTGTCGGCCACCATGACCAGTGTAGTTGTGTTGCCGCACCATCGCGCCAGCTGCAGCTGCGTCTGCTGCACCTTGGGCGAATCGCTCAGTCGCACTGGAATGTGGTGACTGCAACCAAACAAAGTTAAGAATAATAGGTTATCAACTTCTTCAATCTCTTATCAAGGGTGAGTTTATGCCGTAGTAGTGGTAAACAGTGCCGCATTTAGCAGTCCAGCGCCCCTAGGCCTACACAGACCAAAAAGCGCCCCCTCCCCTCATCCCCTACACCTGAGCTCCATCCCTTTCCCACGGACTATGACGTCACCTCCATCCCTCATACACATACATTATTTTTCTTATAACTGTTTTAAATTATAAATTATTATCTATAGGCTAACAGCTTAGTAAAGCATAGGCTACCCATATTATTCTTATTTCAAGCCTAGAATAATGCAACTTATTTCGTTTCTGATGGACAACATTCACATACAAGTAAAGAAATAAGAAATAATTACATTACATTAAGATTAATAATGTAAATCTATACTTAATAAACAATCAGTAATTTTTTAGGGTGGCTCGTTGGAGGAGTGATAAAGCGCCGATCTGATAACCAGGTGGACCCTGGTTCAAATCCCAAGCGGGGAAACAATTTTTGACCACAGCACAATCACATAAATACGGCCACCCGTCTTTCGGAGGAGACGATAAGCCGTCGGTCCCGACTACAGAAAAAAAGTAGTCGTCATCTATCATCCATTTCATTACCCACGCACAAGCCTATGAGCTCATGTGGGCTTCACCCTCACAAACAAATATAACAAATCATATTTTAGAGATAGATTAGAAATCTCGGTCTAACAAAGTCCAACTTTTCTGCAAAAAATATAGTGATAAGTAGTTCGTAAAATTCTTATTTTATAGAAATCTTCTTCTCTGCTAAGATTTTACAAAAGTTCTCGTTATTTCATTATTGAAGTAATTGAAGTTATTTCTTCATTTCTTCTTTATCTCGTTATTGAAGTCAATGCTTTCAGTAAGTTTAGACTCAATAGCCATTGAGTCGCGTCATCGACACACGTGGGATAGCTATGAATCATATTTCATGACAATGTGAATGTCGGTCGCTACATTGTTATTGTTGGATATTTAAAGTTTAGTTGGTACTCGTATATTTTCTTCTAAAGATGAATAAATATTTGCTGCTAGCTGCACAAAAATTTTTCGATCACCTGTTCCATCATATCTTATTCAAGCTCGTGTGCGCTTCTTAAAATTTTGCGCCCCCCAAAACTTTGCGCCCTAGGCCTGGGCATACTGGGCCTAGTGGGAAATGCGGTACTGGTGATAAGCGATTCCAGTTGTGATACTTACTAGAGAATATTAACGTGTTTTCTAATGAGCCTGTTCATGTCAGAGCTATTAAATATTAAACGTAGGTACTGGTTGCTAAAGGATCACAGCTACGATCGTTCATCACAGCTTCGATATGAACGCAACCTAAGATTCTCGTAAGAATGAAACTCAACGCAATTGGTTGATCTATTTCTTATAGCCTCATTCCTAATAATAATATAATATAAATAGCTAACGAAGAAAATTGTAATAAAATAATTACTCACAATTTTCAAGCACTCTAAACGTTTTCAAGAATAGTGATATTTATTATTTAGAATATATTATGATACTTCAGTATACTTGAATAAATAAAATTGAAACGATTTTAATTATACTCGTAAATTGATGATCTACTTCACACAATTCATTTGATAAGCTTGAAACAAACTACTACAATGTGCAATAATCAAACTGAGAGCAGACCTACATGAGAGCATGAAGGTATACTACTCTTGAAATATCTGTTATTTGATAATATTGATACCTGATGAAGCTCACAGTCCTAATATTCTTTTATTTGCACCCTTCCACAAATAATGAATAAGCAACTCTTCTACTCAAGATTATTGCTGAATATGTCTGAAAATTTGACTCCTACTTCTCCCATGTAATTTCTAACTCTATAGCCTATAGAAAATTAATACATCATGTACTCATACTCACTCGTTTGTAACATCATAAATGGTGTAATGAGCAGTAAAAGAATTTCGAAATACCTGAAAGCAGAAAAATATTATTGTTATTTAACAGAAAAATTTAAATTATGTTCAAGTAGGTAACTTAATGGATGGAAAATTTAATTAAAGATTGTACTCCCAAGTTTTTTGAGAATATTACACATATTTAAATATTTTATATATTAGAATTTTGGATAATTTTTGACAAACTAGTGAAAAATCTAGTGAAAATCATTGGACAATCACTGGTAATCACTTCCGATTTTTCCATTTTTCACGTGAATGGACGATTAGCATGACCATATTCTGGAGATTTCAATGGTTTTCTGGATACTATACTGTATATTTCTTGGCAATTAATATATTTGAACCGAAATTAACTAAATTGCTGTAGTGAAGATTTATGGATCATAAATAGAATTATTCTGATAACTTACTTGTTTAACATTATGTCGTAGGAGAATAAAACGAAGATCACTCGAACAATGGAACCATTTTACACTCAACTGCCTCTGGAACAAAATTGTGTCAAAACTTCAATCCCTCAAATAAATTCATAATATTCCATAATATTATTCTTTCTGAATTAAAACTCTACACTGAATTTCATCTGAGGTGATAATTTGAACATTTGAATAATTCTTTCAATTTTCTATTCATTTTGAAAAAGGATTTCTTGTGAGAGAGTTATAGGCCACAAATTGTAACATTCATATGCCGGGTTTTTCCAAGCACACTCAAATTTGAGGGACCCTCAAATTAAGATGAACAGCTGACATTTTCTATGATGAGTATAGGAAATGTGGTAAATTATATTAAACTTGAGGGTCCCTCAAATTTGAGTGTGCTTGGAAAAACCGGGCATATATCTGGTAGATTTGTGAATTATTAGCCTAATACATATTTCTAGGGACCATCTCAATAATTATTTCTGTATTGAGCGAGATAAAGAATTTGTGAAATCAGACTACCTACTATTGTGAGCTAACTTGATAAGCTATGACTAATTAAGAAGTTGACAAAAACGCAAACTTCGTCATGCCAGAAAAATATTAAGAGATTTATCTTCTCCTTTTCTATTGTAGAACTATTTCAACTGAATTTAAAAAAGTGATCTGTAATGAGAAGTAGTGATTCCGATTGTCTCTTTTTTGGAATATAATACAAATCTCTTGAGATGTCCTCGAATGGATCCCCTCTATTACTCGTTTTGATAAGAGAGCATCATCATCTCAACAAATGAGCAGCAGTGTGTAATTTTCGACTAGACGTAACATGAATAGGATAGGTAATACAATGTAATTTTGGTTGAAAGTTACATAATATAGAGTATAGTCCTCTAAATGGAAGTCCAGCGAGACTGCGGCGCTTTTTCAAGTTTAAAGAATGAGAACAAAGAGCTGGCTAATAGAGACAGCAGCCTCTTTTGAAAGTGGGCTTGTTTGTGGTTACGAGTATAACAATGGGATGCTCGCTAGGGACCGATATTATGCTTTTGGCAAGGCGCCCTTTCGCGCCAACCAACAAAGGCGCGCACAAAAATATGTGCCACCATATCCAATTCAAAATATTACAAACGACCGTGAATGTGACTCATCCGAGCGCAATTCAAAAGTTTTACTAACTGTGAACATGAAAAAACGTCTATAACATGCTTTCTCTAGATCTGTTCAGCAGTAAATGGATGAAAAACATTGAATCTTTTCTAGGCTACCTCCTACCTGTTGAATACAGAATTCATGTATTGTAGTGGAGAAATCTAAGAACTAATGAAATAACTAGGCTATAATGATGAATATCTACATCTAAATCAACATTCAGGATTCATTTTGTATCAATTAATCTATAGTTCAATGAGATCTAGGGCTATCTAGAATCAAATGGATAGAATATAGGGATAATAGATGTAAGCTATTTCCCTATACACTTTGTTTGCATCATTCTAACAATGCAGTGGGATTGCCTTAATTCACAGAGGGCCATTTACCACCAAATAATTAAGGATAATTTTGATACTTGAATGTTCAGTTCAATACCAGGAAATCTGGAAAAAATAGTAGTGGAAGTATAGAATAAATAGAAATACTGTGAATCGGATGAGAGAAAAATCAAGATTTGGATATGAATAAGATACTAACCAGTGGATAAATTATGATTCTTTGACTCAAGTTTGAGGAGAAATGTTGAGTGTGATTGAAAAAATTTGTACTTTATAAATCAATGAGAAGAGAAAACATTTCAAGTATTATTCAATTGTCTAACTAACAGAAAAAAGTAGCAAATTTATATACTTTCAAACGGCGGATATTCTATAATCTATGTGATGCTGAATTTAGTTTTTTTTCTTTGAAAGGCATCCTATGAAACACCAAAACCAACCGTTCAGTGAATTCTATTCTAGTCTATGATCTGATCTAAATCTCAAGTCTAAAAATGTGGTACCACCTAATAAAATATGATATTTGATATTCTATATGTTCCATACAAACATATTTTATTGTAGATTCTCAAAGAAAGATGTAACGATGCTTGCTGTGGACTATGGGATGGTGTTTGACACATGACGACACCGTTCCACTAATTCAAACTGTAAAAGGATTTCCATGTGATACAGTGAATTCCAGAAATTTAGAAAAGTACTTATATGCAAAAAAAAAACGGAGAGTATCAATAGACAAGGTGGAAAAAAATCAAATGCAAAGAGGAATTTTTCATAAGAATTAATGTTTAAGTTCTATTCATACAGTCATAGTAGCCTCAGACCAAAAAGAAACATTGATGCTATGACAACTTTAGGAGAGTATTCCTAAGCTCTGAATTGGAGTGTAGAAGTGACTAATTCAATTTTTAAAATCACCTCTGCCTTTTCATATTTATTTTTTGAAAAGATGAGAAACTATACTACTGTATAGAGAAAAATAAAAGCTTTGAAAACCTGAGATATCTTTGCATGTGTCTTCCTCAATATTAACTTTGAAGCTAAATGTTGGTCTGTTATCTTCCCTCATCTTCCTTGAAACGTAAACCTTCTAGCATTAGGAGTTCCAGGATATATATAGATTATATTATCAAATAACTCACTTACAATTAGTTGATAGCGATACTTTTTTACATTATTAATTTGGCTTTACAGTCCTGGGTTGACCTTGTCTTCCTCTGCGTGGCGCATCCGTATATATCTTGCTCCTGTGCTCTCCTCCGCCAGTTCGCCACTCTCAGCACAATAACATCATCCACCACGTCGTTAAGCCGTCCTCTTCTTGGTCTTCTTAGTCGATAGTGATAGACTTATGGGATAAAAAGACCCTAGACGTAGGCCTTAGCACTTGCTCTTAGGCTAAGAGCCAAATGCTACAGAGCTATTAGAGCTAGAGCACTCAGCAAATTGATCACTGGTGCTCGAAGTACTTCAATATCAACAGCACTATTGAACCTCCAATCACAGTACCTATTATCATTGACCCTGTCGCACACTTGAACAGCTTCATCATCTAATTATGATTATTATTGTCCTCTACTACGACAATAAAAATGGATAGCCTTCGAACAATAGTTCCCGTTTAATCGATAGTATCGCAACAGTAGCCTTTGTGGGTTCACCCACATTGTCTCATTTCATTTTGAATAAGGTATTACAGTAGTTTTATTATATATATTTGGATGAGCTTAGCCGATCACTTACCACCGTGTGGTTGGAGACGAGCTGTGTGACGTTGTTGTAGCGCATGTCGTAGGCAGCAATGGCGCCATCATCGGTCTGAAACACAAAGTGCGAATGCGACACCCAGGCGGGAGGGAGACGCTCGGGACAGAGATCGGCCTGCACGAACTCGTCGAGGGTCATACGGCGGCCGCTCCAGTAGAGCAGCTCGTCAACGTAGCCCAGTGTGTAGATGGCTGTCACTATGCCGGCTATCACCAGGCTGATTACCAGCAGCGAGAAGATGATGCTGCGCCAGTTGCGGCCCTCCTGCTGGCCCGGGTACACTAGGTCCTGCAACCGCCACAATCAGAGACAACTAGAAAATGTACTTCGAGTTTGAGTGATATCCTTCATAAGACATGGCTTTGATTGAATGAGTACACTAGATCCTGCAATTGACACACTCATATTATTCAAATCAGTGACAATAATAACATTTACAAAAATTGAATGCTCTAAAAAACTCCAATATGCAGTGATTACTACGATATGGCTTTGCTTAAATTGTTTCATCTCATATGAAAATAAAGTTTCTGATAGAAACATACTTTACACTGTTCAACAAGTGTTTGAATTTTATTTGATTTTTCAGAAGCGATCATTCTTCTTATCATGGTCACAGTCTATGTTATAGGAAAATAATTCTGAAATCGATTCTCTCCAAACACTTGTTGAATAGAGTATGTAGATACATTATATTGAATTATTTGTTCTATTTACCGTGCATTCAATGAGGTTAAGACACTGTGCTGAAAACATTCGTGGTTAAATGGTAGAGTGGACATTAATAACCAAAATTCACCACATCAGAAAAATAAAAAAGTATTTCTATTCTATTCTAACAAAATACATTCGATGTGAATAACATGGAGCGTAGACTCTTTAATTGTGGGTACAAAGACACTTTTATAATCATAATCAAAATCGGACTGTAATTCCATTCATTTTGAACATCTAGTTCTAGAATCCATGCAACTAGAGAATTCATGTCAACTAAACTAGAGTAACGTAGATTAATATAAAGCTGATTTGTGAAACTTTATAGAATTGTATGAATTGTGGTTGTGGAGCAGATTAAATGAATACTATTGGAGATTATACGATTCATAAACCGCTCATCATTAAAATAATAAGATCGTCACAACCACAAAACAATTTTAGTTTGATTCCACTTTGGAACAATAAAAAATCATAGTTGAACTCACTCATATCAATGGTAGCCCGAAAATCTTGCAACAAATAGTCTATTGATGAGTTTGTTATGAGGGTGAAGTCCACATGAGCTCATAGGCTTGTGCGTGGGTAATGATATGGATGATAGATGACGACTACTTTGAGATAGTCGGGACCGACGGCTTATCGTCTCCTCCGAAAGACGGGGTGGCCGTATCTATGTGATTGTGCTGTGGTCAAAAACTGTTCCCCGCTTGGGATTTGAACCAGGGTCCACCTGGTTATCAGACCGGCGCTTTATCACTACTCCAACGAGCCACCCTACTAGTAGAGTAGTGGCTTAGAATGAATGCAAGCAGAAGTAAATGTGTTCGTGTTTGTATTTGTTGTCCAAAAAGCGTATAACCATCTTCCTTAGTACTTATACTGAGATCATTATAATATATTCTCTCAAATGGAATTCTTTGAACTTGAGCAGTCCACTGAAGACAATACTAAGAGAATTTGAAAAACTCTATGCTATAGATTGTTATGTTGTGAGAGTAATCATTCATCTCAAAAAAGTCAGAGGAGATTCCCCATCCAATTATCAGATTTAATCAATCTCGATCGTGGTTGAAACAAATTTCCAGTAGCAGCAGCCAGCTACCCTCAAAATCCAGACTCCAATTTCCAAGCAATGAGACCGGGCGCCTTTGTGAGACAATATGCCGATGTTGAAGCTTCGCTTGAAGACGCACTGCATAACCGACGTTCGTGGGCTGGAATTAATTTCACCGCCAAAGCCTTGCCTCAGCCTACCTCAAGCATGACGTCATTATCAAGGTGCGCTAGATGCTACTACATCCCATCATTCTTGGCTTCAGCATAGCAGACATCAATTTGGAAATTATGGAGTAGCGCACAGCTTCTGTTGGTTCACTCTTGTTACCTTCTCACTCTGTGTTATCTCCTTCCCTCTCTGATAATTTCCAACAATCTCTTTTCATCATTACGCTCTTGTCATCTTTCCATCTCGTCAACATTTTAACAATTTAATGTCTCTTCACTCTATGAATTGGAAATTGATCGATGATGCTCAGATTCCATCCCTCGCTAGTCAACAATGAATTATTTATTAAGAAAGCCGTCTTTGTTGTCATCTTATCACGATCAATAATTCAATTACAAGGCTCAATAGTAAGGTTGTTTCAAATTTCCCAATGAAAGTTACTGATGTATCTTAAATATATAACTCTTGAGAATCCTTCTCATTTACAAAACTTCTTTTTTTAAAATCTACGCCATTTAGTCTGTTGATGTCGGAGCGGAGTGCTAGTGGTCTCGTTCGAGAGGTGGGACATTAAAGTTTTGGTCCGACATAGTTCAGTTGCCATCATGCGTTGGAACAGTCAGGAGCGTGCGTTTGCCATTGAGGCCTACTTTTCGAGCGGATGTTCTGTGATCGCAACGCAGCATGCCTTTCGTAATCGCTTTAATTGAGCCCCGTTGGCCCCTGTCCTGGACCGGGAATCAATTGCTACGTGGGTCACTACGTTCAAAGTGTAAGTTCGACAAGACGGAGAAATGGAGTTCCTCGGCTGATTAGATTACCTGAGGGGGGTGGCGTAGCTGAGTGGGTAAAGCGCTGGCGTTGCAACCCAAAGGTCCCGGGTTCAAACTCAGGTCAGACCAGGAATTTTTCTCAGGCCACTCTCCCGTGTTTCGGATGGACACGTTAAGCCGTCGGTCCCGGCTGCCTAAAAACAGTCGTTAAGTCATGTCAGAGGCCCTGAAATTGATCAGGAGTGACCTGAAAACTCTGACACCAGACCTGAGCCAGCCAGGTCACACGAATATAATATAATATATACCTGAGAACATGGAGGTAGTGAGAGCTTTAATGTTGCGATCACCACAGCGTTCTGCGCGCAAATATGCGTCTGCCCTTGGCCTTTACTATATGTAAAGGATTTTTCCTCACGGCTGGATGAGTTGGACAAGATGAGGAGACATTTGGTTCCAACAAGACGGAGCAACGGCACACACTTCAACGGCTGTTCTGAGGGAACACTTCCCAAAGCACCTTATCTCAATGAGGGGCGATTTGATGTGGACGGTCCACTCTGCTTATTTGATCCCTTGTTATTCTTTTCTATGGGGTTTTTTGAAATCCCGTGTTTATGTGAACCGTCCAAGGACCCTACAAGATTTTAAGACCAAGATCCAGGAAGAAGTTGCCAAAATAACGCCTGCTATGCTGGCTGGAGTCATGACAAATGCCAAAAAACGGTTCACTCATATATATACATATCAGTGTATGGGAATGAGGGACGTCACCTACCTGATTCGATCTCCAAAACTGGGTAAAACAAAACTTTATTTATGTTCCTATATTATGAAAAACGAATAAAAGTTTTCTGTTTTATACTATGCGTTTTATTAAGTTTAAAAAAAAGGAAGTTATGCTGCCGCACTCTGTACTTTTAATAAAATACTATCCTCGGAGTTTCACATGAATTTATAGACTTCTTCATCAAAAATAATTTTCATTTGTGCAGTGAATATATGAACAATCCTTTCTATTCCCCTTGGAATTCTTTCTTTTTAAGAGCTATTCCCTCTGGAATGAGGGCTAGAAAATAGTGACCGGACTTGCTTATGATACAATATACGTAAAATAATATTTCCTTTTATTTGAGGCTACAGCACTTATCGAAGTTTTCAATGAATGTAGATCTCAGTACGCTTTTTTTAATAAAAATTATTTAAAAGGGTACTGAGATCTCCATTTATTGTAAACTTGATGAATACATGAATAAGTTGCGTATTCCACTGCGAGATCGGAAAGTGATAGAATATTCCAAAAGTAGTTTAGATTTTAACGCTAAGAGATACATTAATGTTTGTAACAATAATTTAGTAACATCGATCCTTTACTAGAAAATTTCTAGAAGCTATACCATATTGAATGACCCGGTCACAGTATTTCGAAAAGAGCTCATTAGTTCAAGATGAAAAATAAAAATTAAATTTCTTTGGATGAGTATCATACCAATGAAATAAGTAATTATCAAAGTGCTATAAAGTGCTTAAGAACGTGAACTATATTATTCTTTCTAGACCTTTTTATTCTTTCTTGTCTGTGGCAAGAGTAGCCTTTCATGATTGGTAAAAGCAATTGTCTCTAATTGGTTCATTTCTTCAACCGGACTACGTAATAGTGGATACAATAGGCTTATTGAATGTAATGGAGAGTGCTTTTTGAATTCAGAAGATATAACAACAAATCGTTTTCCAAAGAAATTACATATCAAGATAATACACAGTGTAAGCTTAAGTGTAAGAGAGGACCGTTGAGTCCTAACTTCGCCTTTGTAGGAAGTCAATAAATGAAAGCTACAACTTTCACCCAATTGGAGCAAGATTTCACATCAAATTAATAATATCGAGTTGTACAAAGAATCTGAGAAAAATATAGAGTATATAGAGTTTTGTAATATTCCATTATATTAATTTTTCTTATCGGTCTTGCGAGCAATTGCACAGAAGCCAATTGAATTCAATCGCTATGAAATGATTCAATTTCGCTGACTGAATTCGACAGAATCCTTTTTGAACTCCATCAAATGTAGCCATTCTACAGCCGTCCATCTTAATTCCACAATTGACCTACAGCAGCTAGCCTACAGCTTTTAGGTCCCTGTACATTAATAAATTTAGAAACTTCTAAGAATTTTTTTTAAATTGAAGATGAATAGCATACATCAAATGACAGCACAAATTTCATACAGAATTATTGAATTGGATACTTAATAGTAATAATAAACACTATTGAAACGAAAAATATTGTTGTTTCTATAATTTTTAATTAATTCAAGCAAACTTGAGGAGATTTCAATGTACTGTATTTGAAATAGATGACGAGCCGTTAACGGAGAAGATAATCTGAATGGATGAAATCCAATTCCTATTATTTGAGATAATTTCATCTTAATCACTGAGCAAAATCAGGCAGTAGTTTTATTCAATAGAGCCAGCTTTTAATTATCGTAATCCACTCAGCGATCTGCCAATTAGCGAACTGCATCCCATTCTTGACTTGTTTAACGACAATGGTAAAGAAAATATGAAGAAGCCCTTGAAAGTCTCTCTCGGTAATAATTGAAACCAATTAGGGAATGAGTGAAGTGGGCCGGTGAGGGGTAATAGGGATATTTTCCTCGTAAACGAATCTGGAGATCTCGGAATTGGATGAAGCCATCCATCACTTTGGCCCTCCGCAGCTCCGTCTGACTGTGAGGCAGGAATATCTGTTGAAAACCTGGCGAAATGGTCTTGAATGGAAACTATGGAGATGAAATATTCAAAAGATTCAGTGAGCGGAGGGGAATTGATGATCATAGAAGAAGCTTTATCCAATCCAATAATTTATTAAATTAGTAAGTTATAAGTAATTAGTTAGTATTAAATAAAATAAGATTGAATAATAGATTAAGGCTTGGATCCAAGTTTGAGAATCAATTTGAATAAAATTATTATTCTTATATCAGTCGTTTTGTCAGAAAATTCTACTTGAAGGTAGAGTATTTTGATTGATTCTCACTGATGGATACTCATTACTCATCATTATCATCATATTATACATTGTATATATATTTATGGGTGTCTTCTTTGCTTGGACGGATTGTGAAGTGGAGTGAATATGAAACTGGCAACCAGCTGGTAGGCGTAGGCCCTTCATGGGCTGTTGAGCCATTGACAAACAAACACTGTCTACTGTTCATACATAGTTATATAATTAATAGTTAATGGGCTAATCTATAGATAAACAATAATGTGATAATAGAAAAGCATCTTTTTTGTTTTTTAATGGAACTATCTATAATGGTGATTTGTTGTAAACGAAGCTCAGCATAATTTTCATGAATGTAGGCATATGCTGTATTTTGTAATCTGAATTATTTTTCTTATTCTAGGAGCAGTAATTCACTTGCATCGAAAAAATAGTTTATCAACCTTTTTTATTTCATACACAAGGTAAGACTACAAGAGTCATAGTTCTATCAAAAACTACTAAGTTATTCAGCTGAATTGATTGGGAAATCGACGAATAGAAAAGAATGGCGAGAATAAGCTGAAGAAAGAATGAGAAGAAGAGCATTGAATAAGAAAATATTAATGAGCGATGGGACAGAGATCATCGATACAAAAATAAATCTTGAAGGCATATTGCGGAAAGGACTGAATAAAAGTACTCCAAGCAGGTCTTTAGCACCAGAATAACTTGGTAAGTTAAAATTTCTAGTCAATACAAGAAGATAGTGCATTTTAGTTTAATCGATGTGAATAGATTGATGTTATATAAGAAAGATTGAAGAAAATTTATAGAACTTCGTACCATCAGCTATGTTTTTCATATTAATCTACCCCAATTTAGTTTGAGTACATATAATATTATGTGGTAGAGCATTACAACCTTTACACAGGAAGTGTGAGGTTGGAGATTTGCGCAGTCTCCCATTGCAGCTGAACAGTTTCGAAGTCATGAACTGGTTAAATTGATCCCCAGAGGTTTACTCTCCTGCAAATCAGGTTTTATGTTCCTCACTGTGAGCTGGGGCTTTCCAGTTATGCCCAACTACGGTGCGATTTTATTGCGCTATCGCAGTTGGATATTAGGAATTTCCTCTGTATTTCACGTGGAAACAGTGTTATTTTAATTGAACTTGAATTTGAATCAAAAATTATGATTATTTCAATATATTCTTGAAATCGTTATTGAGGTATCACAGTGGAATTAGAATTCTTATGCTTACATTGTTCCAATTCAACAATATTTTTTGATTTATTCATTGAAACTCGCACCAATTTTAATGAGTTTTTAAGATACTGTAAAAATGCAAAATTAAATTGAATAAAACTTGTTTGTACAATTTTTGTTTTGCTCAAAAAAATGTTCAAATGTGGTTATTTTGAACTCTAGTCTAAGGGACAACTATTGAAATATTTTCTAGAAACTGGAATGATGTTCCTCCTATTATTTAATTTGATACCCTCCTCCTATATCCTATGAGATGTATGATCCCTTAGAAGCAATAAACAATTATAGGCCTATGTATAATGTAAATAATTCTAGATTAACTTCTCTAGATTATGATGATATTATTCTTCCAGTACTGTATATAAGAGAGCAGTAGAAAATTCAAATAGTGTTTCAAAAATACTGAGATAGAGTGTACCAACAGCATGTTACATCCAGTTTTGACTTTTGGGAAGAGCAGTCTCTCGAATGATTTTATTGTTATGTGATTTTGTAGAACTTATCTAAAAAAGTTACTCATACTGTGATAACAGCTGGAACTAAGAGTTGAAAAATGCAGTATATGATAAAAGGTTCTCAATTTCATGGATATTAATGTTTTTTGAAAGATTCAAGGGAAAGATACAATAGGCTATTAGATACATTTATTGCAATCAACAATAGCTATACTAGGATGGCACACTTAAATCCGTAAACTCAATTCGAAAGGATTTATTGAGAAGAATTGAGGTCATTTCCTAGCGGAATCTGAGTCAAGTAGGATGATTCATCTTTGCAACAGTGTAGAAAACTGTGCTTTATGATTGGAAACATGCTGAGAACAAAATGGTTGAAAATTTTAAAGCAGATGCCAATTGACCCAACTTGGAACTGTTCCTAGTGTTTAGAATATTGAAAATGTTCCAAACTATCAGCACGCTCTGGTTATCGGATATTGAAGACACAATACGTCTTCGGAATGATGGAGATTGTTTAATTTCCGAAGATTTAGCATTGCACGAGTATTGTCACAGGACTGTTATATCCCTCTGCAATGCGACTTGATATTGTTTATAAATTTGAACTTGGTGAGTTTGCGTTCTTGGTTGAGAGCCAAGAGGCGTGACATTCGAATTCTTTTTATACCATCACAATGAGCTGCAAGTTTATTTGAGTAATCTTCGAAAAGATAGTCAACAATCATGTGAAACGATCCTAGATCTGCCAATCTAAGATGCCAAGTATGAAGGAATATAATATAATCTTCTTCTTTTTTATCTATGCCCCGGTATGCCTTGCAGGGTAAATATATGATCCATTTAACAATTTTATCCAACTGCTTTTGAAATGCTAAAAGACTGAAGTTTTTCAAGAGGTTATTACAAAATGTTTGTCTTCAAGAACTGAAAGGCTGCCAGAACTATATCTAATATCTGAAATCTGAACTCATTCAAGAGTGTAAATTTTAATGTTTGCCAATGAACGTGATTGCTTTAATTCGTTTCGGATTCGAAATAAAAAACGGAATAAAGTTTTGTACACACCATTTCTGACATTCCAGTTTAACACTTCCAAGTTTAATTTCAATAATTTATCAGATGGTTGTTAATTTCGTTTAAATCCATTATCTAAGGTTCTACATCCACTGACTGTTCGGACTTACAGTAGGTGTGGACCCTTAGATTTCTAATACTCACTTCCAGTTTCAATCTACAGTATATAAGATATAAATAATCCTAGATGGAATGCCATTTCATATCCAACTGTGGTGGTATTGAGGAAACAAAGAAGAGATACACTTATATCCTCAAAATCAGCGAACCAATGCTTTGATATATTCATTGCTGAGAATAATCATACTTCGGAAGTTTGCAGACATTGTCTGTTGACATAGGTCTCACACGAAGTGGAGCATAGGCTAATGTGGTTCATAGAGTTGAGAAAATATTCCGGCTTTTTTCCTATTCGGGCCTGTAATGGAATTCAGTCCTTTCCATCTTGGCTGAGACAAGAGGAGCAAGAAGAAAGGCGCGACCTCTGTCTCTATTCTCTAGCTCTGGATCAAAGTTTCCAGCTTCAACGTTCCACACTCTATAGTTCGTCCAAGCAAAGAAGACATTTCGGCAAGATCGTAAAATGACTACAGCTCGGTCAATATTGGTTCAAAAATTATCAAATTGTAGGAAACATTCAGATCTACAATTCGAGATCAAATGTATAATTTTTGAATCAATATTGACCGAGCTGTAGTCATTTTCCCATCTTACCAGAATGTCTTCTTTGCTTGGACAGACTATACACTGGCTGAGTCTAGCCTTTGCTTTCCCCATTGCATAAACATTGCGTTCCGCCATATAATATTCTGTTCAGCTCATAGTGGGATAGTAACTTTCAATAGGAGCTGAAAGATTGCTCATACCTCATATTCTTTACTATGGGGTCTTAGGAATTCCTACGAGGTGTATGAATAGTTTCAATTGTGATAATTATTCTTCAACAGAACACGATCCATACAGGAAAAATCTAATAGTTACTTGTGGGATTGTGAGAGGGAATTTTGAAGATGACGGAAGTGATTGAATTTCTTGTAATATCAAACTGGCAAATGAGATGGGAACAAGTATCCCACATTCTTATTCAAGAGGGAAGGTGTAAATGTGATTACTGATTACTACTTGGAAGTTTGGGATGAAATTCTTATGTGTCGGGGCATCACCCATTTCCCATTTTCCTAAACTAGACTTTCAACTACTGGGAAGTGTGGGATACATTATGACCTAATCATTGTCAATTTTCTAGGTTAGTTGACTAAACAAAACACTTACAAAACTCTAGTAAAAATTACGAAATATTGTAGTATTGTACATGTACAACCAGTCTGATCATATTATAGTCTCTGTAGTGGAAACCATTAAAAATCAACATCGAGAACTTAGGAATAACTTATTGAATGAGATTTGATCGTCTACTCTATCAAATTGAACTGAATAATCGAAGTTTGTTACTACTGTATGTATTACATTCTTATGAAACAATGTCTCTTTCCTGGAAGTTATAGATAAAAACATGAGAATGTTTTTTTCCATCAATGATCATAGGTCGAGTTATTCATTCACATGCTTCTGGAATATATGTGCATAATCATTGTCATATTTGTATTCTACTCTTGGAAATGGTTTCAAGGCATTCATGTTACGAGTAATTCCCATTTCAAGAATGTGAGGGTCGGTGAACGGATCAATCATGCATTGGAAAGGTGAACGAACACTAAATTGGAAAGACTTTTGGAACAGGGTCGACTGAGTATATCAAAATCATCTCTCCACTTCAGGAGTAATTTTGATTGCTTTGCTTCGTGGAAATTATAAATGACACTGGTTCTCAAGAACCAATTAGTTTGAATATGTTCGGTCATTGTGCAACAGATGAGAATGCATTCACCCACTTTAAAATAGAATAGAAGAATGCTTTCATTCTCCTCCACATTATGAATATAAGAATATTATAAACACACATTTACGGCTTGATCATATAAACGCAAGCCGGAATGCCACTCTAAAATATGTAGGCTATGCAGAATTGGGGATAATACAAATCTCATCAATACTTTACCAAATAAGCAATTATTGTATTATTGTAAGAGATTCTCCCTTATTTAGTTAAGTATCTCACTAGATACCCAAGCACTTTTGAATTAATAAAAAACTAGAGCATTGTAAAACTAGTGACCAAGGGTAGGCTATTGGAAAAACTAGATGTTTCAACAACGCTGGTGAGTTACAAGAATATCGAGACAACGGATTCGCTACACAATTATTCAATGAAATATGATAATAAGTATCTTATCTCTCTACTCTCTTGAGAATTAAATAATTAATATTGGGATCTAATTGCTTCAAATCCTTAGACTGATTGGGAGATACAAATTTCGGGTGTATTTCAATCAATTTAGTTTTCAAAAGAGAGCCTGTTAATGATGAAGGAATATGAAAATCTTCAATAAAAGCTCCATAGAACTCTTGAAAAATATGAAAAACATCAATACCAATATTTATTTGAACCAGCGGAGAGATTTTTCTCCAAGCTAGAAAATGTGCGAGAATTTGAACTCTTCATCCATCATAAAGTTATTAAAAAAATCAATCTTCTATTGTGGAAGAGAAAAAAGGCAGAAGAGGCTGAGGTAGTAATAAATTATTACATTTGAACGTTGAAGTTGAAGCCGAGAAAAGCCCCAGCTTTTAACGATAGGAGCCTGTCGTTAGTTGGAGACTGAATTGATTGATCGTTACATCGCTGCTTTATTGCCTGAAGGCCTATTACGAGTACCTTCACACCGAACGATGATCTCCTCCGAAGAAAAGGGACAATCTCGAAAAGAACCTCTCTCTTCGAAAACGTGTCTTGATAGGATATATTTCACTTATAGTCTGGAATTGAGTCAATTCCATTGGATGTTATCTGTTTTCACATGTACTGCAAGAAGTGAGAACTGTCACTATCAAAAGAACCTCTTCTCGAAAACGTATCGAGAACGTGGTAGGTTGGTTTCAATATGTAATGTCTTGAAATGCGTGGATTTGGATGGATGTAATCATAATAATGTTTTGTAACGCAGGGAATAGAAACTGTTTACCACAAGAGCCTTCCCTCCTCCTACTCATCGAAAAACGCCAACAGAAGGATTTCCTTCACTGGAATTAAATGAAAGTGATTGAATGAAATCTCATAATAGACAGTTGAATGACTGTAATCCTTGAACAAGAAAAAATCCAAGTACATAATATCAGTTAATTCAATTGTACTTTTTCTCGCGTGTCTTTTTCTTATTTTAACTATTCAATAATCAAAGGATTAACTCATATAGGCTACTTTAATCACTATTTTATCAAGAGAAACCCATTCCCATTCAAATTGCTAGCCAAACTTTGAAAATCATAGAATTATTTTTGTACATGGAAAACAATGAATGATTACATGAATTCTCACCTTGGAAGTGGTACATTCTCACCGAATGGAATTTCACCGTTCGAATGAGAAAACTCTACCACTCATTGACTGAGAGTATTGAGCAGTAAATTTGTGGTAGAATTCCTCCAATCAGACCACAAAAAGCAATTATCTGAGTAATGAGCAAATTAAAAAATATGATGCAAATTTAACTTACACCTTGAATTGTTCAACCAATTATTGAATTATAATAATAATATTGAAGGTGGAAGTCGATTCTATTGATTGATTCATTGGTTGGAATACATTCTCACCATCTTTCTACTCTTCGCTACAAAGCATTATTCTTTAAATTGGGACTGTATGTTATAAGATCATTCTGAAAATAAGAAACTATATCGAATATTTTGACTTACATTAGTTGGAGAAATGATTGAACATTGATCGAATACTTGATAGATGTTTAAAGATCAAACCGATTCGACATTGTATCAAAGGTATTTTGATCAGTTACACCTATTCCCATCCATTATGTGATGAAATCAATGAGTTAATGACATCAACAATTCAACATGTGAATAATGTGAGTTGCGATATAGCCAATTTTTCTTATTTCAAGTGCTAAAATGCTCGAATAGTCAATCACAATCAATAGTGAGGTCGTGTAGTATCAATAGCAGACTAGAGGGTGTTCGATAAGACTACGAATATTGAGAAGCAGCCCTACTCTTACTAGCACTCGAAAAGCGTCTCCCTGATGGACGTACTACTTAGCCTGGGCGCGCCATTGCTACAGCTATATTGGTGGCATGGCCTTGTTGTCGGAAGATTGGAAAGCCCTTGAATGGCAACTGGGTAAGGAGAAGATGTTCAGCCGAGCGATAGTCGACTCTGGTAGTCCTCAAGTTTGTCGTACGATAAAGCACCTTATCGGCTCACAGTGGCTCGTTAAGGAATCTCATACTTTCCTCTTTTTCCCCTTCACCCCAGCCTCATACCAGTTTTTCCTGCATGCGAATCTCCCATCGCAGTTGCCTCATCATGATCCGTGCATCTGACCTTCTCGAAATGTGAAAACGGCTAGGATCGAATCCCATCAATAGGCTAAATGATGTGTTGAATAAACTTATGGTGTTGCTGTTAATGATTATCAATTTTCAAGTGGTTAACTTTGATAAAGTTCCTTGAAATATAGATCTACCCATAATGGGAGGCTTTGGCCTTAATTGGGAATAGTAGGTGAAAATATTCTATTGGAGATAAGGTCATATCGGCTGCTCCGATTATCAAATGGACAAGTCAATAATTCCAAGCATTTAAATGTTACATTCGAACTTTGCTTTTCTCACGGATGCGTTTAATGAACGTCATAATCCTATTATAATATCTTTTGCGCATCATTACTCTTTCCATGTATCTAGTATCTAATCCTAGTATACGTGGTTTTCCTCACACATGAATGACTTGCAACTTAACTCAATGCTTTCAAATGGCCAATCGTACGGGACTGCACCAACTAGGCTATGCGACATCGTCCTTTTTTGGCCTGGGCCACCTACAATGACTGTGACTGTAGCAATGCTGCAACTAATAAGAACTGATGTACTGTTGATAATGTTGACCACAAGGAAGCAATTCGAATTGATTCTCTGTCCACGTTTCAATTCTCTTTCAAGAAGATAACAAAAGTCTATTGAATTTATACATGATACGATAAATATAAATCCATCACCTTTGCTTAAAATACTTGCTATCAAATCGCAATTGTAACAATAAATAAATATGATAGAACAAGTTTAAACAATGATACTGAACCTTTGATTCGTTTCTACACAACATTTGTATCATATTATATCTTACTTTGTGTAATAATCAATAATTGATCATAGTTTCCTTCAAAATAAATTTATTTTGTCACTCACTTGCAACTGACAAATGATAATTTCGAAAATAGTTGAGAAGAATAAACTCATTTTAAAGGTTACTGTGATTCATCATTAATTGGTATCCCGCTTGAAGAGCTTTAATAGTAGACGTAAACAGTTTTTTCTGTTTAATATTGCATGAACCTAGTTATCTTTTTGAGATGAAATCGGACTGTGAAAATACATCTTAATGCAGGAAATCGAGAAAAATTTGTTGTGTAACGGACAAGGTAGCTTGTATAGTTGATTATACTGACTAATAGTATCATATGATATTTGATTAATATTAAACATTGAGGAATTAAATTGAACTTACAATAAAAAACTTGACCTTGCATTCATGGTTTTTTTTATTTTTGAGAGTTAAAATTTGTGAGTATAGTGAAAGTGGACATTGTGGATAGACATTTAACCTACATCTTAAACCTTCATGATCATCATTCATCATCACTCATTCAATCTTTGCTTAAAATACTTGGAAACCAAGTCGCAATTGTAAAGAAAGAATAAAGAATGAATATTCAAATATATTCTCAGACCTCATGGACTACACAAGTCATCTCGAATTGAAATTAAATCTTCAAACTAGATCTTCAAACTGATGACTAATGCAGTAGTCTGATTAGTGAGTATCATAATATGATAATATGTCACACCCTCTGGCTATTGAAAATTATAGAATTTTTTTCTATTAATTTTAAAAATTCTTTAACTACTTGAATGTATGAAATCTTATATTCAAATAAGGAGCTTAAAATGTTAACACGATAGAGGATAGAGTTTTCAATCTGATAATCATATCGAGGACACAACAATTCAAGTGTCCTCTAAACCACAAATTTCTATCTAGAGGATTTCGCGTTTACACAATCTTGTTGCCGTTTTATCTCTCTTTTACAACTCCTAGTCGAGTTTTAAGACCCCCTATTTCATTCTATCCGTAAATAAAACAAGAAAACAAGAGTACCGTCTTCAAAGGATTGATCGTTGGGATAAGGCGTCGGTTTAGTCCAGAAGAAGATTATATGAGTACAAGAATTCATTCCCAGTATGGATTTAGATCTACAAGACTTTATAAGAGATATTAATAAGTTTTCCAACGTATCATAAATTGATAGCCCGCTTGAAGAGCTTCAATAGTAGACGTTAACAGTTTTTTTCTGTCTAATATTGCATGAACCTGGTTATCTTTTTGGGATGGAATCGGACCGTGAAAATACATCTTAATGCTGGAAGTCATGAAAAATTTATAATATTGAATTAAAAACATGATTGAACCACACGATCATCAATTCTCATAAATTTGCATTGAGGAGAACAATATTACAATAGGTTCGAGCTGAAACTGAAGCAGTACTAAGTTTAAATTGGGGTAATATTAGTACTAACTATATTACGAATAATGAAGGAAAGTCTCCAGTTTACTATAAATCGTGAATGAAATTGAAAATAAAAAAATTGCATTTGTATTTATTTGTGTTGATTAAAAAAATTTTTGCAATGCTGTTAAAAAAATTCAAATATATGTAAAATTCAAATATAATATCAAATGGGTTCAAAATGAGACTAAGGTTCTAGAATAGATGCGATACCAAAGAAATTTCTCCTCAGAAAACTGTCTTCTGTTCTCTGGCAACAGGTGTTTCTTATTGATGCATACCTATATCACAGCTATCGCTGACCAGACTTAATTATTAGGAATCTATCCTAGACAATTTGTATTTTTGTAAGGTCTTTTTGGGCGATGATCGTGTTAGGCCCATGAATCAGTCACTGTGACCTCTATTGGCATGATAACTTAGTTGGGAATGTGCTTGGCCATCTTGCTTTGTGACGTTATCACTGCTTAACACGGAGCTGGGGCCGTGGCTAGTTCATGGGCACCGGAAAATGATAGTGCTGTAATTCAACGGAACTACAACCATTCTACATTGAACCATTACAAACTACAAAGCAATTTCGGACATACCAGGTCATTATCACGATCCTATCTTCAAACATTGTGTTCTATCACAATCGAGTCCCATGAATCACTTATATTTGGAGAGAAGCTTGTTTTCAAATTCATCTATTCAAGCACCCACAACACATTAATTCTAAGTGAATATCAATCAAAACTGGACTAATAGAAATAGGCAAAATCAACTCTTTTCAAAGGAAGAGTGTAGAATGAAGATAAGCAGAAGAGTACTGCCGGGTTTTTCCAAGCACACAAACTTGAGGACCATCAAATTTTGATAAAACAGTTGACATTTTCTATGCCAAGAAGGCCTAAAGAAAATGTGAACTGTTGAATCTAAACTTCAGGGTCCTTCAAATTTGATTGAGCTTGAGAAAACCGGGCATACTTCTTCTACTATGGTTTCCCATGTCTTTAACAGTTCGCGTGAGCTGAGGAGACACATAGTTAATATATACTTATACCGTACATTACAACTGAGCGTCTTCTTAGCTTACGCAAGTTATAGTAGACTAGAGTAGGGTAGAAAGTTGGAATGCGAGGAAATGAAAGAAATAGAAAGGGAGGGGTGAATTATTCCAAGTTACTGTACTTATCAAAGAGTTGAGACAACTAGTTATATTATATTATGCATAGGTGTGCACATTATTCAGCCTACAAAGTCTTGGATACGGCTTTCGAGCCACGAATGATTGATAACGTAGGGAAATAAAATTATCTGTGATGAGAGTAGAAAGTCTAGTTGTTTGTAAAAGATGCATTCTTACCCTCTTCACTTGTTCCAACCCTGGAGTTTTACGACATTCGTTTAATGGAATTTACTTTGTTTTTATACTCTGCTACTCATTTTCTCTTTTAGTGGCCGTTTGCAAGGGTTTGCGGCCGTAAAACAGCCCAACATCAACCTAAAACTTCCAAATGAAAATTGAATAAAAACTAACTTCTTGGAAAAGTTGTTTATCTGTTAAAGTTTTAATTATGTATGTGAGACGCCATAGTTAATACTTGAACAACAATTCAACTTCTAATTATAGGACAATAAATATGTAAATAATAATTAATGAGAAAGTGATTTATTGGCATTCATAGCTTTGAATAGTTCCTTACTGTGATAAAAAAATTTCAAAAGAGTATCAATATAACAAGGCTTATATTGTCAAGACTTCTCATCAATAATCGAAATATTAGAGTGATTTTCTCAAGAAAAAGTCAAGTCAACACGCTTTTATTCAGCACATTTCATATTCTTGTAGACCTGAATTGATAGCTTTATCACATTTTTGAAAAATGTTTATCAAATAAAGCTTGTCTCATGGTGTTCTTGAACAGCCAAATAACACTTTCCAGAGATGGAATTATATGTGAAGAAAGCTCTCAACTAATCTCTGTATTCTTTTCAATTGAATTTTTCAAATCATATCATGATCATTAATTGTTCATCTAAAATGCAAGTATAACATGATATCTTCCATTTTCTAAAAAAAAATAATTCATCTTTCTCGTTTATAATCTCTTCCAATTTATACGAATAGCCCAAATTTTTATGCATTATGTCATCAGCATCTCAGTGAGAACAACAATAACGTACTTTTGGTCTCGGCCAGAGCAGACTTATACTGTAATATGAAAACAAATCTATAAGGATTCTAGATCTCATCACTTTGGGAAAACAATTCAATAAACTCATGACAGTACTTTGTATGATGATTTCAGATGAGCTTTTCTATTTGTATTGAAATTTATACGAAAGATTCTATTATGTTGATTCAAGACATATACTTTACATTAGATTTTTCATCTTGAATTTAGCTGGATCTGAGCTATTTTCTCTGAAATGGGGACTGATCCATTCTACAAACATGCATGATGTATAATAATAATAAATCTTCAAAATTATTGTGTTGTTGTTCATCCGACTCTCCAACATAGACATTCATGTTCAATGAAAAAATATTCCACAAAACTCTACAACACAAGAAAATTCTACAAACAACTGATTAAACTTGATGTTTTTGAAACTTTAATTCAATATTATCAGCAGAATATAAAATTTTAGAAGATTTTAAGATACTGGAGGGATTTAAAAACGTATCTGATAAAAATCATGAACAGAATTTCCAAAATTATACTCAGTAAAACAGTGCATATCAGTAGCCTCAACTGGGTATAATAGCTGATCCCATAAAACTCTATACTATTATTACAATTATTAAGCCGCCGTAAAATCACGTCATGTGAAGGAATCACTGAAGCAAGGCATGTATCAAGCTTTGTAAAAAAAGTCAAATTAGTAGAATTAGATCCTTGATGTAAAGCTATGATGTACACTGTACACTGTACTGCAACAATCTCAAAAGATTAAATAATAATATGACACTGGCGGCTCGTACCCACGAAACAGGTGAAGTGCTGTACAGTAAAAGATATTGGCACTTCACCTGTTTCGTGGGCAAGAGCCACCAGTGTAAATATGATAGAACAATTTCCATGCAGAACACTTTGAGATCTACGATTTATCATTGTTGATCAAGAAAGATGGGTTCAATAATATGATATGAGTAGTTGATTGGGTGCGTTTCAGCTCGGATGGAATAGCTCACGCATGAAATTTACGATTTCGAAAGAAGAATCCTAATTTGGGTAGGGGTCGAGTCATGATAGAATGTGCTTCAGGTGTATTTCCCCACTCCCAGATTCCTTGTCTACTGTCTAGTGATAAGCTGGGGTTTCGTGCACTGGGGCTATTTCTCAGAGTGAGGCATTACTTTCAAGCATTACTGATGGCGTCAATTCTACATGACCTACTAGGCCATTCTGCTCAACTTCAAACGTGAACTAGAAAAATTTGTTTAGTAAGAATCCACTTCGTGATGGGCTAGGTATACTTCTAACAAACTCTATCCAAATATCATGTAAGAGTTTAGCCTGAAGTAAATATTGAACACAATAATTATACATTATTAATCAAGGGTCTTCATACAGGATATGTTGAAAAATAAAATAAAAATCACACTACTCTTTTGGAATTATATATTTCAACATCTTTCGCTATACTAAGCGGCATTCTCAAGTGAGAATCACTGAACTCCAAAGGTATTCCTACTCATGTAATGATATAATAATGCATTTCATTGTAAGGAGATATGTCTCCTTTAGATTAAAATTCATACAGAAAAATTGTATTCAATTTATAAAATATAAAGTAGAATTAGGAAATAAAGAAAGGAAAAAAGATGAAATACTATGAATAATTATTATGCTTGTACAATGAATGTTATGCTTAAAGGTGGATGTTAGTGGACGGAAAACTGCCGAACTGCAGAATCATGTCCCATAAGAACAATGTAATTTTTATTAATTTCTTGGAGCAAATAGCGCCTTTATTCATGAACAGAATTTTACGTTCTTTATATCACTGGAAAAAGAATTATTCAATTCTCCAGGTGCTCCACTTTCCACTTTTTTTATTATAATTAGAGTTCAATTGATTTATAGTTTATTATTATTAGCCGTCAAGCTCCCAGATGGAAGACGCTGAGCAAAATTTGGTTCATTTTTTGGGTTTCTTGTTCTTATTAGTGCATTTCATTTGAAAAAATACACTATTGGTCTTGCCCTGACAATCGAAAATTTATTGTGTGAAATATGTTCTACACGTTTCCGAGCCCCTAGAACACGAATCTGATGTCCGTTCAAATTCATATATCTATAGTATATATATATCTGTATATATTAAAACAGACATATATATCTGTATATATTTGTAAAGATTCTTGTTAACACGATAACTCCCGAAGGACTTGTCGGAGAGCGACCAAATTTTGCACAAAAGTCATTATTGTTAATGTCTCGGTCAAGTTCGTTAACCAGCCAAATTGGTCCAAGGGTAGGGGGTGAGATTAGGGGATGAAAATTTTGAAAAATCATTTCATATCGACCAATAACTTGATCGTTTTGAAAATTGGTGTGTATAATACCGTTATTATGCCGGAGAAAATGGCGAATAATATGCCAAAAATTGTATTTTTCATTGGTTTTTCGAAAACGGCACCTCTGAATTCATACCCTGAATAGATCATTATAAGTCATATGATTTGAGCCATCATAGGATTGCATTTGAAATGCACTCTTTCCGACCGCCAGCTGCCGGAGCAAATTTCTTATCAATCCACCAGTTTTTCATTTTTTGAGAAAACTCCGCTTTCCTTTCATCACTCCATTTTGTTCCCACTCTTGGTACAGTCATCTCTGGTTTGACTTTCCATTTTTCAACCTTTTCTCTAAAACTATTCCTGTTGTATATTTCATCATTGTTGATGTTAGCCAGCACTAAGTCCTTCTTGACGTTTTTCATTCATGCACCTCCATTACCAAGGGTTGCTACATATACTACTATTCTTTTTGTAAGTCTGTGATCTGGAAGCCTCATTATGTGACCGTAGAATTTAAGGCGCCTTTTCCTGATGTCTGGCTTTTTATACAATAATCATTAAAATGAACGTACAATCAGGAAAGTGAAAAGTGGAGCGCCTGGAGAATTGAATTCCAATGACATAAAGAACGTGAAATTCTTTCCATAAATAGAGGCTCTATCTACTCCTAAAGATTGATAAAAATTACATTGTTCTTATGGGGCTTGATTCTGTTGTTCGGCATATGGCCGACTACTACCACCCACTCTTAAAAAGCTTCTACACATCATGCCTGCGTGAGTTTTCAACTTAATACACATTCAATTCGAAGTTCAATGGATTATATTATTTATTTGATAAAACACCAATGTGATTGTAATAAATGGTTTACGTCACACGATTAAAAGAAGATTAATCCAAAAATATATTGAAGCCAAAAGGTGATAATAGGAATAGAATAAAGGAGTTGGAGTAAATAGTAGAGGTGTTAGCGACAAAGAACATCTCAAATAAAAATTATTCAATTGAAAGAGCCAGCACTGAGCAATTTCGTGTGAAGGTGCCCCCAAATGAACATTGATCTTGATAATTATGCTTTCAAAGCCGGGTTTTCCATTGAATGTTGTAAGCTTAGTTAATGCAACTAGGAAGCCCCTAATTTCCGAGCAAATTGCCGGGACAAGCCTTGGGTACGCTCTCAGTCTAATGGCTGAAAGTCGTTTAGGCTCTCTAATTTGAAAACTTCAAGCATTGATTACCCCTACTGGGGATTGTTGCCAGCAGTTTCTGCAGCGCTTGTCGTTTCTACCTTCCAGGTAAGTTTTACAGGTGACTAGTTAGTGATTTATGGCAATCTCTGTTGGTAATTCTGCCACCTATATGAACGTTTATGGCTCTCTAAAAATGTCAGTGAAATACATCGATGAATCATCTACAGATCTTAAGAACGAAAATGAAAAACAAACAAAACATAGTCATCAAATCATCATCTTTAAGGCTGAGGCCGCACTGCCGGTGGGTAGAACCTGGAGGGTGGAGGGTAGTTGGTAAATCTATAGAACATACACACCATCCACAGTAATACATCGTATGAATTGTATGTGTTCAGCCGCCATCTTGAAATTCTTAAATATGGACAACATAACCTCAAAAAACAGAATGACGTCATGGTGTGTATGTTCTATAGATTCACCAACTACCCTCCACCCTCCAGGCTCTACCCACCGGCAGTGCGGCCTCAGCCTAAGAGATCGATTTTTGATTGAGACAGTTCCAGTGATAAGAAATCCTAGTCCGCTGTTTCTTCTCGATATGTTTGGATATTTTTGAGTTGGATGTTCTATGTTAGATGTTTGAAAATTTTTTTAATCAAGCTGGAAACATTCTTGTGATTTCTTTCGAATATTGGCTTGTTTGAGAATTGACATGCCAGCTAATAAAAATTATTCTGAATGCATCGCATTGAAATTAAATTTCTGGATTAAAGAAAAAACTACAAAATCTCATGCTACATGCTTGAAGGAAGTAATCAGTGGGTATAGGTCTGACTCAAAATGCATGTTCATTAAGTTATAATAAAGATAACTATTGAATGAAAAGAGTTTTTAATCGGCTAGTGAACAAATGTTCAAAATGATAGTCTCATCCTCATCTCTTGTTGCTTACTATGAACAATTCCACGCAGAAGTACATAAGATTACTGAGACCTTTTTTGTGGAATAATAAATAATATTGAGTTTCGAGTGGCGTATTTGAGAATAAACATGTATTACCAAATAAAATATAATTAGATTGAATGCACATTCCTTGTTACAAGATGCATGTCACAAAAATGGTAGTAAGGATCTTTAAAAACTGTGTTCATATAATATAGAAAAAACAATTCCTGGAAAATAAGATCAGTTACATTCAAATATGCACATTTGTCACAAAATGCAGATAAAAAATTGAAATATTCTGGAAAAAGATTATTTACAAAAAAGATTGATTAAAATCATTGTCGATGTTGGTCCCAATCACATTCCACGTTCTAAAGGGAGGTACATGCTCGACTAATAAGAATATCAGGAAAATTTTCATTTATTATGGAAAGGGACATGCCTAGTTGAGGTCATCACATATCAAATATGCAACATACCTCCTCCCCCGCTGAAGGCTGGAAAAAATTCAACAGTTTTCATTACAAACTTTATTAATACTGTAGATACAATGAATAATATTTCTGTAACCTTGTAAATTATAATAGCTACACACTCAACACTTCTTGAAAACCACTACTAGAAATACATCTTGACTTTGAGGTATAGCGTGACAAGCACCACTAAGCTTGTGAAGATTCTTGGGCAAAATTAAAGCCTGTACAAATTTAATCAATTATCTCCGCAGTCTGGAGAAACCGTGGAAAGTCACGGCGGAATTTCTACCATTTTTAAAAGTTCTGTTATGTCTATAATACCAATGGAATGTTCCTATTGGATCAGCCTTGTTCCATTTCTGAGTAAGCGAACAAATAAAAATTGACTAATTCAGTTATTGCAGTTCAAATAGTGAATGAGACACAATAGGATAAATGTTTCATAAGAAATATTAAATTCTGCAAGAACCATTTTAACACGTGATTGATCCAACGCTAACTGGTAATTTGAAAGAAGAAGCTCGTACTCACTTTAGAAACGATAATTCGAATGTGAACTTTGAAAGATAATAATTAATTCAATTGGATTCCTATGATATGGTATTACTATGGAGATTTTAAATCAAGTGTATTGGATTGTATTTCTAGCTTGTATTGGAGCTAGTCATGTGAATTTCATGGAAACTTGAAATTTCACAATGTCATATTCGATAATTCACATCGAAACTTTTCCAATACCAAAACTGTAATACAGATGAAAAAAGACATGGAATTTAAATGACTTTGATTACATTTCACAATTTACAAACTTTCCATATCTTCTGAAAAGTTATATAACATGTACCATGTGCTTTGTAAATTTTAAAACTGTTCTCAAAAGTTTTATGAATTAACATAATTTTCTTTGATCGATCGTGTCTGACTCATAGTGACTACTACCATAGCATAGAATAAGGGAAGCAATCCAGAACTATGTTTCTAACCCTCTTTGCTGCTACTAACATTTCTTGGTGTTAAATCAGAAATGGAACCAATTTACCCCTCAATTTTTTGGCTTTAACTCATGTTTCATACCAACATTTCATCGATATTTGATTGTTTCTCACTTACCATGGCTGCAACAGACATTTTTCAATGTTTTATCGAAACTGGAAACGGCTAGAAATTTTGAAATAGCGGAAAATTGACGTGGAAAATAGAGCTTGTTTGACAGAATTTAACAAACGAACTGCCGCATGCAGACTGTCTGATACGACTGGCGTGCCCGATGACTCGTCGCATGGTCGCTGATGAGAATTTCCACTTTCCACTCATAATATAGCGTGCTGCGCTTCTTCGTTCCCGCCACTTTTCATCCTGCTTCCACCCTTTTAACGATAAAAAATGACGTAATAATTTTCCCGCTTTAATTGTCCTCGATCCCCTCCCAACCCTCACAATGTCTCCCGACCTTTACTTGCGGATATTTATTGCCCTGGCGAAATGCTTTGTTATCAAAATACTGTTTGATGGTATTTCTGTTTGGAAAACATGTTTGATATAAATAATCATCTCTAATCCATTGATCGAATTTGTTATTTCAACTGATCGATCAATAATGTATTACTTTGTTACAGGGGGAGTTAGTGGAGTGAGATTTTCTTACATTTGGAAGGAGTTTGTTGAATGCTCATAAGTGTGCATGATTCCTTGATGTGGATTGTGATCAACATAATAATTTTTATTTCTCTCCAGGGCTCGAAAGGTATTGACTAGGATTGAATTGCCAAGTGACTTTTTCTGTGAGAGGAATACGTTGAATACTATTTCCCAGTGTGTTGAAAAATTCTTAAATGGTAGTTTAACTAGAAATTGATTGTTTTTTGTTTTTTTCTTAACAAATAGTCCAACTGAGTAGGAGTGAATTGAACTGAATCGATTTGTGTTGCTCGCTAACAATATATTAAATTAAACATTCGATTCTGGATGATGAATGACGTTAGTGTGGTTGATTCTGGAGTGTTGTAGCGGGAAGTTCGTATCCAACTTCGCATTCAATAATTAACAACTAGGATGGAGTTGAACTTCATAAACTGCTGTAACATTAAACGAGTTCAACGATGACATCAATGTAATATAAAGAACTAGCTATGAGCCACTTGTTTGTCGAGTTGATTTGGAGTTAATATGGCTCAACAATGATGATTTGATAGTGGCTTGATGAAATTAATAGTTTATCCTGATCGCTAGTTCGCTAGTTTGTTCGAAGTTTTTGTTTAGTAGGCCTCTTGAACAGTGGAAAGTTAAGAACTGAATAGTGAATGGAAAAGCTACTGACAATCGAAATTTGTAACTTGCACTCGACAATCGGTTTTAATTAACACATGTTGAAAGTTGAAGGGCACAACACTTGCAGACAAGTTTGCGCGATTTGGTGGGGTGGGGGAGTACTGCGCAATTTATTATGTTCAAGATGAACAAGTTACACAGTTGAGGACATTGTTCTTCTCGGCTGCTGGAGTTTCAATAGGCCCGTTCTAGCTAGAAGCCTTGCAGCCCCTATACAAGTTACTCGGCTTTCATCGAAAAATTCCCCGAATGGGGTCTCCCTTACCCCGCTGATATCTTTTGTTCGGGTGTCTGCGCCTAAAATGAGTTTCCTCCGCTCCCGAATGAAGTCTCTTTTGCAGAGCTCACCCACTTCTGGAATGCTTCATCAGTGTTAACCAGAATTCTACAGTTAATCGAACTATGATTAGTAGCCTACTTCACTTGAATAAGAAGTCTCAGTTAATGCTATTTTTGTCGATTTATAAGATTATTTATGTGTTATGTAGTTAAAGTAGTTTTCCCAATAAATATGTTCCATTTCAATAATTAATTAAATGATCTTAGTCTCAATATACCTGAGTAATGAAGTTAAAGTGATAATAATAATATGAACTATTAAAAAAATTTGAATAATAAGTAATCGTGGTCCTGGTTTCAATGGTAGTGCGTTTTGTACTGACTACTGATTTTAAAAAGAATAAATGGTAATCGGTGCTAATCTCCAGTGATGATGCATACATCTCAGCATAGAATGTAGCATACTTGGCTTTTCAAATTGGAGGTAATTAACCAGACATCCGTTGAGTAAATGAATGGACCGGTCTGCAAACGAAGGAAAATTTCTCACACTGCTGAATATTGGAGCTATTGAAAAGAATACACATTGTTCTGAATTTATGTAATAAATCATTATTCTGTTTGGAATTATGGCATGTTTTGTTACAGTCTATATTTTATTATGATTTTGAAGGGTTTATGAACAAAAATGTTATACTTCAATTTGATAAACTCATAGAGTAATGGAATAGCACACTGGAAATGAACAACAAACCCATACCTAAAAGTTTTTTCAATTGAATCATGCATAGTTATGTGATGGAAAGCTAGTGATTGAATCTAGTAAGAATAATGAACATATTATTATTTTGTAAATAACGAAATTTTAAAGATCCATTCACTGACCTGGGCTTTTTTGGAGCGAGGGTCGGCGACCTGAACGATGTCTTCGGGCGGAAGACGCCATGAGTTTCTTTCTATCGCAGCGTGCATTGCCCTGCGCAAGAAATGAATAAATGTCAAAAATAATCCACTATTAGCATGAATAAACCAGAAGCAGAAGAAGCAGGACTTGCTTTGCATATTTTGATCAATTAATTTTCATTGGACATCGTTAATTCCATAATTTATGAAAATTTATTTGAATAAATTTAATTTATTGAATTTTATTTCAATGCGAACATGAGATATGCCAAGCTCGATTTGTTGAATGAATAATGTACTGGTGATGATGTATCAGGTCTATATCTATTATGAGAGAGTGGTTGGATTGGCAAGCCACTTCAAGAAAGATGACATAGTAGACCTTTCAAGCTTATAAATCAATATTTCACCGTCCTCATGAGTGATAAAAGATCTAGAAGATCATGTATGAAAATGAACGTTTGAATAGGAATTCAAGAGACTTGGATGACTTTCAAAGATTGTTTCAGGAGAACTTTGACTTAGATAGTTGCTTTCTTTACCATGACTGATAACTCTCTCCAAATACACCAAGAAATGAGGAATGTTAGATGAGTATGAGAGAGACTTGATCAATCTTGGTTTGATTTCGAAAACACCATAGCCATCACTGCAGAGGTCTGAATATTGCATATTTTGTTCGCCCATTGTGCTATTCAAAATGTTCAGTAAGCTCTAGCTCTGGCAAGAATCCAAGACGGGTCATAAAGAGAATGCAAAAACTCGCGTCCAAAGTGTGCTTCAGGCTGTTTTCCTCTTGTAATATCAGTTTGCTGACTACTCTCTGCTCTGCTCTGCTCAGCGCTGAACTTCACATGATCCTTAACATGGAAAGAAGATTATCATCAACAGAGACATAACAATGAACGAAAGACCTTCGGGAAGAATCTCCTCACATTCCAGTAAATCGTTATAGTAGTTTGAGAAGCTCCTTCCAACCACTGTCACTACGATTTCACTACTACTGTCTCTACGATTTCAGGTACAATCCTAAGTTCGATTCAGGCTTACGTAGCCTATGTCTTCATATAAACTATATTTCAAGAGATTTCTAAGAAGCAGCGGGAGAGCCAAAGTAGCCTATAACATTTTTATTCTCAATGATGTGTCCAGTCTATCTTAAACATATTCAATCCAGATTCATTCATCCCCTTTTTCTAAGTAGAATGATCTAAAACAGGAAAAATACTGTAATAAAAAACGTTATTAATGAAGTTCAAGGGTTGTCATCATAATTGTTTTTTTATTATTAATATTGACTATACTAATAGTTCGCTAAATTTATTTTTTAGTTGGCCACTAATATACTTCCATATTATATTCAGGAGGAATGTGCAATACTTTTCAGGATGATAACTTACACCAAGAAGACAAAAACTTTCCATGGAACCAACCCACAAAAACGCTTTATTACCGAGATAACAATGGCGGAAAATTGATATTTTTCAAAACGTATTGATTTTTCTAATTCTTTAGAGGCTTCACTCAAGTTCTAAAATAATCAATTCCTATGTAAAATTAGCAGTATCAAGTTAGTAACTTCAACGGTTATTGAGATAATTGAAAAAATATGCGAAAAAACGCAATTTTTCAACAATAAGGGTTATAACTAAATAAGGAATCATAAATTTGTATTTTTTATTAATGGAGGTTGAAGAGAGTCGGATTCTGAAGAGAAAGATAAATAGCGGCGATTGTGTAAATCTTACCCAAATCTCAGGAATAGCGATCGAAAATCGAAAAATCGCTACTATACACAAATTTATCACTTGTGCTATGTTTTGTCAATTTTTAGATTTTCGGTCGCTATTTCTGAGATTTGGGTAAGATTTACACAATCGCCGCCACTTAAATTTGTCTTCAGAATCCCACTCTTTTCGACACCCATTAATAAAAAATACATATTTATGATTCCTTATTTAGTTATAACCCTTATTGTTGAAAAATGGCGTTTTTTGCATTTCTTTCCAATTATCTTGCGTTTTTGGGGGTTGGTCCCATGGAACTTTTTTGTCTACTTGGTGTAATGAATCAGCCTGAGAAGTATTGCACATTCTTCCTGAAACACCCTGTATAAGCTATAATGAACTCAACAAATGAAGTGGATTATTCAATCTGAAAATCATATTCTAGAGCAAAATAGAAAACAAAAGTAATTGGGGATCGGAAGGCATAAGGTTCTATTTCGGTCGTGAAAATTACAGTGACTATATAGTCACTGTAGTGAAAATCAGTTCCACTACATGACATAACCTTAATTTGGACTTTTATCATAAATTGGTTTAGGGACAGTTCTGGGCATTATGCCTGTTGTACTAACCTTTGTATTTTTTTGATTGATTGAATAAATGATAAATGATAATCATTATGAAAGGATAACACAGAAGAAATATGAGAATCAATTGCTTTCTGCAGCCATATCGATCGTTTATTTGAAGATCGATCAATTTTGAAGAATTGATAAATTTGAATTCGACTATCGAAGAAATACTTCCCTAAATGTAAATCACTGAGAATGGAATCGTGAACTTTATTATGATAATATTATATGTGAAATATGTAAAAAAGTAATAAGGTCAACGTATTCGTTATCTTGGAAGCTACGTTGGAGTGAGAATATTGTAGCCGTTCCACGAGTATGCAATAGAATTACTGGCTGTAGTGCAAGTTTATTGTATTGTTGGATATTTCTTGCCAGTTAGGGGAAAAGTTGAAGTTGATGCGAACCCTGGCAGAAAGAGAGAGAAAGAGCTCTCAGGGAAGAAAGAGATGATTTTCCGGGAAGACCGGTAAAATAGGGAACGTTGAACTGACTCGTCACAGCGACTCAGGCTTGAGCTCTGAGTTCTGCGCTATTCTCTCCTAGTATGCAAATGTATAACAGTCTCACTTTGCCGGCACTCTCTGTATTCAAATGCATCACCTCGACAGAAGCAGAACTGCGGTCGACTTCAGTACGCAAGGCTCAAATAATTACCGGGTGTCTTGATTCTCACCAGGGAAATGTTTGCAATAAGTTTTCACTTTCCAGCAGCTACTAATTGGTTTTCCACCTGTTTCCTCTGCTCATTCACAGCCAAACAAGGCACAAAGACAAGTTGAACTCGACTCACCGCTCTGACGATATATTGCAACTATAAAATTTGATAATACATTCACCTATTTCAGAGTATTTCCACTCTAGGTACTCAACCTTCCCCAGCTATACATTTGCATTGGTGCAAAGAGTAACTTACGAACACTAAAATAGATTCTAGAATTTTCTTTATTGAAAAATAATCTTTGTTCTTTATTATTCAAGGGTGAATAATTGTTATCATCTCACCTCATATGTGATTGAATATGATGAAATGTTGAGAGGAATAAATGATCTTGAGAAGTGTAGATAAGTAGATGTGCCAGTGACTACTGAACCACTGAATTTTATAAAAAAGACAAGTAGGCTACTTTATAACAATGATATTTAATGTAAATCACTGACTTTGGCTTATTTTTCTTCTCTCACTCCAGGAACATGTAATATTATTTTTCATGATGTATCATTGTTATAATTTTTTATATTATTCACTAATCGTTATGAAAAAGGTTGAGATAATCAAAGTAAATTTCATAGCAATGTGCTTTGGTCTGGCTGGAGAAGAGAACGTTTCAAGACTTGAAGGCAATGTCCAATGTGTACTTAACTTGAATTTTCATCTTTCTAGAATTCTTGAATTTTCATCTTTATGAGAGATTATCTTAATAAAGGATACAGTACCACTGTATTGTTATGTTGTAACGTGAATAAACATCACATTAATAAGAAGATTGTTAGTGAATTCGCAACAGTATTAGATCTTATATAAGAGGCATTGGTGATGATCCACTTTTTCTTTCATTGACGTCGCTTATCCCAACTTCTCTGTTTTCGAATCCACTACTTGTGAAGTTTTCTCCAGTCATTCATCCCTCCTCCCCCCCATCTCACACCCTTCTTTCTTCTTCCGCAACTAAAAGAGCTATATTTTCTCTTCGACTCATTTTCGAGAGCATTTTTCCTCGGGCTTGCGACTTCCCTCCAGAAATTTTCATCCAACTCAATCCACGAGCTCTTGATGTTTACAACGAAACTTCTATAGTAACTCGAAAGCCGAGTCAACTGGGCCGAAACAAATTAGTTAACCTAGGAGAGGCTAACTGCGACCTAGCTTTGCATTTCATCAAACTTTTCCTTATAAATAGGCTACGCTGAACAATTCAGATCCTTCTTCTCTCCAGGATACAAAGATAAATAAAACCAAATTAAGCATCGTTCTTCATTACTCTTCAAACTTTGTAATGAGTAGGTATTGGAGTTGCAGTCATTCAGGTATTGAGTGAAATTAATAAAGGGCAGGTGATCATGTCGAACACAAAAGATCTAGAATTGAATGGCTTTCATCTACAAAGCAATATTCAGGTATATAGTAATTTTCTCTCAATATGAATCGTTCACTTTCTCACTCTAACACTGGTATTCCTCTCATTTTTCTTAGTTCTAACAGTCTCTTGTATTAATAGAATTGATTTCTGTATCTTGAGCTAGCATTATTATCATGCTAATTAATCAATTTTTGTCAAATGCTAAATTTTTCAATAATTATTATAGATATAGTGCGTATAAGTATTGTTTGAAAAAATATGAAATTCAATTCTTATAGGTTCACTATCAAGAATAATATTTATAACCGATCAATTATTGATTAATAATTATGATCATTATCATGATCAGCGTACCTTAAACTTCCAACATAATCGCTCATTATTATAACTATTATTGTATTGAATGACATCATGATTTATACATGACAACGAATCACGAGGTCTGGTTTGGAAGCACAAGGAATAGAAATGTCTAGATCTCATCTAGTAGTCCAGTCAATAAAGCCTGTCCACACGGGTATAGAGTGCATGAAATATGCCCCAATTTTTGACTTCGGGGATTTGTTTAGACTAGTTAGGAGGTTAACATACTAAAAGTCCCCGGACCTGGGGGGTGAGCATAGGGCGGGAGGGGGGTTAGAAGGTACAATTTTTTAGTTCTTCGCATAAAACCCGAAAACGGTTGATCCTAGAGAAAAGTGTTCTGAATATAATTTAAAGAGGATTAAAATCTGCTGCGATTGAAAAAAAAACGGAAATCGGCCGAATAGAAATTTTTTTACATTTGATCAAAAATCCAAAAAATTGTCCTAAGTGCTTTTAAATGTGACGTAACTCATAAACTAACAATAAATCTACAACACCCTCGCCCTAAAAGTTGTCGAGCATGAGAATTAGAGTCCAAATAACATATCAATATTGATATTTGACCTATTTTTGGAAGTTCAACAATCACTTTTCCAAAAATGGAATTCCTTCAAATTCAGATACAGGTGGTTTTTGACAATATTTTGATGCTAAAATATACATACCAAGTAATAACTATATTCAAGATGGTGTCTGGTAGTCTATATGGATCATTCTTCATCAGAATACTTATTCTACTGCTCAAAATCTAGACCATTTGCAGTAGAAAGGACCCTTCAAGGATAATAATCTAAGGACACCCCTAACTCTCGTAAAAATGAACGGATCTCAACAAACTATAGCACATTGTTTTCAGCTTCAAAAGGCGGTTCTATTTCATATATTATATGTTCAATTCGGACAAAATTGAAGAATTTCATTAACTTGAGTACTTTGAGCTTATTCCTATATTCCAGGAGAACACCAATGTTTTGTGTTAAAATTCGTCTATCTTGAAAATGATTGGTGATAGAAAGTTGCATTTGGGCTCAAATTGTAAAACATAATCTTCTCTATCATTTGCATCTAATAAAATTATAAAATACTACATTCTAAAGGTAACTATTTTTGATTTTGCAAATTTATAAACCATCAGAATCCTCCATCTTTATACTTCTTACGCCATTTTTCTAATAGAATACGGGATTAAAGGGTTATTGAAGTCAAATGAAATTGTAGAGAATTTAATTCTATACAATTTGAGCTCATAATTGTAGTTATAACTTGAATTATTCACAATTTTAGAATCAAATTTCTAAGATTAAATAGATTAAGATTAAAAATGTTTTCTATTTTTTGTTACTGTCAATAAAATTGACTCTAGAAGTTATAACTTGAGATTTTCATATATCGAACGATAAAGGAGACTGTGTTCTACAATTTAAACCAAAATGCAACTTTCTATCACCAATAATTTTCAAGATAGACACAAAAAATTGGTGTTTTCCCGGAATATAGGAATAAGCTCAAAGTACTTAAGTTAATGAAATTCTTCAATTTTGTCAGAATTGAACATGTAATATATGAAATAGAACCGCATTTTGAAGCTGAAAACAATGAGCTATAGTTTGTTGAGATCCGTTTACTTTTACGAGAGTTAGGGGTGTCCTTGGATTATTATCCTTGAAGGGTCCTTTCTACTGCAAATGGTCTAGATTTTGAGCAGTAGAATAAGTATTCTGATGAAGAATGATCCATATAGACTACCAGACACCATCTTGAATATAGTTATTACTTGGTATGTATATTTTAGCATCAAAATATTGTCAAAAACCACTAGGAGGAATTGTCTGAATTTGGAGGAATTCCATTTTTAGAAAAGTGATTGCTAAACTTCCAAAAATAGATCAAATATCAATATTGATATGTTATTTGGACTCTACTTCTCATGCTCGACAACATTTAGGGCGAGGGGGTACTGGATTTATTGTTAGTTTATGAGTTACGTCACATTTAAAAGCAGGACAATTTTTTGGGATTTTTTTCAAAAAATGGGAGTTTTGATCGAATGTAAAAAAAATTCTATTCGGCCGATTTCCGTTTTCATTTTTTTTAATCGACGCAGATTTTAGTCCTCTTTAATTTCTATCCAAAACACTTTTCTCTAGAATCAACCGTTTCCGGGTTTTATGCGAAAAACTAAAATATTGTACCTTCTACCCCTCCTCCCGCTCTATGCTCACCCCTCAGGTCCAGGGACTTTTAGTATTTAACCTCCTAACTAATCTAAACAAATCCCCGAATTCAAAAATTGGGGCATGTTTCATGCACTCTATAATGCTTTATTGACTGGACTATGGGCTTTGTAGTAAAATAATATTTCCATTATCCCACTAAATGTCTGAACTAACAGTTTTTCTCTCGCTTTTCATGTGCCATTTGGATGAATGAGAGGGAAAATTAGGAATGGATTTTCCGGTTGGCTGACTCATTACACCGCAAGTCTGCCGCTGCCGCCACCCTCCCTGCTTGTGCTCTTGACTCTTTACAATCTCAATTAACCTTTCTAGAAATTTAATGATGATGGCACCGGCACCGCTATGCGACAACTACAAACAACAGCCCTGCATATTCTTCAAAATTTACTTGCAAAAGGTCAGCAAGTGGAGTAAAGTAGCAGAAGAGGAGTTCATTTTTTAAACTTCTATGAAACATCATTGCCACAAAACCGAGAAGTAGGCTAATATTAAGGTAACAGTTGCTATCTTAAATGGAAGGATAAGATGTTTACAACCCAATGATTTATCAAAAAATCGAGATGCCGGTTCGGTTGTTACACCATTATCAATCTCTGGTAAACTGAGAAACCGTTATTTCTATTTTTTAATGAATCATTGGTTTGACAACACCTTGTCCTTTCATTTTATATGGGTAACTAACACAATATCACTTTCACAACTACTTGCTATCTTCTTCATCTGTTAAATTAGTATATTGTATTGTGTATACGTGTATCTGTTCAATTAGTTTGTATTTAAATATTTTACATTTTTATTGTCACTTTCACAAGTAGTATCATAATTAATGTTATTCCTTTCCATAACAATAGTTGATGGTATATAAATAAACGTTTGATTACGACGATTCTCCATCAGATTCAATTTCTAAATCATGATATTTGTTCAGTTGAGATATTATGTTGAATTGTGTCTTAAAAGAGTTATTTATGAAGGGAATTCCATGTTCTTTAAGTCATTGAAAATTAAATTCTCCAGGGGCTTGACTTTTCACTTTGATTCTAAGTTTATTTCAATAATTAGAGTTCAATACTTTTATTATGTATAATTAATTATACAATAATCATTAAAATAAACTTAAAAACAAAAAAGTAAAAGGTCACGGTCCTGGAGAAGATAATTCTCTTTCCAATCACATGAAGAACGTGAAATTCTGTTCATGAATAGCGGCGCTATCTGTTCCAAGAGATTGATAAAAATTATATTGTTCTTATGGTAAATAATTTTGCCGTTTGGCAGTTGACCGTCCACTACCACCCACCCTTAAGAGATTATTGAAAGTCTTAAATCAGATTGGAGCTAGAATTATTCCAATTTTATTTACTTCCATCAGAGGCTATAAAAGTCCAGGCTTTTCAATCAGTGATAGAATTGAGTGAACTGATATCGATAAATATGATGGAATTCTCAAACATTACTTTTGTGATTGATTTGAAAAGTTATATCATCTCATTTTCAAGATAATCTCTTTGAATTAACAACACCATACTAAAAATCTGTATAAGTTCGTACTTAAGATTTGTTCCAGGTTGTAAAACAAAAAAAAAACTCAAATCTTCATTGTATAGAGACGATAGTTTCGATTTTATGAGAGAATCTTGAACCTTCTATTCTCCAATTACTCGTATTTATCCAGGGTGATATATATTTTTATTTTATATTATGAAGTTGTATTCCATCCTATTTTCAACTTGAATTATTCCTTCATCATTTGTTCACTAATGAAGTTTCGTGAACAATAGATTCTTCACAAACAATAAACGTTTAGAAATTCAACAGAGATGCAGTCTTTGAGAATGGAAAGCACATTCTCAGACTGTCAAGTTCTCCATGGAGCTTTGAATGCGGATTCAGTTGTAGATGAGCCTTGTAACTGATGAAACAGAAAACCCATTTTGACAACGTCAAGATGACAGTATTTTCTGCTTTCCTTCTTTCAATACCCTGCTCAACCATTCATGCTACAAAATGACTATGAGGAGAACATCTAAGTTGAGCTTGTCCATGAATAATTGAACAGTATTTCTATTTTCATATTAATTTCAAATCAATTATTTACAAATTAATAATATTCCTACTGAGAACGCATGAAATAATAGCCTACAAAAACATGGAAAATATAATTTAAAATGTGGATTGAATTCACAATATAATCAAGGAATTTCACTATGTTTAATTAGCAGATCGCATTAATCCTGTATTGATGTCTCAAGTATCAGCTTGGGCCAACTCGAATTAACCTCTATTGTATTATATTTTCCTCTCCAATTATCTATATAAATGTTGTTAAATTTGAATTGTTTGTTTTTTCAGATTTCTACTATCATATAATTGCAGGTTTGACGTCTAGTGGGATCGGACCCCCCACTGTGAAATTTATTGGAAATTCGCTTTGCTAATTTATATTGAAATGTAGAATCCACGCTGTATTGTGTTATCTATTTGAATAAAATAGTCTAATTCTCATCTTACCTCACAATAGAATTCGGCATCAGAATTATGTTGGAGTATGATTTTGAATTCAAAATTCAAAAAGCTCTGTCTGTTGAGTAGTTGATCATAGTTGATTGAGTTACTACATCCGAATTACCACTTTTTCAAGTTTCTTCAGAGTACTGGATTATAATATATACTTTCGTTACTTATAAGTCTGAGTCTTGAGCAGTGAGTGTCTAATGCCTTTCTCTGTAGTGTCTGGATGCAAAGCGAGAAAAAAGTGCCTTACTGGAAACAAACTTAACCAGGTTTCCAACTTTCTAGCACGTTATTTCCAACAACTATGTGAAAACTTAATTACTGGGACTCTTACCGCAATATGGCGCTGGTTTCATAGTACACCCCAATCCGAAAACATCAATAAATTCTGAAAACTTTCAATAACTCCTGCATCGAAAACTTTACTGTTCTTCTGTAACTTCACCACTCTATTTTTGCGTTCTGTCCTACTTCAAATTAGGGTTTCTTATCAGAGTCCATTAGACAGGAAAATATCTGTTCTGTTTGTACGTGTAGAACTGTAGATTAGTCCTCTCTGAACAAATGTCAGCCAAATGTTATCTTTCTTTGTACACTGTTTATAAACATTCATCGTACTGTTACTTTGATATGGGAAAGTCAAGGATCTGCAGCTAATCGACACATAACCCCACTCTACACTTATGAATATTTTTCTCCAAAATGTCATATTCTATCCATAAACATACAAAATTCACAAGGAAAGTTGAACTTGATTAGATTATTTCTAACAATTTGAGACCAGAATTATAATCTTCAAAAATTGGTCGACCTGGAGTCACCTTGCTAGAATGTATATTTTGCTTGGACAGACTATAACTACTATTTCTATGTAAGAATATCATGAATGTAGCAAACATGACTGCTTCACACATTGCATTCTTCGGAAGAATATGAATAGGAAATGAGTGAAGGAGTGTAGTCTTTGTTGATAAAACATTTTTTACAGCTGAGTTCTGTTTCAGGAGTACACTTTCCTGGAGATGATGACAAACTCAACTGGGTTAAAATAATCAACTAAGCGACCCCTTCAATCAAAACTTCAATCTAACTTGACTACAAGAGAAGAACTTATTGATACTTTATCAGACACTTCGTTGAAACAAATGTTTATCTCGTCTTAACTTCTTGAGTTTATATTTTTTTGCAAGATCTGGTCAGTTAAAATTGTGTTATAATTTGAACTGCTAAAGAAAAAAAAAATAAGCTCACTCGCCTCATTGACTGTCTCTCAAGATAGGATATCAACCGAATATATTGAAGATCAGTAATTCTTCATAAGATAAGATACAGTGGGTTGATAATTAGTGGCATTCAACACCAGAAACTGATTCCAAATTGCTCACAGTAAGTAATTAGTCGGACGAACTAGCATAATAAATCCATTTTAGGCTTTAACACAGATAGTCGCTATCGCTCTTTCACACCTCTTTCAATGCAGATTTAGTGGGTGGGGGATACGATGAATGAATGAATATAATCAGAACGGAGTACGTTTTGTATTTCGAAATAGGCGAGGCACCAAGCAATGAACGGGAGATGTCGACAGACAAGATTGAAATGTCAAATTAGCACCCGGCCCACCCTATCAAAACGCTACGGGTTTATTTCTCGTCGGCGGAGAGGTTTCAGGGCAGAAAGAGAGAGAGGGTGGTTGGATTGGATGGGTGAGTGGGAGTGAGACGGACTGGCAAAGGGCTGAGATGAAACCGTAGCACATCATGCATTCATAAAGGCTGTGCTCGCTTCCATCATTCGCCCATCTAAATTCCTGCCTCCCCACACTAACTGCTAGATGTGTGTTCAGGTTTGCCATGCAAGTGTTTTGCGTTTCTTGAGCAGTCTTGAGTTCACGCTCGAGTCCGCATGTATAAAGGTCCATTCACAACAATAATGGAGAGCACTTTAACAGAACGCGTTTTAACTAATTTCTAAACGGATGCGAACTCTGCTTTCCAGTTCAACCCCTTACAACTCCCACCCCCAATCATCATTACTCTCAGCTTGCTTAACGCAACAGTGAGTTCGTTCGTCGACTATACAAAACAAGCTCAGCCTCCTCACTGGATACACACAAGTAGACCAAGGAGAGACTTGATTATAATTTTGCAACAAGTTCTTTGTAGTATTTTGAACAGTCATCCTGATGATAAATCTCATGTTACAGTCGTGTAAAAATATATTAAAAAATGCGAGCTCAGATCTCGAGGCTACTGTTTTAACAATAATACGAATTATTAAGAATTTCTCCATAATCACTTTATAGCTAGACCTGGAAGACACTGAAAAACTATTCAAATTTAGTAAATCCTATTTGCAAACGAATGTTTTCGGTCAATGTCATATTTTATTTTGCGCTGTCGCCTAGTAATTCAGTTCAAATTAAGAAAAAAACTGCTGAGATGCAGTGTCACACTCGTGACGATTTGATAAATTGGAACAATTCAGTAACCGTTCAAATGCAGATGTATGCAATTTCTATGAATATGAATAGGCTACCAGAATTTTTCAAAATCGAGAAGTATACCAATCAAAATGAAAACTTCAAGTTGGAAACATGGCTCTAGGTCATATTTATCTCGTTTACAGCTTTCACATGAACAAGAATTATTATGGATTCATGAAAGTGAGAAAAATCCATTTAATAAGGCTTGAGCAGAGCTTTGAGCGGGATCCTCATTCGCATGGCCACCGAGAGGTTCTCAACAGTAACAGTTACCGAATGGGGTGCAATTTTTCCGAGGGTGTGTCGAACCCAAATCTGCCCCATTTAGGTAACGGCTCTACGAACGCTCAGTCTATTTCCACTCTTCCATAAATCATAACAGGAAATCGTTGAATATTCTTCCTGACATGTAGCTTTTTTAGAAACTCCACCAATAATGCAATTTATATTCTTTCTTGTTTCGGATAGTCTGATTGACCTTAATACAATATCTGTGAACATTTATATTCCTCTCAAATTGTAAAAAGGATATGAAAAGGAAATTGTCTCTTTCTATAACAGCATTTGAGGAAAATACGAAATGCAAAATCGAAGCTCTCAGAAATGTGAAATAGAATGAATATTGGATGATGATAAATAAGAATAATTTGCTTGCGACTGGAGATTGGAGATTTGTACAGCCTGCAGAGGTTGATTTATATAAAATAACTCAAAAAATATCAGTAAGAATTCAAACAATATCATCTTGAAAGTACTAGGAATTTTTTTTCAATGTAGATTGAGTATTGTATTATATTATTAATATTGCATATTATATATCTTGTTGAAAATATTCTCAACAGAGAACATGATTATGCTTGCAATCATTTTATGCTTTTTTATCTTGTTGACGAAGATACAGTTTTTCTGCATGAGCTCTAACCTGTAACGTATTAACTTTTAACGATTCACAGATGGATAGTCCTAATAAAAGAATTGACTTAAAAATTAAAAGGGTTCATAGTCCACTGTGGGTCTTCAATTACTTGAGTGAGCTGAGGTTTCTTAACGATCACAGACATCTTCAGAGGGTAAATATTTTTATTGCGGATGATGCCCACATAAGCATTTTAGCTTGTGCGTGGGTAATGGATCTTGAGTGCTAAGGTGATATGTCTACACTATGAGCAGATGTCATCCTGTATGGCGACAAAACATCAGCATACTCATGTAATTAAAAATCGGATGTACCAAGTGAATTCTTTCAAATCGATATTCACTAATTTTGTCACTAATTATTTTTTCAAAGTATCTATACTGTAATCAGTCTCAGAAAACTACTTGAAAACAATCATTAATCATACTAGTGCTCTTAACTCCACAATGTATTTCACAATGAATAAGTTTCAAAACATATCTGATAAAAGTGTGAATTTTATTTCACAATACCATAGCTTTTCACAATTTAACAATTTGTAACACTATCTTATTCTGACTATACAGCCTCATAACGCATCTGCCATTGTGACGAACATTTTCGTAGTCTATAACTGTAACTGCTACTTCATGAGGTCTATCTGGGATTTAAAGAGGGATTCGTTCCAAGAATAGACTACTCCGGTTCCTCCAAGGAAATTGATCAATTTTATGGCCGTCCGAGGATATGGGTTATGAAGTTGATTGCTTCGCATCGCTATCCTCTTTCCTATCTTGCTTATCTTCTTTGTCCTTCCTCTTCCTTCTTCCCCTTCCTCCTTTTTCTCCACTCTCTTCCGCCTGCATGACTCCGCCCTCGTGCGAAGGAGGGAAACGGAACGAAATAGACGTTGCTTCTCGTCGATAGTGGAGAGATTAATGGCAGCCAGCTCTTAAAAACGCTCTTCTAAATACAAAAGTCACTAGTATCACTGATAGAAAAAGCCACCATCACATCATAGTGGTGAGGGTTTCAACGTTCTATCAATGCAATACCGGCAATTGATCTCTTGCATCGTGCCACGCTAATGGAATAGTCAAAAGTGTTTACTTAATCTTCTTCGCAACCTGGGGAGTTTACTGTATCGTTTAGCTTGCTATTGAAAGCTGACTAGGAAATGCCTAGTGATGCTCCTGCATGATCATTGTACAACGTCGAAAAATGATTATTTAAACCTGAGACTGCCAAAAGTAAAATGAGTAGGCTAAATCAATAAATTACATCAAATGTATGAATTGTAATTGTTAAATACTTATAATTTGATCTTTATTTCTCGCTACCACTCGATATATGATTGATTCTTCCAACTAATGAAATCAATTTTTTTACCAATATTCAAGCCTACCACAAACAGAGTGGTGAGAAATTGGTAAAAGGGGGAAAGATCAATCATTAAAATTAAGTACTTATCAACTTAAGCTATGAAATACAACTCGGCCAAGTACAAAATTTGCACGGTCACCTTTGCCAAGTAATGGAAATAAAGTTAAATGATCTTTGACTAACAACTATTTTCATTCATCACTAGTTAATTGGGCGATGATCTACCTTGAATAATGCCATCCAAAGTGGAAAATAGCCTGTTATTGCAGTAAATTCGAATTGGCAGTGTGCTAAACGGAGAGCTACCTCGGATACATCTGGACATGCGTGCTATTGAACAGGAAATGACACCCCGCTGATGGTGTGGCTGCACGCTTCGTGCTAACTCGAGCGGATGATGAGGTTCTAGGCCTTTGGAGCCGTTTAGCTTCAACTATCTGGTTAAATGAGAGAGAAAGTTGGGAGGATACATTTTATGGGAAAATTTCGCGGTTCTATGCACTGAAATTACGTGAGCTTTACTGAGAGCTTCGGTTATAACACTTGAAAAATGAAATAGCTCTATTCAAACAAACAGTTATTGGGATACGGTGACTAGGGAAACACTTGTTGCAGTGATTCGGATCGTTTAAAACTTTTTGAGTAGATTCAACAATCCCACGTATTTTAGAAATCAACGTAACAATCCTATTGATTTAGTTTTTGAAGAATAATATTTTGTCAAATAAGCATGGATTCGAAACGCTTCCGTGATTACTGCACTCTTATCAAACTCTTGTTTACTCTAATTGATGACAACTGTGACCTTCCAAGTAGTTTATTCGAAAAATGAAATATTCGTATGGTTTTTAATGGTGAGATCATTTCGGGTAGGTTCCACCTCGCCAATGTGTATTTGACAAAATACACAGTCAAAGAGCAATCCACAGATTTCGTGACTCAACTCCACGATAACACAGCAAGCACCCACACTGAGTTTTTATTTATTTTTTTAATCTGCTAATGGCTATTTCATTCATGGAAAAGATCCGGAACTGATCAACTTATTCATGTATAACCTTCAATCTTGATTTCTGCTTGAGTGATGAAAACTTTAAACAAAAGGAGAAAAGGATGCATAATAATATGAGATTATCAAAATTGAATGAAAAAATTATTCTTTTTCAGTCTGTAAACGTTGAAAACCCCGGGTAACTTGAGCCGTCCGGAAGAATAAGACAGAAGAATATTATTCAAATTTCATTCTATTTGTTTTTGAAAGATCCATTAGGAGCTTGTTTTCCTCCAACCAATCCCTGCAAACAAATCTCAGTTAAATCGAGAATCGAGCACTTCTCAATATAAGGCTTTTAGTTGTATTTATATGCAAAAATGGTGACAGCTACTCGTATTTTCAGTCTTACGATAATCGATTTGAGTATGTGAGTGATTTTTGGCATTCTCTTCCGTCACGCTTATCTTCAGACTTGACAACTGACTCATACTATAATAATCATTCATTAGATTGTTATTTTCTTCCTGTTTATTGTTCCAAGCTGGGAGATACTGTATGAGAACTGTGTTGCATAAAATTAACGAAGAGTGTGATTTCATCTTATTACCTGGGAAGTTCCATGACATAATTTTATCTCATTATTTTATTGAAGAACTAAAAATTGTTTTAAGAGAGAAAAAATGGGGAAGAATGTTCTCTCAACTGTAGAAAATATCTATAGTATTGAATAACTTTTGATTGGAAAATTAATGCGTGATTGTAATGGAATTATATGATTCATGGAAGTTACTAATATTGTTATAGTGTTAGTAGTTATAGATATTTGATTCAAATACTTCGAATGTAACTTTACGGTAAGATGATTTGAAATGTTAAATTATTACCTGGTTTTGCGTATAAAGAACGTGAGATGTATGATGAAATGAGTGATGAACTTTTCAGATGAAGAAATTATGATAATGGATCGGAAGGAATCACAAGCACATAATGAGTTATTCGATCACCACAAAGGAGAATGAAACTTTAGGAATCACTTCTCAACTTCAGAAGAGAATAAAATTTTATAGCTATGAATAAAGATGAAATTCTAATAACTCATGCTCTTCTATGGAATCAGCCAAATATCATAGCTACTCGTAGTTCGCGAGTTGTGAATAGGACTGAAGCTTTTTAAAGCGATAGTCGCTGCTCTCGAAACGATCGTCCTAGGAATCTTTCTCTCCTTGTTTTCGTATCTATTTATCACTGTTTTATGTGTGTAGCTATGTGAAAGATGTCGCCGACGAGTGAGGGGTCGGGGGGAGGTTTAGTCTAGAAGGGGGTGAGGGGTGGTTGGATTTGGACCGCCTACATGACCAGGCGCTAGCTGTGTTGTGTCTTGTCGTCAGAAATAGCCGCGAAACGATTAAATCTAGTGCCAACGCTCCACTCCTTCACATTCTACTCCAATTTCAATGACAATCCCCTCCAATTGATTGCTAGTTAAATAAATAATCATTTCTCATTTTGAAATTAAATACAGATAAATCCTGATGTTAGTTCAGTTTTCACTTGTGTTCCACTCCATGAATCAGTATTTGCCTAAATAAGTAGAATAAGTGTATTCAATTTCATTTACAGTACTAATCTAGTAATCTTGAATGTTAATAAGAAGCTCTGAACGTATTTCTGTCACAATATTATTTTCCAATCAATTTTTTCCAACATTCTAATTAAAGAATGCTGATTATTTTTCATTTCAAACGTGTGATATGAACGTATTTTTAATAAACTCTGGATTCTTTATCAATTACAATTTTCTGTATTATTATTTCTAGTGTTGAAAGTGCAAGTATGATAGTTTGATTCTAATGTATTGTAATGAACAATTAATTGGATAGATAATGACTTCTATCTGGCAAACACAATTGCTAATAAGATTGCATCTGTATACTGATATAAATCCAATAATAGTGTCTAATACATTTCCTATTTGAATTAATCGTCTCGGAATATTCCTTTCACAAAAAGTGAAAGGGCGGGAAGCCCATATTTCATGGAATAATTTATGATTCTACTCTATCCACCTTTTGATCAATTTACCATGATTTGTTGAATGCGGAATATGTTTGGAAAATGATTCTCTCCGACAAACAGCGTCAGCCACAGGGTGAAATGGGAACAGCACAGAAATAATTATTCTAAACTGTTCACGGCTCTTATCTAACAACAAATCGCATTTATTGAAGAGCAGTATAACTGGAGCTTGGTATTGCATGGCTGGTGAGTCGCGTTACGGAGAAATTCCATAAAAACGCTCCACGTGCTTAATATAGGCCGTAGGTTTCCAGGGATTTTTTGCTGTGAAAAGTTTCATGTGTATGTGCAAAAGAGGAAGGGTTGAGTGGAGCGATATCGCTTGCTGAGTGATTGTGTTCAACTTCAGTGTTCTATCGATCGAGATCAAGCTCTTGAGCTCCCGGCAGATCACTTGCGATGCTCGAACTGCGTGGGAAATTGGGTTCCACTATTCCAATTTCGAGCTCTCTTCATTATCAACCTTATCCCTCTAACATCTCGGCATACACAGCCGTGTCGACCAATCAGGTTTTCTATATATCAGTCTCCTATATCGAGACTTGATACGATTTAACTCCGGCACAATCGATAGATCGTTGTTTCTGAGAATTCATGATGTTCAAAAAATTTGTGTAAATGACAGAACATTTCCTAGATAACGAATCTTAATACAATTCAACTCCGTTCAACTATCTATACATTGACGTTAATTCTCATTACCGTGTTTATGACGTTAATAAGCAGTTTTACGTTCATAAATTGAGTTGAAAGAAATAAAGATGAAGAGTGGATATTGAAAAGGCGAGTTAAGGTGAACAAGTGGAGAAACTTCATTTCAATCGAGAACTGCAATCCAGCTTGATGGAAACTCGATTTGAATCACTGGCGGCTCGTACCCACGAAACAGGTGAAGTGCTGTACAGTAAAAGATACGGACACTTCATCAGTTTAGTGGGTACAAGCCGCCAGTGATTTGAATAGCAAATAATTGAATGGAAAAAAGTGAAGGTGAAATGAAACGTAAAGTTCCTTCAATGTACTGAATAACTAGAATCTAGAAGCTCATTAGATCTATTTACGAGTGATTTGGTTCTGATAATATTGATCCAATGCTAGAGCTAGAGCTTCAGCGGAAATGAAGGCTTATCCAACAATAACTAGGAGCATACAACCACTGAATAGTGAAAAGGTTCCCATTAAAATGATTCATATCTTCCTGAAGAGCAACTATTACACAACAGAATTGAGCCAAGGTATCTTCTCTTTTTAATGTAGTGGGCTGAAAATAGCTACAATATAGCAGAGAAATATTTCATCCAGAATATCTTCAAGAGTCTCTTGTACGTGGAATTGAAATTATAATATAAGTGAGAATAGGAATGAAATATCTAGCGTAAGAAATTAATATCAGGACTTGTTGCGTTTCATTTCCTCTAGAATGGCTTGGGTTTTGGCCGTGGTGTGGGGTTGCTTCCAAGCTCTCTCTCAAGGTGGATAAGTTAATCGAAGGTTTCAATTTCAACCATGAAGGCTTCAACCACAAAGTACAGAATAAGGAGTAATATTTTAGATAAATTATTTTTGGTCGAGTATCACATTGTGATCTCCTTTACATACCTCCTTCATCTTTTTTCATACAGTATTATAATTTTGAGCCACAGCGACTGGTTGATCATAATCAATAAATATTGATATAAATATTATTAATATTAACTGATTATCCTATATTGGATAATTGATTGTAATTAGATGATAATAATAATAATAATAATATTATTATTATTATTATTAATCATCTTTTGACCACCTATAGAAGGGTAGATTCGTCAAAATATCAAGTCAATATATAGAATAGTTAGTCTCATTGTGTCTAATCATTCTTATATTCTCGTAATGAGCCGTGAATCCCGCAGTTGGATATGCGGAAATAGTAAACAACTCAATAATCAATTCAATAATCAAATTTATTGGAATATATTATACACTTTAAATGAAGTATTTGCATATAAGGTTCAGGGGAAATTTATATTGTCACTCAAATAATATTGAATTTGAACAAACTGAACGATTTTTCAATAATTGGCCTATATTGATTGAAGTCGAGGTTATTGATTACATCAGCTTATCGAAGACCTTAGTTCATATTAGCATCTAGACTCTAGACTATGGATATCGATTTTAATAACTTCAGTTTATTTTCAAGCCCATTAGTTCTTATTCAACTGATGTTAGCCCATGTTCTTTCTCACCAGCAATTTTAGCCAACATACAAAACTTCAGATCTCCGTTTTGTCGGAACAACGAGACATTCTCAGTAATTAGAGAGAGGGTTAATGTTGCGAGTGAAACTGGCCTGCAGGATGTTACCATTCGTGGCGATTAAATTTAATTTCCAGCCGCTCATACCTGGTCATGTTAAGCGATGATGGTTATGTTTTGAGAGGGACCCGGTGCCCGCTACCAAACCCGTAATCTCGCGAAAACAACATTGTGTCCTATCGGGTGGAGCTTGTATTCTTCATCGGAGTGGACTGTTTCTGTTTGGTCTCTAGAATTGTAACAGCATCGATTCGGCTCGGCCAGATCGAAAGTAAACAGCTTTGGTCTCCCAGTGGAGGTGGCCAGCGTTGCAGCCCGAGTTGGGTTTTAATTTGTGGACAGGCGCCCGTCCGAAACTAAACGGTGAGTTACCGCTTTATCTCATTTCGCAATGGCCAACTTTCTTGTTCCTCATCCCTCGGGAGATCTCACCCCTACCTCATCCCAATACTTGTCACTTACCCTTTGCACTCTGTTGATGGATGACCGTCAACGTACCAACTTGAATATTTGAACTACTGTTTGCAAATGACCGTCACCCAGCACAGGCCATGAATTTAGATTGGTTTCACGCCTTCTTTGTTCGTCATTTCTGCGAGTTCTGCCTTGAAAAGTGTGCTTTTTTGGAAAATTAAACAATTATCGGAAACTCATGAAAACTTTCATATCTGTTGGAGTTTTGGTTTTTGATTATGGGAAGCACTGAGGCAAAAACGCTGACAATGGATGGACTTAATCAGAAAAAATAAACAATATAAGATTGGAATATTAAATTTGTGAACACACAATAATCAAGTGTATTATATACGTATAACTTATTTATTCATCAATAAATATTATCGTTGATCCTCTTCTACTTTTCATTTTTATGCACATTTTTCCTTCTATTTGTATTACTTTTTCTTTTCCTACTCCTCCTTTTCCTTTTTCTTTTCAACTTCTTATTTGACATTTCCAACTCAGAATCGTCAGCTATCACACGTATAGTTCACAACAAAAAATTAAAGACTGACAGCTGGAGAATGGTGTTTTTTGATTAAACAACTGAAAGACAAAATCTATATTATTGAAGGGAGAGGATGAAAGAGAACGAAAAATTGTAACTCTTGATCAGCTTACTCAACCGCCAATTTATTAGTTGAAATTTCTACATTCTAACATTCTACATTCTACATTTTTACAATCCTATTTTATAAATTTTTCCAACTCTATTTGATACCGTTAAAACATGGTACTCAACAATGCTATTATCGTTTCTCCAATACTAATCAGTTTTTTTTTCCAATACAAGGCACTCCTCTGCATTTGAAGCTTTCTTAAATCTACTTCATTGACTGTAGCATAGTCCGAGTGGGCTTTCATTTGCCAAGAATGGTGGAGTTACTGAGACCAACATTAGTTGGTGTTACTGGGGATCAAAGCCTATCCATTCTAATTGGTTAGGTAAGCGTCTACTCTCGGACTCGGTTATCTTGAAAGCTTCCAAGCCCCGAGGAACAATGCACACCGCCACAAGCCCCACGCTAGCCCCACATTGTACAAACTAAGGATTAATGTATTTAGAGGTCATTTACACTACAGCTAATGGAAGCCTGACTTGAACGTCCCGTGTAGTCTGTAGAAGAGAGTAGACCATGTCAACGTTTGAAAATTTTCTAATGGGGCTTGAAATACATCTACCATTCTGATTCGTATGAAATTGATTGGCCAACAAAATGAATAGATAAAATACAGGAATCGCAATACTAAAATATTCATATAGAATAATTTCTCATTGAATTGATAAAAGTTGAACGTTTCGAGCAAAGTCTACGAACAAACATGAATAAGAGCTATTCACTTAGAACAAATATCATAATGGTTTATTACACATCATGACAAAAATCTTTTCTTACTGTCATTTATGTTTTCAACTTTCGTGAATTCTCACTCGTTAGTTTAGTGAGGCTTTTATTTTTGAAGTAGTAATTATTCTCTCTCCCTTATTTCCCTCCATACTTCCTATAAGTTCGATTCGAATTTGATGTCAATCACTTCTTGTACAATGAGTGATTGTTTAATAAACTGGATTTTTTTTTATTTTTAACCCTTCCTAGCCCAAATCAAGCAAACAGTTAAGGAAAAAATATTTCTTTGTTCATTATATTCCATTTTATTTATTATTATATACATTTTATATTTTATTTCTTTGCTAGAACACTATTCTTATCATATATTCATCTATTGTTGGCCTAGTTGTTATAAGTCAACTAAATTGTACCAAATAGTCAAAATACTGCTCACGGCTCTCATATACTTTTATAAAACACATAATGAGTGTCCTCTATTGTAGGCCTGGTTGTTATAAGTCACCTAAACAACCACATGATCTACTGCTCATGGTGCAATTCTTTACCTTATGCCGTTCTGTAATCTATTTCAATGGAATAATAATTGGAGACCATGGCAAAAAGCAGCGTCCTAGAAGACATTCAGATTTACAAGTGCACGAGCTAGCAAGTTACACGATATCAGATGAAATATTACCCTTGTCACATGATACGTTCCAACCGTCCCTGAACTAGGAAGGGTACTATACCGAATGACCGTAATTGCTAATCTTGCAATGGTTATGCGACACGTGCATCATGCAATATTGAAATTCAAGCATTATTGAATTACTGAGACCTCAAGGTAATCAACTCTGCGAGGTTTACTATAAAGATGGAAACGCTTTAAAAGTTGTTAATTTCTTTGATAAATAACCAGTATAATGTTCGATTAAGTGAATCTTACTCAATAAATCATACTAATATTATTATAAACGATGTTTTATTCTAAGAAAGCCCTGGAACTTTAAAAGTTAGCCTATTGTTAAATAATATAATATACCATAGAAAGGTTCCGTTACTTCTTTTCTCCTAGGGCTACTGTATTTTTTTTGAAACTTTAAAAATGATTAAAATCAGAGTACTCTTTAAAAATATTTTTTATTTCACACACAACATGTTTCGGCTAATTTGCCATTTTCAAGTGTAAATAATAATAACATTAACATTATTATTTACAAGTGTAAATAAGTGTCATTACAAGTTACAAGTGCCATTTTCAAGTGTAAATAATAATAACAATAACATTATTATTTACACTTGAGAATGGCAAATTAGCCGAAACATGTTGTGTGAAATGAAAAATATTTTTAAAGGGTACTCTGATTTTAATAATTTTTAAAGTTTCAAAAGGTTCCGTTGTATTACTGAAGGTTTTTGTGGCACTCATGGATAGTTAATCATTATCTAAGCTAAGTTTGTTTTTCTTCCTGGTTTCTACTATCGTATTATTGCAGTTTTGACTTATAATGGATCGGACTCTCCAGCACTAAGTATCTGGATTTTAGGCTGGAAATCATTTTGGAGACTTGAAACGGGTATCAAAATTTTCAAATTAATACTATTGAGAGAATTAATATTGGTTAGAGGTGCTGTGATTTAAACCAAGTACGTAAGCTGTATCACAATAAGGACGATTACGAAAGTTTGTTATTCATCTTTGAAGTTTTTCAGTGCTTTCTTGAGAGTGGAAATTGATGAGATAAAGTCAAACAGTCGAACAGTGAAATAAAGTCATTAATATATTAGCCTACTTTAAGACTGCTTTTTAAAAAATTGGGAAAAACCTGTTGACGTGTTGTTGAGTATATGTTGTACATTTATTAATAAGTGAATGAACAAATACTATTCCATTTCTAAGCACAATCAATTTTAAATTACTCAACTATCGAAGATATCAGAATGAATTACCTATATTGGTGTTAGATAACAGTGTATTTCGTTCATTTATATTATTCATTTTCTGAGAAATGCTATTATGCCAGTATAATATATAGAGCTTAATCCTAATATATACTGTAGTTGACTAGTAGTTGAACTATGGTAAGTAACATCCACTGTGATAGTGATAAATATTAGTGTGATAAGTTACAACTTGGCTAGGGCTGCAACCGTCACGCATCCAATTTCAAACCGAGCGCTTGTTACCGGTAGTTAACATACTTATCACGAGACCATGCATATCACATTGCCGTTACATGACACTCTACTATGGGGAAACGGTTAATGTTTAATGCATATCGAGGATAAGTGCAGAATATTTCCTTCCCCGCTAAATATTAGCTTGATATTCGATGCCAATCTCGTTCCAAACAAATGACTGATAAACCAGTAAAGATTAAATTAGTAGAATTGATGGAGATATTGTGAAATATCTTTTTAAGAAAACTTGGATTTTGTCAAATTCCACTAATTTATTATAAAAGCTTACAGAACCAGAAGATGCATTGGTAGAATTTTCCTATCGGTAAGGATTATTTTGTTTATTCAACAATTACAATAGCAATAAATTGATCATTCAATTATTTGCAGAAACAACTGCAACAGGCTTATGCGCAAAATTACTTTACTTGTGAATTGAAGAAACGGTTCAGTATCGTCATATCTTCTTATTAATTGATTTGTACTTTAGAAGAGGGGTTTCAGTTTTTATGAACATTTGGGGCACTGAACTTGCTTGATTCTATTTTCCAACAATACTATCTAATATCCAATGCCAGTCGACAGAATAATATGGAATGAGTCCACACAGATCAATTGACTTAATTATAATGGAATAATATAATAATATTCAAAGGCTGGACTACATTGTTCATCTGGAAAATTTATACAGGTCGATTGTGATATCACGATTCACTATAACGTAACATGATTTCAGAATAATATCACAATTTGCTCCAAATGCAATTTCATGGCTGTGTTATTCCATCTTCGAATTTAGATAGAAACTTGATCTTATCAAGAGAAAGAAATTCAAGAGAAGCGTCTCAGGATATTCGAATGTCTGCCCGTCTTCCGCGCTATCTGACAAAATAATACATCATCTTACATTTTTGAAGGATTGGAAATCTCATTATTTTTAATACTCCCGCAGATGGAACTAGCGCAATGTAGCAGATGAGAATTTGTCATTCGTGCTATTCTGATTCTTCTTATTGTTCATTTTCAATGAAGATAGCACTCATTGTTGTTTTCATAATTTTCGCAATATTGTTCCAATTTTGACAATGATGGCCTCATTGAATTGAGAATATGTCACCACGCCCTTTACTGTGATGGAAAAAATAATCAGTTATATGATAATAAATTGTTAATTATAATAAATGGTTGATGATGATAAATGGATAAAATCGCTGGAAGGTAATGAAGACTATAATTATTAATTTGATTTTACCTCGATCCACTGAACTTTATTTCTTACTAGAGAAGATCGCAGTGTATCAAGTGGCTTTGTTAGCTCACTTAATTTTGACAGATTATTTCTTGGGGAATTTATTATTGATTTTTAAACAAATTTTATCATTATTTTTAATCTATGATGTGCTTTTCATTGTAGTCATCATGAATTCATTCATTAAAATTGAATTCATTAACCTTCAAACTTTTCCACTGTCCAATGATTTCAGGAAAATTGATTATTGTTAAAAAACAATTCATCATTACTTTCAATACAAAAAGTGCTTGTTATTGAAGTCATCATAAATTCATTCATTTAACTTGAAATTATCATATTTTTATTCAGAGAACTTTGAAAACCCTTGATGAATACTTCTTGAATATAACGTCTCGCACAAAATGATAAACTGTGAAGCTGAAGTACGTTGAGTTGTGAGAAGGGAAATACGTAACAGAAAAACAGGATGGAAAGCGCCTTCCATTGCAGAGTGCCGGTAGTGAATATAACGAGCTGGCAACTCTCTGTCTTGCAATGCACTACACCCCCTGCCCTGCCCTGCCCACCCCACCCTGCCCTTAAGCTTGAATTAATGAGCCATCATTTATGTGATGAAAAAAGTATGAGGAAAAGATGCGACACTAGATACCCGTATTATCCCCAGCTCTCTTTTGAGTCTTTTCTACACTGATAATCACCACCCTCTGAAATGACCTTTCATCCTGCATTTTTTCACACAGTGTCCTGTCCTGCCCGACTAGGATCAGCATCTTCTCAAATATCACAATACTTTTGTGTAACAAACATTACTATCTCACGGTATTTTACACGTTTCTATAATTACGTAAACTCTAATATGTTCGATCACACGCAAAATGATTTATTCAGTAGAACTTAACCATTCAGTGAAATTTTCTGTTTTCCCTAAGTAGACTACTGAGAAGAATCAGAAGAAATAGCTCACCTATCAATAGCCTTCTCAGTCCTCAGTCTTCAGACCTCCCAGTATGATATTTTTTCTAATGGAGGTATTAAAGAGTGTTGTGTAGCAGACTAGGCCAAGAAATCTTATTGAACTCAAGAATATAGGTAAAAAACAGTTCACAGATAATATCCCAGAGGACGCATTGGGTCACACTTCTTATAAAAATATACTATGTCTTCAAAGTCGATAGAATGAACATGCTGCAATGGACAGCACTTCAATTTATGCCAATTACAATCAAGTTATTTTTAACCACAGTACAGTATATTGTTATTCATGTAATTTCGACTCTTGGCCAACACATTTTGTGCATAAACAACTTTTTTACAATTTTTCATTGGTAATAGTATTTCAAATCTTTCTATTTTTCTGCGCAATCAACCTTACTACTAGCAAATGTGCATAGAATTTGATATAGTTAGTAGCTCCATGTACGAAATAATGATTCATTTGAAATTATTGTTTTCAAATAAGACGCTGATGAAAATAAACAAACCCGTTCCTATATAAGTTGAATGCGTTTAATTAACATCAATAGTCCACAGTTGATAGCGAGTCTGCAATTGGACTTTATTCAGATGGCACGTGGGGCTGTAGGGCAGTAGGGTGTCCGCAACTCTAAAAATGACAGTGAGAGAGTTGCGAATGATTCGTTATTTGCGTTTGTATAAACGCTGGGTGAAAAGCGAAAAGTATAGACCTCAGCTCTTTGAGAAGACGCTAGAAGGGTGAGGTGTATGTATATCTTCAAGCTATGGTCACGTTATAACCTCAACCACCTTTCGGCCAACCAACGTCGGCTCAAATTTAGAGCGAGAGAAGAAGAAAAGAGAAGGGTCACGCCCTAATACACCACACCGGTTAGCCGCAGACTTAGCACGCACATTCTTAGTAAACTTAACTACTGTATTGCTGCTCCACTTACAACACCCCACCGAGGCGAGGAGCAAAGTTCAACACCACTAACAAGAACGACTACAAGTTTACAATCGATATGAAGTTTCTTCAATTGTGTTTTCCACCTTCCTAAAGAGTTTGCAAAACTCCACGATATGAAATGAGCTACATTTAGAAAATGGTAAAGGGACAATTTAGAGGAGCTATTGATTCTTATTCAGTATAAATTTCAACATCATAATTAATAAGAATATGCTATATCATTTTCCATGTTTTCAATTCACTGAAGTGCGAAATATCGTAATTGCTTTATTGGAATCCAATATACAAGTATTGCATTCGAATAAAAGATTCAAAACAATGAGGAATAATCAACCAGTTATATTTGTGTGACACATCTGCTTTTAAGCAATTTTTATACAAATAAAGTCTTCTTCAATCAAGAAACTTTCAGCTGAGCCAACAGTTCATCTGAACTCATTGATGACAAACTGTAGTCTAGGTTCCTTGACTACATCAAGAATATCAATTTATTGTTGCTGAAGCTGTACAAATTCCACGATTATAAAATGTATTAACTAGCCGAAAACTTTGATTACATCTCAGTTTTGATTCCAATTAACGTTTCACATCTCAATATGGGCGTGGGCGGCACTCCACAAGCTTACACTAACACATGCTATTAATGAGCGCATGAAATGTTTGAATTATGGATGAGGTCTCTTATAGCGAATTCCACGTTGCAATTTGTTCTGCAACGCTGTCAGAATCGAACTAACTCTTGCTAATGGAATATTAAAACGTGAAGATCATGATTTGCTGGAGCTTACTCCAAGTCAAGTCGTTGCATGAGGGAGGGAGGCAAGGGAAATATGAAGAGAAGGGTAATACGGATCTGAGGCGAACGTGTTCTGCATACAAATTCGCGTGGGAGTGAGAAGGATGGTGAAAGTTCTGTCCAGTCGTGACGCGCAAGAGTTCTGCGCTACACTACATAATACTTCTTGTAGCCGAGCATCATCATTTGGTAATAGGGAGAAGGGTGTAGCATACACCACTCACCACTGTAAGCGGCTTTTCTCGATTCAAAAGCATGTAGCTGGTGCAGGGGTCAAGAACTATGTTGGAATATTTGAGAATGATCCAGCTGGTGCTGAATGAAGACTTGAATGTTGCAGTGTGAAAGAAACTGAGCGAGAGTGACTGCAGTTGATGATCTTTCGTGTGCTGCAGAGCTTGGTTTCTAATGAATTCATAAATTTTTATCTTGAAGACTCCTCCACTAGAATAAGATTGAAACGTGTTCTAATTATAAAGTTATTGGAAAAAATCAAATCAAATTTGTATATCTATATTCTCTATCAAGGAACAGTTAATGTTGAAATAGTGAAAGAATATGAAGCTATTACTCCATAAATCCTACATGAAATTTAAAGAGGACAAACAATAAATCATAAATAATAAGAAAAAATAAGCTATCTATTCTTATTGTATCATGAACATTATTATTTATTTTCTATAATACGATTCTAGAAAATGACGAGCGCAGAGTTGAAAATATTTCGTGTGCACAGCAGTATTCAGATGTAGGCCTATGGTTGATTAACCATCTTAATATGAGAAATAATAATTTGAATGGAGAATTAGAATTTTCGATTGTTTCAATCCGCTATGAAGATTGATGAGGTTGTTATAAATTGAGCATTGTTATAGAGAACGGATTTTTGGCGTTTAACATCTGTTGTCAGCAAATAAGTGAGTGGCGAAAGAAGAAGTAAACTACTATGCATAACAATGAGCTCATGATAAACTGCTCTCTGAAGGACCTGTTGATTCTGAACAACTGTATTTCGCGCAAATATTCCTAATTTTCAATACGCCAATTCTCCATGGTAACTTGGGAATTCCCAATAACGATTGAAGAATGTGTGCAGCCCTATAGCCAAACTCAATCACAAATTTAATGGTGAGCTTAAAAGTGGAGTGGAATGATGTTGAAATTTCTGATCAAGCTAATGGAAAATTATTGGGATGGAATTGGCTGCGTGAGGTTGATAATGGGTCGCTTGATAATTGCTGCGTATTGATGCTACCAATTTGGTTCAGGCTATGATTGGCTCCATAGAAAATGAATCATATTATTGTCGAGAACCTCACTACAATCACTACTAAATTTGTTTATACATCGTTATGCTTCAAATAATTATTGTCCGTTTAGCTAGTGTATTTACATCATCCCACTCTACTATTTACTTTAATGAGGAATTTTTCGACTGTAAATTCGTGGTTAACTGGTAGAGTGGACATTACTGTACAAACTTCGCCACATTATGAAAATAAAGAGGTCATTCTATTTTATTCCCACCGCATTCATGGATCTTTTCTATTATTCAGCAACATGGTGGATTGAATATGAATAGGCGATATTATGACTGTAGTAATAATATTGCTTTTAAAGAGTTACTCATCAAGATTTTGTTACAATACTATGATAACATTTTTATACATTTCAACAAATCATATATTGACGGAAATAATACACGCATGGAATATTTAGTATTATTATTAGCGTATGGCTTCATTCGGTGGGGAGACCAAAAGGCAAGGTTATTAGAGACAATTTTCTGATAACCTTGACCAAAAGGAAATTCCACCTCGCCAACATTTCGCCAATTGGAAACATGGTAAAAGTTCTTGATTATTTTCAGAGTAATTCAGATTCAGGAAAGTATTTTACAATTCGTAAAGTCCGAGGTAACTAAAACACAGGTCAAAACACTAATCCAAGACTGGAAAATTTCGAATTTGAGAAAAATTAGGAGCACAAAAGTTTAATGATTTAGTATTTAGTAGATACTTCATTACATAAGAATGAGAATTTTGATTCAAGTTCTGCATTAGAAATAAAAATCCAAGTCCAATCATTTTTTAATTCTGAAAATTTCTAATTCAATTACATTTCCATTCTTACTTAGAAATCTGATCTCGCATAGTTAGATTTTCATAGTCACAGTACTATAGACTACTTTGAAGAAAATCCAACAAATCAACAAGAATTCACAGATTTGATGAGAAGGGAAAAATGGGAGGTAATCTTCTAAAGCGATGACATGATTGCTTATTTTCATTAAAGCTTATCTGGTTGGATTCGGCTAGTTGGATTATTGAAAATGTTTGCATATCTGCGACTGAACAGTCAATAGCAGAACAGCAGCAAGATGCCTCTCAATAGGAACAGAGCTGCAGAAAATAAACATAGGACAGAGCTTCGATTTTCAAATTGATCAATGAGCAAACATTGCAGTTGCCGTTGGAGCATACATACATCTAGTTTCATTAGTTCTCAACAGAGTGGACGCTGCTCCGGCACTGGCTCCATCCAAGTAGTCAATAGAAGAGATTTGTAAGCCCTATATTCATCGCTCATCCCCTTCACTGGTTAGGCTACACTCCCATTCTTCAAGAGCGGTTGAAAATTCTCGACATTCTCTGTTATCCAACAAAGCCCAGTCTCTTTCGTGTCTATTTGTCCATGTGCGCCAGTGTTTGCCGAGTTTTTATTTGGATTATGCTCTTGACCCAACTTCGATGAAAGCTTTTTTGCATGAGCACTCCAAGTAAACACAATCATATGAGAGCATAATGGTTTACTGGAACTAGGCACTCAGCGCTGAACAATAATTGTCCTTCATCCTTCTGAAAAAATATGATTGAAATGTTGAACAGAATCCTTCAACAGCTTTACATTGGAAAGCGAATAGATTACATGAACCAATACTTTCCATTCCTATCTGATCAGTGTGTTTGGATTTTTTTCCGTTTTGCGAATAAGGGAAACAAGTATTAGTTCTCCGTATTTTTAGAATCAGTTATATATTCAATGTCACTCCTATTAAAAAATAGAGTAGAAGAATGATATGAAAGTGGGCTTTTTCATTTCAAGGCAATTTTTCATACATTGAGAACTAATATATTCGTCACTCATTTAAACTATTAAGAATCACAAAATTTCTCAATCTAGATTGTCAAATAACATCGATTACAGCGTTTTCTAAAAGGATATTTGTCTCTCACATAGACTCAATCATCGAAGAACAAAGTTACATCTATCTTGGATCGGGGTTTTTTAGACTGAGATTTTGTACTGATGTGATAAATGTCCCCGAAAACTTAATTCCAGTATTGATAACCAACTAATTTCCCAGAAATCTTCTTCGTTGATGATATGATGCATGGAACATCAATTGGTGGTGCTCAACAATGAACTTGAACATTTCCTTGTCACTTGCCAACACCAAACCAAATAATTAAATAGATATTTGATAGCTCCTCATCCTTTCTAGAAGAAAAAATCTTATATTTCAGACCCCCTTTTCCCTGCCCCTTTCCTCCAATTTCCTCTTTTTCTAATTATTTTTCTAAAACTTTTCCGCTTTTTTTTCTAGACTCACTTAATTTAATATTGTCATAGAAGTCTTTTATCTCTCGAATGAAGCTTCAACAATATTGTAGAATAGTGATTTTTCTCGATTGATGCTTTTTGCATCTCTCATGGATTGAAAATTCCAAAAAGGAGTCAGAGAAGTTCAAAATGAGAAGTCCGATTGAATGAATAACTCTTTAACTCTCAAACTTTCTATTTCTAATCTATTTTTGTTTTTTGTTATAAAAATAAATCGCGTGAGAAGACTCGTCGTCGCGATGTCATGAGAACTTTTGCGCTGAGGTTGAGCTTGAAATAGAGGAGCAAGCCAAGTATAATATTAAGATGACAGCTTAGCGGTGTTACAACCCTCACCTACTTCAATGCTCAACGTGATAATCGATAAACGATGGCGTTATTGGTGCAGAATGCAGCTTCTTCTTCTTCCTCGATTCAATACTTTTCAATTGGTCTATTCCGCATAACTTTTATCACGTGCCACGTAACGTATTTCATTGTATTGATGTAACGAGTAGCCTGTGTAATTTTCTTGATTGGGGCATTCTACTGTTCTATAAGCAATGTCAATTTTTGTCGTCAAGTCAAAGTCAAGTCTGATCGACATACACCCAAATTCTGGAGAGGAAAAAGTAAAACTCTAGTACACTACTTTAAATGATTTTAATCTATGACATAGATTCCTTACACAAAGAGTGCTTATTTAACAGGCTCAAAATCTTTCTTTCTTTCAACTAATAATAAAATTTAGAAAAAAGGAAATATAATTTCATATCAATAGGACTTCAAATTTATCAAAGTGATAAGTAATTCAGGTTAACAAGAGATTGCAGATTTGAAGAAGACGTAAGATTCAAATTATGGATTTATAAGTTTTCAACATAGCTATTGCCGTACTACTCCTCAGGTGGTAGCTTATAATACTCGTATTATCTAAAATAAAAATAAAATAAAGCAGAACGAAACATTGAGTCACAGTTGCACAAATAAAAGTTCTTCATTGGATTTTCTCAAAATAAACTGCAATTTGAAGTTGAAAACTTGAAACTTCAAATCAAAACTATTTTGCAACTGATTTTTTAATGTTTCTAAATTTTTTTGAGCCTGAAATTCTTATTGATTCAGGATGCAATTGTCATATTACATTACGTTTATCACATGATGAAAATTTTCACTGAAAATTCACTACGTGAGCAATCATACTCGTAAATATTGATTTCTTTTTCAAAAATACCTCCCTAAAGTTTTCTAAAAATCATTCTCAATTGAATCATAGTCTCCTGTGATAAATTGCACCTCAGATCACATAAGCTGATCACTCACATACCAGTTTGGTCACGATGTAATAAGATCGAGTCAATGCAATCAACGTTGATTGCGAGACGTTAGTTTAGGAATTGCCGCCCTGGTTTGAATCAACTGCATAGCGCGTCTGTCGTCCCGTGGGTGTTGAGGCGTTGACACGTCGTGAAGTGTCCACGTGATAATTGCTTTGCAGTCAGCATGCAGTGCAAATCCCCATGAGTCGCCAGTGATGATGATGATGATGATGATGCAATTGTGTACCTTACTGCACTTGCCAGAGCATGTAGTCCGCTGTGATTCAATTGCCTTAGTTTCAATCATTGGACATTGAAGGAGCAGCATAGGCTACCACCACAACATAGGCTACGGTACGGATACCCATAAACAAACTACCAAATACTTCTGCAAATACGATGAATGCTCACCGTAACACAACTGTGTGCTACTATTGATGGAAGAAGTTCCCTAGAATACTTGTTCATATCAATCTGATTCGATTATTGCATTAATCATTTCTTCAATATATAAAAATTCATCATAAATATTGGAGAGACCAATATCGAACCATAATATGATCTCTTATTGTGAAGTTTATTTGTTGAGATCTGATAGTTGAATGTCATACAATAGAAAATTGAATAGAATGCTACAAGTGAATTTCAATAAGAGAAACAACGCGCATGAAAATCCTGTTGAATAACATTCTTGAAACTTGGAAACTCTCCCAATGTTGATATGGATACGATTCAACACTTTATAACTTCAATAATTCTATGTCGTTATCTAATAAGATCCATATGCATAATGAATCATTCAAGTAACGAATAATAGCAATCTTCAATAACAGACATGCTTGTCCAATAATGCTCACTATAAGTAAATTGTGAATGTTTCAAAAATAGGTTTGGAAAGATTTTTTCCATTACTTCTACTACTATTTCTAAAGTTTACAGCACCATATGCTATTCAATATTATTATAGCACAACGTATCAGCATCGATGCATGTATGCAAGCGCGGACACTACTTTCAGTAAAAGTTTGTGATATTTGGGATCATTCTAACAGAGGAGAGCACAATAAACTAGAATCGAAGGAATCTTATCACTTTTGGTAATCAGTGACTTCTATCAACTGCGCAATTGACTTTCTTCAAAGATATTACTTTCTTCAAGGATAGAGAGAGAAACGCCTTTCTTAATGTTTCCTTCAACCCCTCACTCAGTTTCATATGATTTGAGAAGAGGCAACAAGTTCAAATTTGTAACCAATTTTCATGATAATCTGTCGACAAGAGACAATGACAAACAAGACGAAAAACGAAGATGATATTCTCTGGCTATGAGAAAATGTTGAAGAAATCAACATATCAACAGAATATTGGATGAGGGTATATATATGGGAGGAGACGATAATGACGGCTAACAACTAAGTATATAATCTGGTTAGACTTCAACTTGACAAAAGTTATGATGGAGAAGACATTTTCTCATTAAAAAAAGGTCTATGAAGAACTCTATAACTTCGTGCTGATTTCATGCTGAAGTTGATCAATAATTTTTTATTTCTGAATTCACAAAACAATTTTATGGTAAAGTCGATGCCTTGTCTATCTATTCTGACAAATTTGATGATTAAGTCGATGTCTCATTTCGAAACAATGCTATGAGGGAGAGCTACATCGAAATTGTTATCTGCTTTGGGATGAATAAATGAATGAGTTCTTGAAGTTAATGATGATGAATATCTGTTAAACGAATCAATGTGGTAATTTTTCAATGATGAAGACGAACAGTTTGAACAGCGTGGAGCTGAGAGAGCGTTCGTTACTCACATCTCGTAGCGGTTAGGTGGCCCAGCGCCCGGGTTTTCTAAGCAGCTTGCCGGTGGCGCAAACAACGACTGTCGCGTATGTTTAGCGTGCGGCGGCATTTATTTTTGTTAATTTGTTTTTTTGTGGGGGTGGGGTGAGTGAGAAGCGTGTCCGGTTAAAGAGTGGGTGGACAGATCACTCACCTAGTTGTGGTGGTGGAGAGGAGGCGCGTCACAAGTTAGAAGAAGAGCAGGAGGTTATGGTTGATGATAGTAGCCGGTCGGTGGCAGGCGGGGTTTTGGCGCTCTGCTCGCTTCGGCACGGCTTTCCATGAGGCACTGGACTGGCTGGCCGGGCGCCGAGCAGAGCAGAGCACAGCGGAGCACAGCAGCGGAGCACACTCAGGCGCCGCCGTCGTCCCGCTGCAGACGCAAAACCCACCCCCTGCACCCCAGCACCCCTGCACCCACCCCTGCACTCACCCACCAATCGATACCACTCGTCTTCTCAGCCCCCGGGATGGATGCGTGCGTGTGCGAGCCCACCATCATCAACACGTTGCTGCTGATTGATGGATGGCGATATGCTAATTTGTCATACGACTATTTCAATCGGTTACACAATTGATAGACTGTCGGTCACCTGGTGTTGAGGATGAAGTTAAGTGAGAATGAGAATTGAGGTATAGGAAGTATGCAATCTGCATAATCATAGCTACCTTTTATCAATTACTATAGGTAGCTACGATAAAGTAAAAAAAAAGCTAGAATTGAAGCCATCAATACAAGGAGTACAATACAATACACTGAGTACACTAAAATACCAAAAGTATGATCAATTAGGAGATTGGAAAGCTCACATGTAGTATAACATGCAATTGTTGGAAAAAAGTTCTGGAGTAGTAAACCATAAGTAAAGATTGAATATTCAATTATTTGAAATTTCAGGACCTTGTGACATTGGTTTTGTTTTCATCGATGATATCATGATAAAGCAAGGAGTTTCAAGAACCTCCTTGTGATAAAGTTATGGATACTGAGAAATAGACGGCCATTTTATAATTATTATTCTACAGCTTCATTTTTAATTGCTTAAAAAGTTGATAAAGTATATAACTTTATAAAGTATATTATAAAGTATAGTAACTTGATAAAGTATATCCTTTATATCCTAAAGTATAATGCTTATAAAGTAAATGAAGTTCGTGAAGCTCTTGAAGTAAACTTAGTTTAAACCTAAAGTTTGAACTGAATTCAAACAATCTCAACTAGGTTCGAACTCCAATAGTTTTATTAAATTTACAGTTACCACAACATTAGTTTATACTGTTTCACTAATTAGGTCGTTCGTCAAGTGATTTTCATATGCCAATATTAGAATAATAATCCACTACACTCTACTTTACACTGATTGGAACAAGGTTGTAATACCCTTGTGATTGACCTACATCATGAAGTTCTGATGATCTGAATTCTATCCTACATCGAGCAATGGATGGTCCAGCCTCTTTCATCCGCGTAATCATCAATCATATATTGCAATAGTTTGGATTCAGATACTGTCAACTACAATATGATTGGTTCACCAGGTTAACCATTCTAACTTGAATGAAGTTAGTTATGGGTTGAATGAGCGTTCCATTCTGATATCATGTGAAGTTCAAGTTAGTTTGAACGTCCGCAGAAACTTAGTCATTAACTTATATTTATGGCATTCTTCAATTTGTATGTGAAGAAATTAAATTTTTACGGAATATAAATATTATCAACCTGATTCTAATACGCTCAGCTCAATACTAATTTTCCATCAAATTAATGTGAAATATTATTTTCAAGATTTGAAATTCATAATATGTAACCCTTCATTGAATTCTTTATCTGGCTATTCTTAAAACAAAGAACAAGGTGTGACAACGTTATTGAATATCATATATTAGGAGATAAATTTTCATTTTTCTGTTTGAATCTCGGAATCAGCACGATTTTGATCTGAAAAGCATGTGATAAGCTTCCTAACTTCTGTGTTAAATTTAGAATGAATTTTATGGCGGAAAATACTCTGACACAGTATATTTATTTGGAACACACATTCGTACCGTTCTTCATTCCCAAATTCCGATTCTGAGGAGAAACGGCGAATGATGGGTTTCTTTCTCTCCTTCTAATTGCATAAACTAATCATGATAAAGCCAACTGTCGCTAGCATCCGACTTACTTTAAGTCCTGAATCCGGGCTTAGTACCAGATTGCCAGTGTGTGTGCAAAAGAGATAAATAGATTGAGTGTTCTAGAGTGGTAGTCTGCTTTGTCGACTAGTTTGGCAATGACGTTGCTGGAGTGGATTTAATTGAAGCAGTGGAAGAATTGGAAAACAAAGAAAAGAAGAAAAATGGGAGTAACGTAAATCACCATGACCATTCAGATCTACACTATAGTTTAAGTTTCTCTCCATTGCTTGCATGAGTTTTGTTGAGTGGAACAAGTTGATTTTTCGATTGTAATTAAAGATTTAGAATCTGTTTAAATAATTTTAGCTCATTTCTTATATGATCCAGCTGATGAGTACAGAATCAACTCAATTTGAAAACTGACATGTCAATAATATATTCCTTACTCATTCAAAAACTTTATCGTGTATTTGGAGAATTTGTTTGTTGAATCGTGTTGACTCTCTTAACTTAGTTCTACAGTATTTACTGTGGTTCTTCCAATCTATAAATTCCTTTATCAACTTTTCAATCACTTTTTAAAGAATAGAAAGTTTGCAAATTTTCAATTTGAAAGACATGATTGTATGTTAACTAGTATTCTATCTACACGCAGTTCAATTACCTTCTTCACATGAACGTTGACATAGTCTTTGCTACATCGATGGATCAATAGAGAGTGCTTCAATCACACACTTTATCTACAATTTCATACTTAGTCATGAACTAAAATCGCTATCAACAATGGTGGACTGAATAAGGATTTTCCTTGTATTTTTCAGAAATGTACCTTGAAATTATATTTTTTAGAAGTTCAAAGCCTTATTTGCACCTTTTCCAAAGTGTATTCTAATGTGAAATGTGCCCTGATTTTAGGGGAGGGGGGGAGTTAATTTCCTCTTCACCCTCTCCGTGAATCCACGCGGGCTTCAGGAGTCGAGCTGCTTTGAAAGGATGTTGATGACTGATAAGAGCTGTCACCCCCACCATCCAAGATAAAGAAGAAAGGCTGTACTGCTCAAATGAGTAGACTGGTAGTCCGTGACTCACTCCATACTATCCCAACCACTAATCTTGATTCTGCTTGAATCAATTCCACCACTCCGACACCTCTGTTGTTGTACACACCAGCAAGTACCCAGCAGCACCACTATATTGCCATTCACACCACGTAAACATCATTGAATCTATCTTCATCGATTCTCCTTCTTCTTCTTCTCCTCTTCCTCCTCCTCCTCCTCCTCCTCCTCCTCCTTCTACTTCTCCTCCTTCTCCTTCTCCTTCTTCTTCTATTTCTCCTTCTCCTTCTATTTCTCCTTCTCCTTCCCCTTCCTTCTTCTCTATTCTTATTTATCTTATTCCTTTCTCTTCTCATTCTCGTCGTCCTTCTTCCCCCTCTACTCCTCCTTTTTCTCCTTCTTATCCTTCTTCCCCTTCTCGTCCTCTTTCTGCTCTCACTACTCCTCTTTTTTCTCCTCCTCCTCCTACTTCTTCTTCTTTTCCTCCTTATTCTAGTACTCCTTCGTCTCCTCCTTATCTTCCCCCTCCTCCTTCTTCTTCTTCTTGTTCTTTTTCTCCTTCTTCTTCTTCTTCTTCTTCTTCTTCTTCTTCTTCTTTTTCTTCTTCTTTTATTCTTCTTTTTCTTCTTCTTCTCCTTTTCCTTTCCCTTCTTCTTCTACTACTCCTGCTCCTCCTCCCTCTTCACAACATTCTCCTCCTCCTTCTCCTCTTCTTCCTCCTCCTCCTCCTCATCTTTCTTCTCATTCTCCTCCCTTCTCCTTCTTTTCTTATTTCTCTTTATGTTTGCCTTCTCATCCCCCATCTACTTCTTTCTTCTCCTTCTACTCGTCTTCCTGTTCCAAAGCTGACGCACTGCCTCTTCAACCCTTACGAGATTCAATCCAACAGACATAGATCTCGAAGTATGTTTCTGCAGGATAAACAAAGATCAAGAAAATATTCGAGGATTTTCTGCTATCGCTAGGTACTCAAGCTGTGAAGTGGTAGTGTTATGCCGCTTCCTGTTATGGAGAAATTGATGAATCAGATCAATCAATAAAGTATGTGGCTCGTTTAACTCAGTTGATCACCAACGCTCAAGTGACAATATTAGAGATTGGTTCATCCCTAATAAATGAGGAATGCATTTCATTATCCCCTTAGCACCACTATGAATAGGAAATTGAATTTGAAATACAAATCCTGTATCTGACTGAAACTCGAAGTATTCGCTAAACAAAATAGAATATTTTTTGATGTCATGATGCTATTAAGAGGGAATTCCATCATTGTTATGAAGTTTTATCACCTTTCAGCTCTGAATAGCTTTCCAAGTAGAGAACAACGACATTAAGCAGAGCTCTTCTGAAACCAATCCTACAATTTATTTAACATTGCTGATTAAATCTTTGCTTGCTCAACATTTATCGATTGTTTCACTCCTTTTAGTGAAATTATTTAAAATAGTCCAATGTTATCATAGTGTGAGAGCATTGAGGACTTGAAGTTTTTAGTAAGTAGCAAAGTCAATCATGATGTTGTAAAACAATGGTTCCATTCAATACTCTTTTCCTTTAGTGAAACATACTGAAGTATCAATGCAATAACCTGATTTCCCCATAATTTTCCTTTCCTCAATCAGAGACCTTTTTGGGATTATTATTAGAATTTCTGAATTAAGCTGTCGAGTTAAATTGAACTTACATGTCAAATTTAAAGTTCACTCGACTTATTCTCTCACATCGTATCTCGTATAAGAAACGATCAACAGTGAAACATAGTTTCATCTCCTAATTTCTGATAAGGAATTCAAAGTGGCGCGAAAAGAACGGATTTATTTGAGTAGCGTAGTACCAGTGTAGGGGAGCTGCCAGAGACCACAGAGTGACGCTATTTTGTACGTTGGAGTACCCAGTTCTAATACAGTTGGCACAGTGAAGTATCGTGTGTTCGCTGTTGAGCAGTATTTCAAATCTAATGAATCTGTCATAAATGTTCAACAAGACTTCTGTAGAAAGTTAGATGAAGAGCAAAATAGTTCGATTCCTGAGCGCAACCTGACACTTCGTTGGGTGAACTCATTTCGTACAACAGTATTAGTTGTGAAATATGAATCGACTGGCCGTCCTCGTACCGCGCCTACCCCGCAGAATTTCGACCCTGTCAGAGCCTCGGTTCTTCAAAGTCCTCACCAATCGACTAGACGGTGCACTCCAACTTCAGGAATGTCCAACATTCCGATGTTATTTATAAAAACTAAATAGGTGCTTTGCAATTTATAATGATCAATTCTAAAATTGTGTTGTTTTCTGGTCGTTTTTGGATCGAAATAAATTTCGAATAATTATAAGAAACAAACTTATAACGGTACAAAACCCATAACGGTTTTTACACCATCCTTTATATCTGGATGATCCATCTTCGATTTTACACTTCATTCTCCAATTCTCGAGAGTCTCAACTTACCAACATCACAACTACGATTCAATTGATTACCGGGTACTTTCAGGGTTCGTAACTTTATTGAGAAACAGAAGAAATAATACTTTATTCTATCATGCATGTTGAGCTCGCCTGGGCTTCAGGCGCAAGTGTTGTATCATTCTTTTGAAGTATCTGGCTGGCGATGCGTTTGTGGAAATCATAAAAAATGCTTAGCAGTGGAACGGAAGTGAAGCGTACAGTAGAGAACGGTTTGCTATATGTTAGAGGATATTGATTCTAATGCGAAATGGCTGCGGTGGCAAAAAAGACGTCTCAATTACTCTTGAAAGTAGGTTGAAGCAGAGCAGTGAGAACGGGAGAGAAGCACAACATGTTTGTAGCCACGCTTACCAGGGCTATAAATTCATATGACCTTTCCCCCTCCAAAATTAACGCGCTCTATCTCAGCCCTTTCCTTCGAAACCGGATGTGTCTATTGCCCCATTCATAATGGAAATTCCCTTCCTTGCATAAGATCGGATTCTGTTATATTCGAGCAGGATCATGGGCCTCGGCTCACAGAAATGTTAGCGTAGAAATCATCCCAAAATTAATATACAGTAATGCGGTACAAGAACAACAGACATCCAATGGATTCTGAAAGTGAGAAAAAAAATCGTGATAAGGCCGGTATTAAATATTATTTCACAGTAGGAAATAATATACTATATTGACTCCACCAAATCTTATGATTTTATATTCTCATATAATTTCCTAGATAGATAGATAAATCCTTAACTCCTTAAATCCTCTACTTTCCTAGATAGTGCCTCAATTTACACTTTGTAGCTTAATTTATATTAGGCTTTTATGTAGCCTTTGTAGCCTTTATTTCATATGTAGCCTAAGAGAGAATATTATCGTATAATGCAGGCTTTAGACATTCAATAACATTGATCAAAGTGCATGAATCTCTAATTAAAGTCTGCGAGATTTTAATTAACGACACGGCTTTCTCTCTTAGAGGCCAGATGTTCTATCCTTAACTAATCTCTCCTACTACCCATGCGAACTAGGTAGAGCGCATTCCACTTCACTCGTCATTCCATTATTCTGTTGATGCTACGCACTTTTTTTATTTCGTATGGCTCATTTTGTGGGGAGTTCCGAAGAAGTTCCACAGCCGACATAACCACAATTTCCCATGCTACGCACTGTGGAAGTGAAAATCGGCTCTCCGCGCCCGATTCGGTAGTATTAGCGGACTTGCGAACTTTGGAGAGAAACATTTTATTCAGAGAAACAAGGAAATTATTTATTTTAGAAAATAATAAATTCTATTCAAATTTGGGATTTACCAAACTGAAATAGTGTAATCGTACAACCTGGGATTATTGCTTATTACCTTAGCAAATGTGACAGCTACAATAAAATCTGCAAGATTTTAGCGATATAGGAGGAGAAGGCTGGAAAATATCCTCCGAGTGGGATATCACTCTCTGCATGAAGGAAACCTGTCACGTCATTTGCTTTATTAGGTGAAAGCAATAACGGCTCTCATTAGAGAAGCCATTATCTGGCGAAGTCATGAAACAATACGTGCCACATACAGGGGGTGAGACCTGCAACCCCCATTACCCCCAAGAAAGGACTGCTGTTGGGTCGAGCTGCTGAAAGTTCAAAGCCGCCACTACTGCCATTGTTCCTGCCCGGAAATAATTCGTAAGCTATGTTTACAACCGCTTTAAACGTCTTCAAACGTTGTCCAACCTAGGAGAACAGCGGACTCGGTTTTTTGTTCCCATATAAATTATGCGTCACGTGATCCAACTACTGGAACACAATTATCGCGTTATCCATCCACTATCCGTACTGTCTGCGATGTGATAAGCAAAGCTATAGTAACAATCATCACGGCATTTGAATGGGTCACGTAAACATATCCCTCATGCGAAATTCTGCCCTACGCAGCTCATGGTTCGTGTTATTGTGTGGACGAGTGATGTGCAGACATACTCAAGGCACGTTTACGGATAGGATGAATACCAATATTCTCTACTTGGATGAACAAGTTTAGGACTACGAATAGTTTACTCCAGCGAAATTGAGGTCTTAGGTCTCAGGTACCAAGACTATTATTCGATTATTCGAAGCTAACTACTCAACACACTGTTCAGCAATCAGGATTGAATGAATGGAGCTCGCTGGAGCTTTGAATGACAAACATATCAACCCAAAAAGTAATGCCATTCAAGTGTCGGATTTAGATTCAGTAATTCATATTTAAAGTTCTATTCAAAACTTGAACGAATGGTCTGATTGGTCAATAAGCTGAACAGAGGGTTAAGATTTTAACCAATCAGGAGCGAGTAGCTGTCAGGTGAATTACTGTATCTGACGTTTCTGTACAGCTGGCTCTGGCTCTTGATTGGTTCAAATACGAGAATGCCGATTGTACAACCCATTGGCCAATCAGACGGCTCATTGAATTTGGAGGGTAGTGACTTCTATAGGTTGTCCACTCCCTCTTTTATTAGTGCTCAATGCTATCATAGAAACTCAAAGTCACAAGTATGATCATACTATTCCATCTCACATAACGTAATTTTACTCTTTCAGAAGAATAGGCTTGACTATGCTAATCGTTTTATTCTGGAAGTAGATTTAGTAATGGGTGAGTAATATAATAACAATAATAATCCAAGCAACGCAAACTTATTATTACCAGCCAGTAACAAACTATTTTTAAACTTTCATTGCTTTATTCAATTCAGTCGCATTGATAAAAATTTATCACAATAATAGAAATAAATATGCATATTTTCAGGTTTTGGGTCAACATGTAGATTTTAAATTTTAATAGCTTCCTGATTGATGACGCACCACTATCAGATGCATCCTATTTGGTAGACTAGTGTACCTTAGTTTCATTCGAAAATGGAGTCACGCCAAAGCATTGCGACAAAAATGTTATCACAGAGTCCTGATAGAAGTATCCAGTGTTAGAATAGAATAGAATAGAATAGAATAGAATAGGCATGACACTGGGAGGAAGAAATTGACGCAGATTGTAAGATATTTAATAAGTATTTTCTTAGGCTGAACATGCAAATTCCAAGACAACTTTTCATCCAATCAGTCCAAGATATTTGATTGATTGAGTTTGTTCAACGCTACAACAGCCACACTGCAACTCATTGCATCCATTCACATGGTACTTAAGAAAATTTATAAATTTCGTTTTAACTGCATTTAATGATAATCTATTGCAATCGAACCAGAGTCTCAGGCTGATTAGATCCTGTTGCATCATTTCATGAAGCTCAACAATATTTCCACAAGTATATGAGAATGCAGTGTCATCTGCAAAAGATGTGGCAGCGCCATGAAATTTATGAGAGAATAGATCATTTATATATACCAAAAATAAAAGTGGTCCAAGCACCGAACCTTGCAACTCCATTTCTAATTCTGAGTGTTTCACTTTTAATGAACAAATTGCCTTCTATTCTCTAAGTAAGATTTCATCCAGTCCAATGCTGCAAATCGAGTGATCAACGGTATCTGTCAAGAAACAAACCTGAGACTCTACTTTTAACTTTAGTATTCATGCCTGAATATAATCTTGAAATAAAGTGATACATCGCCATCTCAGTGCTTAATCCCTCCTGGAAACCAAATTGTCCTGTATAGATAAATTTGTTACTATTTAAAAATTGAACTAATCTCCTTCTCACCAATTTTTCAAGAATTTTAGAAAATACTGATAACAGGGATATAGGCCTATAGTTTGATGGGTTCGATCTATCACCCCTTTATGCACAGGAACAACCTTCAGAGCTTCAGGAAACAACAGAAATACTCGAGTTAAATATGTCATGCAACACCGGTACTATTGCAATAGCAATATTCTTAAGTAGATAAGAAGAGATATTATCAGGTCCAGGAGACTTACCATCCTTCAATGACTGAATTTCTCTAAGTATTTCATTGTAGTGAATGGGTGTTAAATAACCAATCGTTTTAAATTTCGTTCTGTAAGTGATAATCATATTTTGGTTTACTTGACTTATTGATGAAACCAACCTGTCAGGGACACCGATGAAGTATTTATTGAAAGCATCTGTAATTGATTGCAAATCTGTAAGGACAGCATCATCCATAATCAACTTATCAATTTGACTTTTAGAAGAATTCTGTCCACACAATTTGTTAATCTCTTTCCATTGTGACCTGGCAGGCAAGTTACTCAAGTTGAAATAGTATTTTCGTTTCACCTCTTTAATCCAATTTTTTATTTTATTTCTTAGAATAATAAAGGAATTTCTAAGTCTAACATTACCTGGGTTTCTATCAAGAGATTTGAATAGTTTGTCACGATTATGGATGGCAACACATAGCCCGTCTGTCATCCACGGCTTAAGCTTTTTCAAACCAGTATGACATCGATTTAATACTACAGTGCATTTAGATTGTTTAATATGTGAGTCCAGCACTCCCAAAAATATAGACATCTTAGTGTTTACATTGTCGCTAGAAAATAGCAATCCCCAATCATGCTGCATCAGTAGCGTTCTCAGTTTCTCAATATCTATTTTTTCTTTTTTCACAATAATAGGATTTTCATTGCAAATACTGGAACCTTCAATAGAAACCGAAACTGCACGATGATCGGTAATTAGAGTTTCAATAACTGCGCTTCTAACCACATGATTGTGTCTCATCGATCTTACAAAAATATGATCTATGCAAGTAGAGGTGGCAGGTGTTACTCTAGTATCAATATCAATTAGAGACCTAAAGCCATTACTACTGAGTAATTCAAGGTATTGAAAAGAATTATTGTTATTTATATCATTTATGTTGATATTTATATCACCCAGTAACACAAAATCAGAGCCCTTATTCACCAACAAGAATTCATTTAGACTATACAGAAATTGAGCAGTTTCAACACCATGCCACCTATACAAACACAGCACACTGAATTTGTAATTCAACAATTTGCATTCTAAAAATATAGAGTCAGAACCTGTGATGTTGGAAGGCATTTTAGTACATGAAAACTCACAATCCTCAGCCACATAAACCATAATCCCCGACGCATTAGTGAAATCACTACCAGCATGATAACTCTTATATCCATCAATATTGAAGAGATTGATATCATTGCATGTCTGTAGCCAAGTCTCCGATAAAACTATTATGGACGGTAGCACATTCCAAGAGTTCATATAGGTTAAAAATAGATCAAAATTTTTATTAATACTCCTAATGTTTTGATGAATTATAGTTTTGTTAAGCATATCTGTTAGAAAGCAGAAGTTGACTTCATTTAAATTAGAATAATATTTACATTCATCCTCCATTACAACTGTATTGAGATTTTATCTAGTAAGATTGAACTATAAACTTCGTCAACGTCCACTTCAAATACAGGCATTAAAATTACCATAATCAAACATGATTTTAGTGGTTGCTTTGTGGCTACACTGAATAGTTGTGAGTTATAATTTAATATGGAGTCATCATCAAAACACACATCACACACATTCATACAAGAGACGGAAAAAAAAGAAAAAGACATATCATGAAAAAAGCAACAAATTCGCTTGGTAAAACCAGGAATTTGAAATCAAAATTGCCAGAAATCATAAATAACAATAACTTATTGATTTGAATGACAATCATATAACGGAAGACTGAGAGCCGTATACAAAAAAAAAAATCTTTAATAAATTGGCAAATAAAGTAATCTTACCAACTAAGGTCAACCAGAGTTGGTAAAGGAAATAAATAACGCATTGGCTCTAATAACAATAATAAATACAGCTGCTATAATAGTTAAGTTAGAAATAATAATAATAATAATAAGAAAACAAAAGCAATAATTATTGAGAAATAATATTTTACATACTAAGTTCCTGTTTATGAATCATATTTATATTTTTTAAACAAATAAGAACCAATCCATCATAGAGCCAAATGGCTGTAAAAATAGATAAAGATAACTGCTATCTCTAGTTGAGTCAGAAAAAATAAATATATAAAGCAAAAGCTAAATTAATAAGGAAAGAAGTTTACATATTAAGTGGCTACACGTTGCTATTACGTTTTATTTACTTGCCTTGTTCACATCTGAATAAAAAATAACAATTTATCATATAGCAAGATGACTACCAACAACAAAATATCGCTGATAATAGGTGATAAAAGTAAGATAGAGAAGAAAAAACATTTTTAGAAAGGAGTTTACATACGGTACCGTACTGAAAACTGTTGAAAATGAATCATATTCACATCTAAATAAATTAAAAACAAACCATTATAAGTAAACAAATTCAGCAAACCTTAAATTCCCTGGCAAAGTATATTTTATTGATACGATACCATAACATTTCTAAATCAGACTACTTTGTCAAGGTCCTCAGTACATGAAACAACAATTTTCTTCGATTTATCATCAACTCTAACAAACACATTCCCACCCCTGAACCAAACATATTTTACGCAACCCTTCTTTTGTAACTCTTTTGCCTTCTTGAATAGACCGTTGTTGTATGGAGACATCGTTTCATGTATGTAGATTATTTGTTCGTTATTCACCCATCCAACTTCACTCGCCAGTTTCCTCAACCTTACATTGTAGAAAATTCTGCTTATCAATGTTTCTTAGAAATTTAACAATGATAGGAGGTGGTGAGTCCTGGCTTGGTTTACTGTATAGTCTATGACAATTATCGATCATATCGTTAGTGAATTCAAACCTTATTCCCTGAGCTACTGTCTTCAAAATATCAAAAATGTTTTCATTCTCCTGAAATGGAATTCCAACAATATTTATACAATTTTTTCGAGAATATTGCTGAAAAGCCGTAATGTCAGTATTCACTCTGTTCATGTTTGATTTCAAGGAAGTTATTCTACTAGAATTTAAATCAATATTAGTGACACAAGAGTCTAATTCTGTTTTGTGCTTTGAGATAGCGGTTTTATTAACATTAATAAGTTCAAAACAATGTTCGATGGACTTTATCATTTCCTTCTGTTCTTTACTAATCGATGCAACATCAGATTGTATTGCGCCTAACTGGGAGATGATAAAGTCAATTTTCACCTGCAACTGTTCAACGACTTCAATCCTAGGTCGGGAGTTGCTTCATCAATTAAGCTCTAGAATAAGAAATTATCGATGTCATGTTTCATAGGTAACATTGCTAATAATGATGAAGTCTATCGATTCAAGGAACATCATTATGTATACTAATGATGGGTTTCTAGATCAGATCACATAAAAAAAGATCAATGTGAATTAATCGAAGCTTCAGTTGATTACACATAAATTATTAAGTAGCCTACTACCCTGCTATTAAATTAACATAAAACAGTGAGCGTCGATCTTAGTGGCGGAATGCAATGATTATTGAACAAGGTATAATTCAAGAGACAATGTTTCCTCGAAGTTCTCTGAAACATTTTTATTTGTTTCAAGCCTCATCAAGACATGTATAGAAAAACAAGAATAGTAACACTTTAGACCATTTTAGATGCTTTCTTTCTAGCCTTATATAGATAGGCAAGCCATTTAAGTATTCTTTAGTTTTCGACAATGAGTGATTACCATAACGGAATCAAATTCATTCCAATAACAGAAATGGGAAATTGTCTTTAAGATTTCAATAAAAATAGTATTCGATTTCCATGACCATGACATCTTCATTATAATTTTCCTTCGCCGCTCATTTCCATTGTGGGTGTGCCCACATGAGCTCATGGTGAGGGTTACGTGGGCACATAGGCTACATAGCTCATTATCCAAACCATGAGGAAGCGATTTCGATTCTTATGGATGATAATTACATTTCAATTATATGGAGTAATAGTTATAATCAAAATTAGGGGAGCAATTATCGGTCAACACCAAAACGTGAATGCCTGACCTCTCTCATCTGCTTTGAGGTAGAACCACAACCATGACATTTGTTACACTTATATTGTCAAAAGAATCTAAGAGAAATTCTCAAGTTAGACTATTGGCAAGAGAATCTACCTGAAACTGGAATGGAACATTGTTCATCTGCAACGATCTTGCTAGTGCCACAGTTGACTGATACAGATTTGAAGTTCCAGCTGTTGAGCCAAGCAGCAGGAATTTCTTCCCCTTGAAGTTCTCAAAAAGCTGAGTGACATCCGTAAATTTGTAACCATCCACATTATCTTTAGGTAGGACCATGTATCTCTCAGTCCTGAAGGCGTCTAAATAACAAAATGAAAAGCACAATTTAAAAATTATTAATATTGGTGCATTAATGACAAATATAAAGGAAAGGCCTATAATAAGGTTAGACTAATAAAGTAGGTAGCAATTTGATTTTCATTTATTTTTCATTCCATTGATCGGTAGCTGAATTCCATTCCTTGAATTCCAACTCCTAGTTTAAAATAATAAATTCTAAAGTTGAGTCTATGTCATGAAACATCAAGTTCTTTTACCCCAATAACAACTTGTTATTGTACACGAGATTTTAACAGTATTTTATAAACAATAAATTGGGAAATAGATTTCTTCTATCAAAAAAATGTTGAGGGTTAATATTAATATGATTTATAGTTTTGAATAATTTGTGGGTTTCAAGCTCATAAACCTGTGAATGATCAATGTGAGCACCTTTCACATAAAAAATAATTTATCATGTTTTCATTGACCAGAGTTCTGAATTTTCTTGCGCATGAGATCATCCAGCTTGAAAATGAGATCTTTACTAGCTTGTGAGTGACATAAAAATGTAGCTTCCCTTCCAGACTCCAGAAGGAAAGCCAGACTCCCCTTCACAAGATACATAACGGTTTACAATGGACTTCTTTTTCAACGGTAATCCAACTATTATAATTACTATTATGGTGCGATAAGATTATAATGATAATAAGATAAGTCTGAATAATAACAAGTCTCATCACAGCTAATTCAGAAAAAGGGGAGAATTCTAGGACTAAATAGTGAATAAGTATTAAAACTTCTGTTGAGTGACTGTTCTTTACGATGATACATGAAACTGGAAATCGGAGACAGGGCAGTTTTGATGTTTTCCTTGTCTCTACCCAGAATCATGGATGCAATGTATCCGCCATAGCCAACGCCTTGTACTCCAATTCGTTTGGAATCAATGTATGAGTATTTTTTAATCACCTCTCTATGAATTATGAATAGAATTGGAAAAATAATTGGAAAAGCATTAACAAAAAAGGGCTTTTTCACAGTGAAGTGAAATCCATTATTGTTAGATGGCACAAATCAACTAGTCTAAATAATCTGATTCATTCTATTATAAATTATTCTAAAGATTCAGGATTGAGAGTGAGATTTAGTAGTCGGCCATTTGCCAAATAACTAAAAATGGAAATAATATTTATTTTCTTATGTACACTTACTTTGTTAGAAATATGTAGTCGTCAATATCAACTCCACCAAGTTTTTTATAATTTGCGAACTTGTGCTTATCTCCCCTTCTAGAGCTTCCCCTAACATCATATTGGGCCAAAACTACGTTCATTGTTGTTGTAAAATAATCCAAAAGAATTGGTGGGGTGTACTCGTCAAAATTCATTATTTTATCAGGTGCTCCATACCTGAAATATCAGAGCATAAAATCATAACCACATATCAATTATTATTATAATTTATCTATTTCAGGATATATGGATACAAATTCTACCATTGTGGTGTGTCTGGATGCTCGGTTGGGGTGGCTGTTATGTGATGAACACATACAGTATGGAATGGACTGCTTTTGGATGGGTAACCAGAGCGAGTGGAACCTACCCACTATGAAAGCTTCATGCATTTTTTCTTTCAATCAAGATTAAGGGATATAGAGAGGACTCTCCACTTTCAAATTTGATTGATGAATCTCATTCTTAATAAATGAAAACTGAGAGAATTGGCAGTTATAGAATAATAGAACGCATCCTTTCATCCAAAAGATGATAATATTGACCATCAAGAACTGCTCAAATAGTTTCAATAATCTGAATCGTTAAATTCAATATCCATCCTGGTAAAGGTGTAACCCTCAAAGGAGGATCAAAATTCTTCTGGAACTAAATGTAATATAATAATAAAGTATATAATAACACTTGTTTTACTATTTAATGGACGTCAGAGCTCATTAAAAAATAAAATTGAGGTGATTTCAATGGTATTTTTCAAATATTTCAATAACTTACACATAGAGTAGGACTGGGTATTTCTTTTTCAGATCAAGGCCCGGAGGCAAATAGAGGCGAACAGAGCCCTTGCTCACACCATCTGCCAAAGTCACTTCATTAGTAAATGCATCACCTAGAAATATATCCTGAAGATTATGCTGTATTTCAGAGTTGTTCATCAGCTCCATCATGAAGGATCCGGTCTGCAAAAAATCAGCAGATGATACTATGAAAGCTCTTATGAAAATGAGAAGAATGAAAGAACAAATGATAAAAGTTTCAAACAATGATTATAGGCTCTTATATCTTGGAAATGGAGTAAGTGAGAAGTTATCCAGATAACTTGGAACTTATCTAGGTTCCCTAGATAATTTATTCAGAAACTTTTTTTCATTATATAATCTTGACGTCTGTTGGAAGCTGAAAATCTCTTCAAAGATAGATATAGTATGATCTAAATACAGATTTTCATTTTTTATGATTCTCTTTTTTAGTCATGTTCAGAAGTTATATAAATATGACGTTTTCTCACAAAGTCTCCATGCCCAATTATTTCTAATCTAAAAAAAACTCATTTGTGTCAAAACACTACTATGAATAGTTGATGAAAGAAAAAATGAATTACTGATTGAAATAATTATGTAGTGATGTTATTGCTGGAGCCGTTTCACATCATCAAAGTACTTATTTTAATCGATAATTCAGAAGTGTCACAATCCGTAAATGCTATAATCAATCCAAACACAACTGACACAGAAATAGAACTCTCAACAGTATTATTAGTGACTCAGAAACCGAACTCTTAACAGTAATATAAGTGATTCAGTAATGCAAAAAAATTCTTAAACAGTATTATAATATATTCTTAACAGAATTTATTATATATTTTCTGTAATTCATATTCTTTGTGAGATAAGAGGACTATTTCATAAAAATTGAGACGTACTATAAATCTTTTTTTACAAGATATTTTTTCTTTGAGAGTCTGATTTTCTCCTATAATTAAAAATGAAATACAGACTGACTAGTATTTTCAGTTGAAACGTATTTTCTTGATAAGCTAAACTCATCTCTAAGTACTTACATTCGAGTACACATAAACAGCACTTGGTGAAGGGCCTTTACAAGTCAACATATAATAAGACATATTTATGCTGAGCTCAGCATCAACAGATCCACATATGTTACATGAGAGGCACTTTTCAGGAGCTGATCCATCGTCTCGTATAACATACAAATGGGCGCTTTCCGGTTTTGTCAGATTAGTAGCCCTATAGTAACTGCAAATTATGAAAAATTATTATTGCAATTCCTTATTAACAAGGTATAAAAGATATAGCATAACTTGTACCATGTGAGAGTCATATATGAAGATATTCCTATTGCAAATCTACAGTCTGCTAAAACTGCCTGGTCGTTGGTTAAAATTCTACCAGAGGCAAATAGTTTGGACCATCTCATCATCATCCCCGTACTCTCGATTCTTCAATACCCACCCACGGTCAAGCAAAGATGGTTATGTTGGCTTCATCCGCAATATAATGTTTTTTAATCTTCTATTTGGGAAAAAATCATTTTAAAGAGTTTGGTGGATCTTTTTTCTCTTTTTGCGAGGGTATTTTATTGATATCTTTATTCGCTCTGCTCACCGAGTGGTTGGAGAACATTCGATCTCTCAGGTGTTTACTTTGTACCCTGTTCGGAATGCATATCAAAGGTAGCATTCCCAAGCGGCAGTTCGAGCCGCGCGGCTTACGCTGTCCGGGTCTAGCTGCGCAGCTCTAGCCATCACAACTCCATTCAAATGACTATTTTATAGATGTTCAATTTTTTACTAGGGGTACTAATATTTAATAGATCAATATAGTGAAATTTACTTCAAAATGGCTCAAAAAGGGGTGGTTTTAATTTTTATTGATTCATTAGATTTTTATTGTACATTAGTAGCCCTAATAAGGAAGTAAACATTTATAATATAGCATATATAGCATATATCACATAATATATAGAGATTCTTGAGCTGCCGCTTGAGAATCCTACCTGTAGGGTAAACCTGTTTTATAGGTATAGACCTACTCTGATCTTATCATTTTACTGAACAATCATATTATTTTATAATTATTACTATAATCAACTTAAACTTTTCCAATCAAATTGTTTGTGGGCCAACATTCAATAATTTTGTACAGTAAGTGAAACATTACTTACATCAAAGAGCGTTTCACGTCATAATCCACAATTGATATGACTACTCGCCGACCAGATGTGAGTGATATTTGAACGCCATTCGATACTACAGTCAAGTGCTGATAATTACCAGCACTGCCTTGTGGTTGTGGCAATATAATTGCAAAAAACGACGGATTCTTGAAAAAATAAGTGGGGTACTCTATCCATCCGTGGGGTTGTTTTGTTTGTAGGATCTGTAATAGGAAAAAATGAAATAACATCGATTAGAAATTACTTCACTATTGAACACTTGAGTAAAGAAAGTAATCCATGATTACTTTTTGTCTTCTTGTATGATAATAATGTCGCTGAGTTTAGGAAGAACCTCCTATGATTTGATTTTATTAGATTTTTCCGACTCGTTTCCCAAATTTGTCGTCCATAGAGATGAGATTAACAAATTATATCGCACTATATTGATTGTATTATACAATTGACTTCCCAAGATGGCAAGGCGTTCTGGAGCAATGAGGGCTATTTCTGTAATTTCAACTACGAATATGCTTTTTGTTATTCTTTTTGTAATTACATCTCAAATGAGTATTATTATGTATGAATGGCATATATCCTTATAAAATATAAGTTATGGATTGAATCATTCTCTTTCGAGGCCGAATGTCAACAGGAGAGTTTCCAGTTGAGTGAAATATATTAAGACAAGATTCATTGAATAATGAAAATTGTAGAAGACTACCTTTTTACATTTGAGAGTTGTAACATCGCACATTATAGTAACCACAATGTTTTGAATTCTATTGGCCCAAGCTACCACCACATTCCTCTCATCAGCCCAGGTCATCTGAACAACTATGTTCTCCCTAGAAGCACAAGGCAGTCAGAGTTCAAGGTGTATGGAGTATCAATATTTTCCAACAATAAGAAAACATTAATATTGTCGAATTTTTTGTCGAATGTTGAAGCCTTGGTTTCACGTTTACCAACGCATCTTTAGCTGTACTGGTGTACCAGTAAACGTGAAACCTTACTGGTAAGCAGTTTTTCTTAATAAATAGGCCTAAGTGAAATTCGACTATATTCTTTTATTTTTATCATGAAGAGGTTTCACAATATCACCATCAATTCCACCGATTTTCTAATATTCTATAAACCTTGGTCAGAGTTTAGTATGGTTCGAGTTTTATAGTTTTTCTAATCATTAAAACACTTGAATCTATCATATCCTATTAAATATAGCAAGACTTATGGATTATTCAAAGGGTGATTGAAGGAGGAATGTGTAATACCTCTCAGGCTGATTTCCCACTCCAAGTAGTAAGAGATGTTCCATACAGCACATAACTTACCCCCAGAAATATTTTGTTAAGAAAGTTCAATTTTCCGCAATCCTTATCTCGGTGACAAAGCATTTGTGAGGTATGTCCTATGGATCTTCCTTCACTAATATCTTAAAGTTCTTATTGAACATACTAATATGTTCACTACTATATTCACTTCTTCGAAACGTATTGAACATTCCTCCTGAAACACCTTGTTTACTTTTTGTAACACTTTGCTTACACCTTGTTTAATTTGAAATATCATCACATTATTTACTGTAATTCATGAAGAATGTGTCATAAATTATTCATTATTAATCATAAAAGACTATTTTCGCCTGTTATCACAGTTATTGGGAGAATATTCGCAAGCAAAAGAAACTGAATGTGACCGTGTATACCTGAGGAATAGCAGAGATTTTCTTAGAAAATATCACTGAAAGTGCTTCTTGCATTGCTCGCTCGAACAGTTCTACTCATAACTTCAAAAATATTGGAGCTCTCATCCACTGACAGTTGCTGTACGGGATTGTGACAGACAGTCCAAAACTGGAGGTAAACCAGCAGGCCGATCGTTGGACTGTGGACTGTCCAACAATCGAACAGTCCGAATTATCAGTTGATGAAAACCCTTGGAAATTAAAAACGTCGTCAATCTATATTATAAATAAGTATATTTAGAATAAAGATTTATAATTAAATCACCCTCGATAGTATTTGTTCCGATAACACATGTTTCAACCTCTTAAGAGTTATTTTCAAGTATCAATCACCAAAATAAGCAAAAGTTAAAAATAATATATATATTGCCTCAATAATTGAAAACAGAAGAAAGGTCATCAAGATCAGCTAGTATAAATTCTAACAATATAATTTTCATCAAAATTTTGTCAAACATAAGCTGACAAATAAGTCATATTGTCATGAACCATAAGGTTCGACAGATCCCCAAAGTGTAAGCATTATTTTAATCAGTCATTTTATTTTTTTCCTTTCAAATTTAAATTCAGATATTGTTAGCTTCTGAAAGTTTTCGTGATAACGGAAGCTCTCAGAATTTTGCTGACGAGATTATCCAAATACGTTGTGCTGTGAGAGGAGTGGGGCTAGGCTTCTAGACTCCCCTCCAGCCAGCTAGCGAAAAAGCTTCCAATATTTTTTACTAAATTAAATCGTTTTAAAAGACACTCTTTCGCCGTCTTCCTCCTGAGACAGTTCTGGGACCTGGACTTTCCGTGTGGCCTTCCATTCTGCCATGGCGACCATCAAGGATTGACCATCAGCGGTTTGGGTATCGTTCCAATCATATACTTCATTCAATTTTATTCTTTCCAAAATTAATAATGCATTTTTAATTAATTTGTTTAAATAAATTTTAATCAAGTTTTAAATAAAATAAATATGATCAAAAATTTACTTTTCAAATAACATTGAAATTATCATTTCTTCAAATAACTTTTAACTAAAGCTTTAAATAAAATTGAAATAAAAAATAACTTAAATTTAAAAAACTCTTCAGACAAGAAATAAAAACTAATCAGGTAAAATTCGATACTTTGTTTTAAGAAATATTGAAATACATAAATTTGAATTCATGTGTGCTATAATATCAAAACTATTATAGATTCTTGGTAAATAAAAAATCTTGATATTGTAACCATTTGTTTTCCTTTCAAATTTTCCAACTCAACTTTAGATCTGGTAAATAACTTTTCACCTGCTCTACCATCATGCTACGCTATTTTGACTTAAATAAATTACAGTGTTCCCGTCTGGGAACTGGTGGACGCCCCCTTTCATAAAACTGTATCATAAAATTGTGGAGACTTCTTCCCATTGTTATAAAATGGTGGAAGGTCTCAAATCATTACAATTGGTGGAAATCATCAAATCTTTACAATATAGTCAAACCATGAATAGTTTTGTGTGAATACAATATACAAATATCAGGCTATTATTTACTGGCGGCTCGTGCCCACGAAACAGGTGAAGTGTCCGTATTTTTACTGTACAGCACTTCACCTGTTTCGTGGGCACGAGCCGCTAGTAAATGATAGCCTAGAATTTGTATATTGTATTCACACAAAACTATTCATGGTTTGACTGTATGACTTCTTTGTCAGCTTATGTTTGATTGACAAAATGTTTATAGTATTATTACATACTCTGTTACAAGATTCACTGGAGCCTTTAAGCCTTTTATTACAATTTCTTTCTTCGTCACCAGATCTATTACGTGTACACTTGCTTTAGGAATAGGTGTTCCAGCCTGTAAAAAGATGTTCCATCAATGACAAAGAATATTAATTTGGATTTGGCTTTGAAATCTTCAAATAAAGCTGTGCGTAGCCTACATAGTTTCAATAATTTTTAAATCTAGATACATCTGGAAAGATAAACAAGATGATACATGACACAATCAACATATCAATACACTCAATCAATCGATAGATTGGATAGTTTCTCAAGAACTCCAACTATTAACAGTATCTCACTTTTCACAGATCCTTACACTATAAGTCAGGATTCAAGTAGAACAATTCAATACTCATCGGAGACTAACAGGTACTTATTATACTATATAGGTCGAACCAGTGAGGGTCGAATAGTGCAAGTTGTCAAATTTAATTATTCTATTGCTGTATTTGTTGTTGAGAGTATAGAGAAAGGTGTTTATCATCTTAATCCTCGATTTTGATACTTCATAGAGAATATTTATCACGGAATGGAATTTTGAAATGAATTTCCTGAATATTTGTGTTTACGCCACAAAAACACTAAACAATTAATAATGCCAAGCACTAGAGATTATACAGGGTGAGACAGAGAAACTTACTTATTTGAAAGATCAATAAAAACAAAAGTACTTCAATTATTGTTTCAATTTTCATTTTATTTGAGAATATAATATCCCAATTTTTTTTCATGCAATCTTGAAAATGACATCGTATAAATGGCGACCCCTATTGCACATACACTGATGAAGTAGATTTTTGAAATTCGTCTTCACTCTATGCAGCATATAAATCTGAATGTTGGCAATGACGTCGCAAATTTTGTTCTTGGGGTGTGCTATGGTCCGTGGTTGATCGACATAAACCAAAGATTTCAAATAACCCCATGAAAAGAAATCGCATGGAGTCAAATCTGGAGAGCGTGCTGGCCATTGGAGATCGCCTCTGAGAGAGATAAGTCACATGCATTTCGATTGGCAACAAAATCGCATTCAGTTAATTATTGCACAGCAACCAATTTATAGGGATGATATTTTAAATCTTTGTCGAGAATCTTCGGAGAATTTGTCGGAGAAAGTGTTGTCAGAAATTCCCATATCAGCTGCGTGTTTGAGAGTCGAACACCGGGAAGAACGCACAACTGACTGACTGCCTCACTCTTTCGATATTTTCCGGAGTTCTGATAGTCCATTGAAGTCCATTTCTGGGTTTAGCGACACTTCCCAAATAAGTTAACCCACGACAGAAACGAATTACGGCCAGGAACGAGTCTGTGAGGAGGAATTTCAAAGCTTGAGCGGAAGGAACGTTGCGTAGAGGCCCTTAGAAAAGAAGCTTTCGACTGCGAAGGCCTGCTGCTCTCTAGTCCAGTGCATGATGGCAACTGACTGGAAGGAGATACAAACTTGGGAACCTCCCTCTTCAGTTGCACCCTCTTACATCATTCTATCAGGCCAAATAACCGCGCGGGAATTTTTTCAAATAAGTAAGTTTCTCAGGCTCACCTTGTATAATTAGATTTCCTAATACAGATTCTACCTTTGACTCTATTTGTTCATATTATGATTCCCTGTTTGTAATTGAATAAAATTGTAATTGAATAAATAAGGAAATTCCATGATATTAATCATAAATACTAAAATCATTTCAGACTCACCTTTGGAATACTAATCTTAACATCTTCTACGTACTGAAAAGTTTCTTCACTCCCAGGATATCCAAATTTTTGATAGTGTACCATCGACACCTTAGAATCATCCAATGAGAGGTAAACTAGCTTAGTACTGTCCGTGGAAAAATAAAATGCTCTGGCTGTTTCATAAATAGCATCTGGAAACAGCACATAAAGTAGATCAGAATAAAAAAGTATAATTTCAAAGTTCATAACAACTATTGAATTAAACAGAATCTCAATAGATGATAATATACATCTTAAAATGTTCAAATTACAGGTTTCCAGCCTGAGAAATTATGTTGAATTATTCATCACTATAGTCTAATAATACCATAGCCCACTGTGTGCCTATCCAATATAGAATATCTATGTCTATCCTTAAATAATGTTCCTATAGTCCTATGTCTATATTATGTCCATAATCCTATCAATCCTGAGTACTGATATATACGTACTCTCTATAATGACAAATTCTATCATTTTACATTATGAAACTAGAAGTAGGATTTATTACCAGTACATCAGATTTTTAAATCATACTGAATATAATCAGTTTTCATGTGAATTATCATAAGTATGAAAAAGGTCATGCTTAAACTATACGAGGTAATAGGGCGGTGGAGGCTAAGCACAGTACACGTGGCCAACACTGCAAAAACAATACGCAGTATCATGGAGTTCTTATATAATAGCTATTTATGTATTAAGAGCGTAATGCGCGACATTATCGCTCGCGCAAAACAGTTATCACGCGACGCGTAGCGGAGCGTGATGATTTTGCACTTGGGCCTGTGCGTGGGTAATGGGAAGGATGATGATGAGAGATGAATGGACCTACTGCTTTAGGTGGGTTCCGAACCACCGGGAAGCGATTTTTGAGGCTCATAAATTGAATTCAGAGGAACCGGTCACCACTACAACGGTGATGGTAGAGGCACGTCGCTTATCTAATCTCACCGATTAGACGCTCTCTACCACTGGGACAAACCGCTTCCCATATTGTTTCGGTGTATTTCGATTCTCCCTTAAACAATAAATTAAGATACTTCAATGTTTGCTAATTTGGAGAATGCATAATCTTACAACGTACTGACGAGTAGATGTAAACAAAATAACCATATTTATTACTTTTATAAATTTTTCTGTCAAATTTTATCAATATTTCTGAACATTCGTCAAAATTTGAGGGTCTCAACTTTGGTTTGAGGGCCCCTCAACTCTCCTATGTTAAAAGTATAAGAAATGTCAGCTGTTAATTGACGATAATTCGTCAAAATTTGAGGGTCCCTCAAATATTTGAGTGTCCCTTGAAACTTGAGGGTCCCTCAAGTTTGAGTGTGCTTGGAAAAGCCGGGCATGATAGTTGTTTTGTGTTTTGAACAAAAATCCTTGGTAACAGGGAACAATGAATCAATAATATTTCGTGCAAATATTTAACCTGTGTTCAGGGTTGGATTGGACTGGTCAGTTCGTCCACGATCGCGGAGGGGCCCCCTACGTTTTTCCCAAAGAACGGGTTTGTCATTATCTTGTGTTATTGGACAATACCATTTTGTTCACAATCAAATCCTTTTGTACAGCACAAAACTAAGAATAATCCATTTGAACTTGAATGAAAATTTATGTAGTCTATCCTCAGCTACACGGATTCACATATTCTATTTTGATTTCTTTGTGGGCTCGAGGCTAAGTTTCTTGGCGGTTTCTTTAAATCATCTAATGTCATCCATAACAGATATGTTTGATAAGAATTGATATTGGTTTTTATATTGTTTTGAAGGGTTTCTCATATCTACAGTTTGAATGGATAAATTTAAAAAAGCTCTCGAACCATTTCAAAATTCTGTTCAGGATTGCCTGTTTTCGACTTTGATCTTTAGGGGAGCATCTCCAGACCCTTTTCCGCTTTCTAAATCAGGAAAACAAAAATATTTGTTAAAAGAGTGAAATAGACTATAATAAAAAGTTATACCGGTATGTAAGATACGATATTGTATTAATAATACAAGAATATCTACATGACAAAATATAAGTTGAATCGTTCTCATAGTTTGGTGAACTTTACAATTCCAAATGAGCTTTATAGTTTTCCCACTGTATCCTTCGAATGGTATTTATATTCCTTCAATTGTCTTTGGGATTGGATCAACATACAAAATCATGGGTTTTCAACCCCAATTCTTTCATTATTCATTCAATTTTCTCTTGATAAAAGTAATTATTGAATTGAGCCTCATCCATGATCCTGAGGAAATGTATTCATCTATTTCAAGGTATATTATATTACAATCTAATTACTATTACCTTGATTTATTCTTCTTGTTTATTCATATTTGTAGACAATTCATTTGAGACATAAAATATGGGCTAGTTGGATTTATTATGATTTCAGTGTTTTCAAATGAGAAGAATTAGGAAACTACAAGAGATCTGTATCAATATTTTATACGCCAAGAAACCATTCAACGCACGTTTTGACCATAATATATTTGAAAATTTTCCAGGGTGGGCCCTTGGACCCCCTTTACCTGGGTACCTATTCCTACAGCTGTATGGTATTAATCATTTTCCGGTACAAAATGCTCACCCTGAGTTACCAGTGAGAAGAAAGTTTCAAGACAATTGTAAGTTTCTTTTGTGGATCTAGTAATAAAATAAAAAAATTTTTTTTTTTGCCTAATTTTATTTTATTTGTTTATTCACAATGACTCAAAAATATGTTAACAAAATAACAAACATTATTATTCCAAGCATGGGCCGGAGCCTGTGTGCAGGAAAGAGTTGCATCAGTTCGCAGTAGAATATTACATATTATCTTTGTAGCCTACATACATATACATAGGCCTAGTGTAATTAAAATTAGAAATAATACAAACAAATAGATGTATGCTTCCATCAATTGCAGCATCCAATGAACTAATCCATAAATGGCAATGACAACTTATGAGAAGGAAATGAGTTGAAAGAAGATTGAATGATGAATAAAGACAACAAAGCTAGATACCGTAATGCAAATAATAGACATTTAAAAACCCCTTAAGAAACGGTTTTTCTTAAAATAATTTTAAAAAAAATTCTCGGGGGGACCACACCTTTCCTTTTGGCTGGAGGGTTATGTAATTTACCACCCGTGTGGGGCCCCCCAACCCTCCCCAGACCGGCACTGCTTTTGATATTTGGCTTCGTAATACAATTATTAAGTGCGATGGATAATTTTTAGAAGCCAAGGGATTTTCAATATAAGATTGATGAGTAATGCGGCATGTATAAAAACGTGAAACTTTGAAAACTTTTCCGACCAAGAAGATTATTGGATAAACTAGAAGATAGAATTGAATTACTTCTGTAAACCCAGTCACAAACCCGCTGAAGAAGATGAGATGCCAGGCCTCTCCAGTAGTTGTCAATCTAACAGCATTGGTAAAAAGAAGTAGGCGATTCCAGATAGTAGATAGTCATTATCCATCACATAAAATAAGTGCATTTTGGTTTAGGGCCATTTCAACTATTTGCGTTGGATTGCCACTAGCCACATACTATGATGAAACATACTATGTGTAAAAAATATATGTTTTTAATTCGGGTTTAAATTACAAGTATCCAAATAGCATCATTTATGGTACTACACATTCAATAACCACTGAAATACTGCCAAAAAATAGGTGTCCTTTATTTAGAAGCTGCTGTGTGATCAGGTTGAGCTGGAATAAACCTCACTACCTAAACTATAGATTTTGGATTACAACCTTCATCAAAGAATGAGTGAAACAACTTTACTAGCTCATTTAAACTCTCAAAGCGATTATGGATTTTGAACATTCTATTGCAAGCCTTATTGCAGATTTCGGAAAATGATAGCAAGTCTCCAAAGTCCAAAGTTTGTATGAAGATTCCTGGGCTTCAGGGATACTGCACATTGATGACTCATTTTACCGTCAGCCTGAATAGGAATAAGTGGATTTGGAAACGCTATCTTAATTGTAGGATCTGGACGAAACCCACAACATCTATGCTAGTAGTCCACAGATCATTGGAATGGTCAAGGACGATAATGCTTCCGACACTAATTCTCTGTTTCCTCCCTCCGGTGATGCCGCTTTGTACTTAGGGGTAGCTAGTAAGAGAGTGTGTGTGTGTGTGAGAGAAGGAGTGATATTTTAGTTTGGGTGAGGGTGGACAACAGTGGCAAATAGGCCTAAAGTAATCCTGTGATCTTTGGGTAATTCCAATTTTGGGTCTGTGGTCAATTAGCAGCATAGACAATTTTTGTAGTGAATCCTTCTTCCTCAGCTATTTCTTCTGTCAGTTTTTATCCTAGAGCTTTATTCATTTTAGAACTAGACGTTAATCATATTCAAGATTGCAAGCTCATAAAATCTAATAGGGAATAGAGATGGTTAATCGGGTTCAGTATTTGATGTGTGGATGGGAATGGAGATTTTTTATTCAATTTATCAATTTTATTTAATTTGTGATGTATTGAATAGCAATTGCAATATCTGGACTATTTGTATCATCGAACATGGGAGCTTGTTTAATGAATTCAATGATATATTCAACCAAAGAAAGAAGACTTACAAGATGAGAAAATGACTAAAGCCCGGTCAATATTGGTTCAAAAATTGCTATTGATTTGGTCTCAAATTGTTGATCAGAATGTTTCCTAAAATTAAGACCAGATCAATAATTTTTTGAAGCAATATTGACCGAGCTGAGTCATTTTCTCATCTTGCCAGAGGGTCTTCGACAGGCTGTACCCATCCATGAAATATGTTTGGGAGAGTAAAGGTGATGAATCTTTTAGAGCAAACTAGCAATTTTTAAAAATATGTATTATCCTAAATGATCTAAAATAAAAATGAGAGGATTTAAATTAGGCTATCACAAATCAGAATCGCATAATTTATTTGAATTTAGCCTGGAAAGAGAAACCGATATTATGTGGGTATTTACCGGGTAACACGATCAATGATAGACGTGTTGCAAAAAAAGGAATGTGAGTACGAGGGTGCCTGTAAATATGAATGAATGTTATATTTTGTGGTTATTTTAAAAATGAATTATATGAGAGGAAATTTAATCTAGGATGTGATATTTGAAGTTGGTGGGTTTTTTTTCACTGCATTATCAGTTTTGTAGATTGTAACAAGAATATATACGAGGGGTCCAATAGTTGGAAGAAATTTGACAAGAGAAAGAGAGTACAGCATGTTTTAAAGCCCTGAACGGTTACTCTTGAAATTTTTACATACCGTAACAAAAAAACATACCTGTTTTTACCATTGTAACGGTGACCTGACCACTAAAGTTGATGCTGATTTCTGAACATTTATAAAATTAACATTTTCCTCTCTATGATTCAGCTCCACTTAAAACAACAGATCCATTCACCTCTATCATAATCCTCTCTAGGCCCAAAAAGCTCATTTTGACATTATATCCTGTATGAAAAAGCTCAATTTTCGCTATTAATCAAAAGAAAAGCATCTCTAATTAATTACTCACCCTCATGCAGTCATGTGGTATCAAAAACCCATTTTCCATTCTCAGAGTAGCGTGAAGTCAGTGGTTCTTTGGTAGAATTTCTCAAACAGATACATGACAAGTCGAAAGCTGTACAGATTGGAACTTTCGACCATTGTGGACAGTTATTCAACAACAGTAAAATAATGTAAGATACTTCAATTCTTTACCGTATAGTTGCATGGTTCCAAAATGAGTTTGGTGGGTTTCAAACGATATAGATCAAAATTATATTGTTCTTATAGGATTTACTGGAATTCAATAATATGGCCGACTGCTACTGTCAAATAAATATACATTTATTCCCACTCTTGTGCAATATGAATTTTTCCTGCATTCAAAAACATCAATTGAAGTAAGCACATGTTACAATGAAACAATATTATATTGATTCAAGTAAAAAATAATAGTTCTGATCGTTATATACAATTCAAAAGTTTTAAAAAAACTCTTGTGTTGGTCAAGCAGACTAGAAACATTTATAATGTAAGGTTTTTTGTGAAGCGATCGCTCTTATTCAAACCTCAGATCGAAGAAAACAAATAGGTCTTAATATAATTCCCTCATTTTGGAGAAAAATTTCAAATTTGAAGAAATTTCTGTTGGGCATTTCGCATTGCTGAGCATCGAGCATTGATATTATTGACGTCACATAGTTCGATATTTAATTATCTATAAAACTATCAGTGACTATTAATTTAGTTCAATATTTATTTTGAAAATAAACTCTCAAATTGTTGTCAACTCACAGCATAATCTCCATCCCCATATTGTGCCCTTTGTTTGCTAATCACATCCACAGTATAATACAATGATGTTTTTTTATCTACGTACGCCACTTCAGTATCTGCAATGTAAGATGAGTTGAGTTGATATTCTACAGCCAGTAGTAGGCCTACTAATCAGGGAAGTAGGCCCACGGTTAATGAATAAGAAGAAAACTTGGAAGACGAAAAACCGAATATTTCCCATTCTTGAATAGTCTTCTACTTTAAATGCGCTTCAATTCAAATATAGCTAATCATGACTTTAAATTCTACACCAAATTCGATGTAAATTAGATCCCGTCTTTCGGAGCAGATGTAAAGCCGTCGGTCCCGATTGCCTCAGTCGTCATCTCTCATCATCACCCCTCTCATTACCCACGCACATGCTTAAATGAATTTGATGCATGTGGGCATCACCTTCAGGAAAAGAAGTGTATCGGATTTTAAACTTATTCAATCTCATAAGATGCTTATAGATGCGTTAAGCTCGTTCACCACAGAATAAAATTTAAACTTACAAATGATATCAAACTTGATATTCAGCATGAAACTGAATGAAATGAAATCAAGATTTGTACGAGATTAGCTTCTCGCTTATCAATGTGAATATTTCTCCAGAAATTTTTTATAAATGTTTTTATTATGTTTTAATTATATGACCTACCTGATATCCAGAACCCAGAGTAAGGTACACCACGAAAAGGAGATTGAATACACTCCTCTCTTGTCAAAAATCGTTTCCCATTAACTAATAAGAATGTCGATGAAACCATCCATATTATTGGATACAGTGCAGACAATTTCATCTTTTATCGTGTCACACAAATCTATTCAATGAATGATGGAATGATATCAACTCAATTTTCTTAAGTTCCATTCCTTATTTTAAACCTAAGCTCTGTTCACTGATGAACAAGTGTTCAGTAGAGAAAAATACAGTGAGTAAATATTTTACATCAATTTTCTAGTTATATCGTAACTAGTTTCAAGTGATGCTCCAACTATAGAGTGCTCAATTATGTTTCACTTCTGATCTAGATCACTGCGAAGAAAGCTGTAAGTTATTCTGAGAAATATTCTCAGAATTATTTGTAGAGGCATAAGGCAATAGGCTTCCAAAGAAAGGTGTTCTGAAGACCTTCCAAAGGCATTTGTTATTTTTTTAATACTTCGATGAATTATGAACAAAAATTATTTGACGTTATAATGCAAGCAATCAAGTCCAATCTTTCATCAAATACATTATAGCCTAAATAAGTGAGGAATTTGAATTTCAAAAAGATATTGTTTTCTCTTCTAAGCAGGAAGTACGATATTCTTCTCCAATATTTATGTATTTCAAATATGTCCTTCAAAATCATCAATATTGATATTGTATTCAATTAAACTCTATAATATTAAACACGTTTACAGTAGGCTGCAGCAAATAATCAGGATCAACAACAATAAACATAAATTGAAAAATATACATTTGAATGCCCCAACCATTCTATTAATTCAATTCAAAATAAATGTCATAAAGAATGATACAACACACAGTTGAAATTAAGCAGCCTATGTATTGAGTTGATAAACTAATTAAAAATGATATTCACGGCGTATTTTTGCAGGGAACTTGAAAAAAGTCAAACAAGTCTTTGTTCAATGATAATTTAATGTTTTAAAAATTGACAAACAAGAAGGTTTTCCATGTTGATTCTTGGCTAAGCTTGGAGACTTTATCAAGCATGAACTCTTTTTTCGAATCTTATTGAATAATGAATTATAAAATTTCAAGAATAAAATCAACCTTTCCTTGAATAATTAATTATTAAAGAGTCCGCATTTACAAACTTAGCAATATGGTAGCAGCACTGCCTCTTGTCCAGTTTTCAAGTTGTCGTAGAATTTAGCCCGTAACAATTGGCCCAAAATCTCTCCATCGTATGGATAAAGTGCAACCTGACATGTGAAAGACTATGATCTTCATCTGGGTAGCTCTGAAAAATAAATCAAATCAAATTTCATATTTTCTATTGTTTCATTGTTTGCCGTATATTAATTGAATAAAGCTGTAGCGTACATTAGTCAAAAGGATTTCATATTTTGGTAAATTATTTATATCAATCTGAAAAAAATCACTTACACTTTTATTAATTTCTGACATGCAGTCATGAATATTATTTTTAAAAAAGACGATTTTTCTCATTTGTTGAAAATAGCTTCATTCATGAAGCTTGAAAGCACTTCATCAAGTAAATGAAGGAAAATAGTCTTATTATTATAGTCTACCTAACATATAAGAATTGGAGGACTTGAAATATACGTCCTAATAATCCATACAGTACATGAATTCTATCATTTCTCTTTAAATTTCATTGTTCAATCTCAAAGTAATTTACCTTGTTTAAGATTTTGTTACTCTATTTAAGAAAGAAATTTAAATAGAAGGATAAGTGACACTGTAGGTGCGATTAATAGAGGTTTCCAAGTTTTAGTGTAAGACTTAGTATGGAACTATGAGTCCCAACTTCGCCTTTGTAAAAAGTCAATAAATTAATATAAATTTCATCTTTTTTCAGGGTCAATGTGCAAGTAAACTCATTATAATGAAGCATATCAATATGCAATTAAATAAATTGAAATAATAATAATAGTAATAATAATAATAATAATAATAATAACAGCTCCACTTCCGCTGTTTATTAGTCAATCACTTTACTTTCAATTACTTTCATTGGGAGTTTTCTTGCACCTTCAATCCTTATTCAAAGAACCAAGAAAATAAATAGATTGGAATAAAATCTGACCTGCATCATGAAGAATACGTCGTGTCTTTCCAACGATTTGGCAAGCGCCATACTTTGTTGATAGTGAACATTATCATCACCATTACCATGTATGAGCAAAAATTGTTTTTTCTTGAAATTCTCATAGAACTGTGTAACATCCGAATTTTTATACCCTTCTTCGTTATCATCCGGAGTAGGAAGGCCCATGTATCGTTCTGTGTAGATGGAATCTGGAATAAAATTTGACAAATGAAGTTTTTCTTCAAATATAGAACAAAAATGTCGATGATTATAGCTGTGAAATCACGTCACACAAGAGCATTTACTTTATTTCAAGTAAACTAGAAGTGAGTAAGTGATTCATTTATGAATTCACAAATCACTTAGCAGCATAGATGATAGAGCCAATAGAAACTAGCTTGTATAAAATACAAGTCATTTATCAAGCTTTATTCAGAGGAAACTTCTGAGCAGATAGGGCATAGACTAGGATAGGTCTATACCTAATATCTGCATAGGCAGATAGGGTATCTGCCCTATTAGTATTAGGGTATTAGGTATCATTAGATACCTAATGATAATTCTCCAACGTTATTTTTTCATCAGAGTCCATATTTTTCAGATCAAGCTGGTACCTCCTTCATGCGTACTCAATTATAATAATTGAGCATTTTCAATTCACATTGTTCAACAACTCATTAGGTATTCCTTTAATTTAAGTTTAAAGTTGAATTTCCATCAATTCAAAGATTTGATTCAAGAAAAGAAAGATAGCCTATAAGATACAGGAGGCTATTATAGGCCAACTACTTGATATCAAGTCAAACTTATAATAATCAAAACAACGTTGTACTTTTAACACCATTGTGATTATATTTATATCGTAACAAAATCCATTGATGCTCTGATTGTTGAGACTTTGTTCCATTGTGAAATATGTATGTGTATTGTGTAGGCATACATGGGGCCTAAAAAGCTTTGTTACCGAAATAATGATGGCGTAAGATTCCACATTATTCTTCAAATTTTCATTTAAATAATTTTGTGGCAGCCTCATGAAGGTTCTTGGATAATCAATTCTCATGTAAATCACCCTAGAAATTCAATAAAGAACCAGTAAAGTAACTTAAGCATTCTGTAACTTTTATTACTACATTGATCGAGTTAATGGGCAAAATGTGATAAAAACTCAATTTTTCTCAAAAATTATGCAAGAACAATCTATTTTTCAATAATACATTATTTGTTTATATTCGGTGTTCAAGATGTTGTGATTTTTTATATTATATTACCGTAATATATCCAACTGGTAACGGGAGCCACAGAGATGCCACATTTGAACACATCCTTCTGATCTTTGGCAAGAGTCATGGCAGTAGCATATCCTCCATAGCTCCATCCCCACATTCCAATCCGTTTTGGATCAATGTACGAAAGCTTCCTTGATAACTGCCTAGAAAAAAATAATTTCTAATATAAATCTATAAGAGTATGATGAATAAGAAAAGTGTTTTGATGGGAAATGATGTCATTAATTCCACTTTCACTTTATTGCCAAATGCTTTAATGTAAAAGACTCAAGTAATTGTTACATCTAAACTGAAATAGCCAAAATGTAATCAACCTTTTTGGAAGTACATTGAAGATCTATAGAAAAATTAAAAATCAGACTTCATCGAGAAATTAGATCTCATGACGTTTTATAATATGTTGTTGAGCCAACTTCCTTATTTCTTATTTTTTTGAGATATTGCTTGTCATTTGTGAAAAAATGGGAAATTAGGATGATTATTCATCTATCAGAAGAGTGTGAATAATCGCATTTCGCATGACCATAAAAAATCATTATAATTATTGATAATGCATGTCAGAATGCTTGATAGTTGGCTAACGTAGCTAATATAAAATATTCTATTGTGAATAAAATTATAGTCTCATGGATAAGTCAATTCGAATTTGATTATCAAGTAATATAATATATTTGTTGTTCCAGTTATTCGAATTATCCAGGGATATCGCAGTTCCCATGTTCCCAATATATTATTATGTTAATAATTCTATATGTCACTCACTTTGCAACACTAGTGAAGTCTTCAACTTCAGGCCCTCCCAATTTCCTATACATGGCGAACTTGCATCTGTCTCCTCTTCTGGCCGATCCCCTGACATCAGCATGTGCCACTATGATATTCATTCTGGTCACTAGATAGCTCTCGAAACTTGGAGGAACAAAGACATCGGTGTTCAAGATGAAATTTGGTCCACCGTATCTGAAAATAAAATTACACAAAGTAAAATTAACAGTTTTGAACGAATGAAAAAATATCCACCACTTATAAAAGTTATTCTTATCAGTGAGAAATTTTCCATTCCTTACTGCTTATATTGTCCACAAACAACTTGTTTTATTCTGCTTGTAAAATTTTACTCCACTGTTTCATCGTGTATTTCCTTTTTTATTGGTACCTATAATAATTCGAAAAGCAATCAAATTTGAATTTTTTATTATTATTCAAGCATGAAATTTTTGGGTTATATTTTCAAAATTAGTTTAAAAACTTGAGTTTTTGAAATTAGTTAATTCAACTAGACCTGATATAAGTTAAATAATACAATATTGAACTAATGAACCCTCTTTCAAATGCTTTCTTCTACCAACTTCCATCTTGAAATAATTTATTCTCTAGTTCTAGAATTCTAGCAGAAAAATCTGTCATCTTTTTAGGATTCCCATCCCAAAATAAAAACGTGAACAATAAATTATTGTTATGAAGAGAAATTTATTCAAATTGATACAAGCTATATAATTGAGTGAACATTGTGTCAGAGTTGTTAGACTTACTTTATCTACTCTACTTACTCTACCTACTTGTGAAAATCAAGCAAATGTTAAACTTACACTCGCAGTAGAAGAGGATACTTTATGCCATGTTTCATGGCTGGAGGCAGAAAAAGTCGAACTTTTGCTTTCATTTCATCGGCTACATCAATTTCCAAATCAGTTTCTTCGGGCAGAGAAAATTCTTGAAGTACATCATGGAGATGAGTATTATTCACCAGCGACATGATAAAATCGCCACTCTGCAACAAAAAACAAGACAATTTCCTTTAAATTACCAGTTACAACAATTTTTATAGTGTCTAGTAGCAATACACTGATGCCAAGTCAACATAGAATCTACAGGGTGGGCGAAAAGTCCCTACCCACTGCTAGGGTTGAATAACTGTTTGGTAATAAAGTATTAATCATAATATTTTTATAATTTTATTATTTTAAATTACAATATTAGGCATCTAAAACGTCTGTGTGCATCCCATCATGCTCAACGCATAGTTTTATTCGGCGCCATGTTCGTTGATTCATCCTCTCCAGCAAATCTGGTGTGATTGTTGTAAAGGAAGCACGATTTGCTTCCTTCAGCTGATCATTTGTGGTGTATCGATGTTTCCGCACCTTGTCTTTTATAATACCACAGATTGCTGAATTGACTCCTCCACAGCAGCACAAGTCTCAACACGAGTGCTTGGCCTCCCGCTACGTGGCGCATCAAGAACACTTCCCATTGAGAAAGCTTTCTTACACCATGTTAATGATTTTTTTTGATTTGGTGCCGGTTTCCCAAAACGCACTAAAAAGTCGTTCATCCATAGTTTTCCGCTTTTTGTACGTTCATGAACCCACACGCAAGCCACCACTTCATACTTCCTCACATATATCTTGTGATGCGCTGAAATAAACTTGCAGCACTGAGTGGGTAGGGACTTTTCGCCCACCTTGTTCTTATTGTTCGTTGAATTGAAATGTCATTAAATAATGATCAGGAAGTTAGTGCTATGGGATGAAAACGTGATATGAAGATGCTCAGAAACATATGCTTATCAAAATTATCATGTATTTTTTATTGCTTGTTTTATCTTGGGTTTTTTCTTATAGTAGAGAAATGATAATATAATTACTGTTTTTTTTTTGTAAGCAGAATGACTGAGCTTCAATAGGTAGGCTTATAGAGACTGTATAATCATGTATGATCATACAGTCTCTACAGAATCAATTCAGTCTCTTGAATTTCTTAGTCTGACTTCCAATAACTCACAAAAACTTATTCTGTTGTTGGAACCGGAAATTGAAAAAAATATTAGCTTAGCGGGGTTATACCATATATCATATCTCTAAATTTATGGAATCATGTAATCTTTCGTTAGTCTATTAGTCCAACTACACACCGCTTCTAATTTTAAACTAAAACTCCTAATTTAATATCCTAAACTAAACTTCTAATTTAATATTTATAAATCAAATTAGAAATTGAAAACTAAAATTGGATGTTTGTTATCCAATTTATTTTGTTCCCATATTATCATTGAACTAGTTCAAAATAATAAAAACATAAAATAATGTGAATATTTTTCTTAGTATGCTATTAAGTTCAGGATTCTATTCTACTAGAGTCAAATAACTGTAGGCTACTCCGTGTCTATATTTAGCGAATTATTTGGGATTTTTTGAATTTCAGTTGTAATTGGTATTATATTATTCGTACCTAGCTTGAATCGCTTTATTGTATATTTTTTTCATGACGCATTTTTTTTAATGTTACCTTAATCATTTAATTTGCTCATATAAATTCTCTCAGTGGACAGACAATATAATTACGGTATGTTCATTCTAAAGTCAAATCAATCAGTACATTGTCGCTGCAATTATAATCGCAGTAGTGATTTTTGCAGCTTTGTTCATATTGTAAACAAATGTTCTGATTTTCTATACAGTCATTGATTTCAACTGAAAACAGCACTGAGTGGATTTCAATCTAGACAATTAAATATGCATTTGTCTTGATAGAGTTTAAATTAAAATTATAATTGCACTCACACTAGAGTATACTGCGTAAGAGGGCACCTCAGGCCCACGACACCCCAATACATAATAAGACATGTCCTTGCTGAGCATGGCTGAAGACGTTCCACAGATTTCGCATGAAAGACACGTTTCTGGTTCGCTGCCATCATCTCTTATCACGTACAAATGAAGTCTGGACGGAGTCGACTCATCGGTTGCCAAGAAGTAACTACAATACACACGAGAACAATTATTATAAATTAAATAAATTAATCAAAAAATTGGAGAATAATTTTAATGAATCTAATTTGGACCGGAATTAATTCTTCAGATAGAGCTGAATTTTATTCCAAAGAGATTTTTTTCAAATTCGTTAAACAAAAATCTATCAAATCTACATACTCTGAAATCTTGAACAAATTTATGAATGTACTTGGAAAAATTGTCAGTCTATCTCAAATCTCATAATATGATATAATTATATAATCTTGGCTATATGGTCACGCTGAGTTGGCCAAGACCCAGAAAGTTCAACAAAGTCAACAAACATAGTCAACATATAATACAAATAATCGAAAATGAAATAGCTCTTTAATATCACCAGCAGTCTCTAAATTTAATCAGTGAAGAAAGCTAAATCTCTTTCATTGAGCACTAATCAAGTTGAAAGTTTCTATTATATTAAATTATTATATCCTTCAATTATTATAGACTTCATTGCTGTTAGGTCATACTCTATGATAAGGTAGGAGATAATGATAGCAGTGGTTACAAGGGAAAGGTATCATTTATGGGGAAAGAAACAAGTTACCGTTCTCATTCAAAAGATGAGCACAGCAAACAACAATGAAGGGAAAGAGAATAAGCTTCAGGCTTGAATAAGGATGGGTTGGTTAAATGATGAAAGAATGAATAAACAAGGAGAAAGAAATGTTCAAGAAGATCTGTGTGAGAAAGAGAGAGGGAGAATTCACGTAAAGAATGAAAAATGCGTTGAGATGGGGTGAACGTCTACTGATTAAAGCCACCAGATAGTAGTTAATGAGTCCTGGCCACGAGAAAATGCATGCCAAGTTACAACAATTCAGAACAACAAAAATCTCTACCTGAAATAGGCTCAATTCATTGCCACAATGACTTGTAAGTTGCTTGTAAACACCGAAATAGATCGACCCTATTACTATTTTTAGATGGTTCTAAACTTCAAATTATTTGTTTATGTTCATACTGATTCCTTGGAAAATTGCATTTTTAAGGTCAACTAAGTGCATTTCATAGCGAAGTTCTTTGACATTCAATCTGAATAGTATGCTGGGCCTATTTTTCACATGTTTAATAGCCTTTAATCAGAAATTCATAAACTCTCTCACTCGCTCACCCGATAAATTTTTCTAAAATATCCTTTGTATCAAAAAATGTTATGCGATGAGAAAATAAATACATTGTTGTACTGAATACAAAACTTTTTCTCTTTCTTACTACTCGTATAAGTTACACTGTCACTTATATTGCAGCATTAAGATCTCAATAAATGATCATAGCCCTTGAATTTAACTATTATCAATGAAAATGAGCTTGAACAAATACTTCAATTCTATATTAACCGTTATTTTGGAATTTATAGTCAATAGAATTATAAGAACGAAACTTGACCTTATAACTACCATTAATAACTATTAATATTTACTATTTTCATTCATGTCTGTTGACACAATGAATTTTATTATTTTCAATCCACTAATATAAATAAAATCGCACTAAAAAAGGTTCAATTCATCAAAAAAGTAAACTTAGCAGAATTATGAAATTATAGTCGAATTTTTTTTTTAATAAATAGTATATAGGTCGGTGAGAGCAGTAGGCCTACTACAGTTCTCATAAAAATTTTGATGATGACATTATAGAGAAAATTTTATCTATTCACTATTTTGATGAATTATTATGACTTTTTTGTGATCCAACAGTAATATCGATCGGAACTCTCCAACAATAGTAGTTTGAGATATTTCAGCTGAATACAAAGAAATATTAAACAAAGGCCTATTATTGGAGATTTATCCCATTCACTTATTATACTTTCACTCCTGGCATTAGCAAAATATTGAAAGGATTATCAGGATATAAAGATACTCATCAAATAATGAAATACTCACATCAGGGAATCATTATGATTCCATTTCAGAATTTTCTCAACAATTCGTTCACCAGATGTAAGTGCAATTTGTGTTGTGTCAGTTACAATGGTTAGATGTTGAAAGTTCCCAGCCTCGCCTTGTGGTTGCGGTAATAATGTTGCAAAATAGGACACATTCTTGAAAAATAGAGAAGGATACTCGACCCATCCATCTTTCTCCCTTGTTTCCAGAACCTTGAAATGTGAAAAAGTGTGATATTATCAGTGTATATTACTTACTTAAATGAATATTAAGACTTTCCATGACAATCATAGTAGCAGAATTTCATTTTCTGATGCAATAACATATATCATTATTAAAATTACAAAATATTTATAGCTCAATATCAATATTTGGAATTTATCTAGTGTATTAAATATGAATTGCTACCATAATACACCAGTATTAAGCTTTTTTGAATTACTCAATTATTCCAAATTAAAATTATTATCATACTGTATAATGAAGTTATGACGTTATGTTATTATGACGTACTATATAATACATACGTCATAATATCTTTAAACATTTTTGGAATGAAATAAATATTAAAGCATCAGAAAAGTATTAGTCCCGCAAATATTGGACCCAGCATCACTGCCCAGATTTGAGAGACTTAATAAAACATTTCGAGGAAAAAATATTTTTCAAGTATTTTTAAATACTTGGCTCTTAGAAAAGTTGAATAATTTTTAAAGAATGCGTCATTCAAAATAGTGAACGAATTCGTTTCTCTCGAGTATGCAACAATTGTTAGAAAAATCTACAATAATTTTAAACTTTTTTTTCAAATAGTTTCTTGTCAAAGAAGGCAATGCGCAACTTATTTGTTCTCTTCTTCAACTGATGTTATCAATCCAACTAAATTTTGAAAACCTAGATGAATAGACAATAAAATAACAATCGAATAATATGAGGTGGGCTCTTTCACTGACCTTGTGACATTCTGATGTTGTACTGTCGCACACCACAGTGACTGCCACAGTTTGAACTCGATTTGTCCAAGCTGCAGCCAAATTTTTATCATCAATCCAGACTACTTCGGCTAGAATATTATCTCTGGAAATTATAAAAATGACATCTTTAATAGTCGTCTACTCAGTAATTTTTTTAGGGTGATGCCCACATGGGCTCTTGGGCCTGTGCGTGGGTAATATGGGTAGTATAATGATGAGAGATGAATTGTAACTATCTCCGTTTCAACTTATTTATCAATTTTCTTATTCGCTTAAAAGATTTATATAAAAATGGACTGGTAATAAAATATAATTTTCTCCAAATCACTTAGAACTCTCGCTGAAATCTTTTCCTTATACAGTCTTTTCTTAACTAAAAGAAGTTGTATCGAATCATAGAATTTGAAGGATTAGGACATAGAATCAAATAATTATATAGTGGTTTATTTATTAATTCATTCATTTATTCAATTGTCAGAAATTGATACACTTTATTGGTTAAGATTTCAGAGCACATACTAATGTCCAAGTTATGGAATTTATTATAGTTACTGAATACCTAGGGTTTATTTTGAAATGAAGTAATTATCATACAGATACAAGTTGAATATTGTAGATAGATTAAAGCCAGCTAACACTTGTTTATTTAAAGTTGAATACATATGTGATGAATATAATTATATAATTATATATATATATATATATATATATATATATATATATATATCATTTATATATATATATATATATATATATATATATATATATATATATATATATATATATAATATATGAATATATTATATGCTGCGATCAGAACTTACTCTGTTACTTCAGCTACAGGCGCAGGTAAGCGGTCTATCTTTGGTCTTCTCTTTAATCTTAGATCCACCACATTTAAGCTCACTACTGGATTATTGGATCCTGCCTAGACGGAAACAAAATCATTCAAATCGAACTAATATAGGCTTTGTTAGAAGAATATTTTTCCAAGAATAATATATATTCTTCTTAAAATTATTTTCGCAACAGATAATTTTTTTCTATCATGTGTAGTTCCAGCCAGTCTATTGACAGTTCAAAGTGGACGTTACAGAAACTAGAAAAGAAATGAACTATAAGTTTTAAATCAACTTCAATCTGGAGTGTATGAATTATTTGACACATAACTTCAAATTGATGATCAGCCTGCAATATGTTGTTCAATCCAAAGTATCCAATATTTTTAGTTCATAATGCCATATATCTTAATTATCTTAGAGTACAGACAATTCAATTCTCGTTGTCGAAAATCCAATTAGAGTTGTACAACTAATTCAATTAGTTGTAGAATTCAATAAGAGTAAGCATATCTTCAGATTATAGATCTTGTTGAAAACTGAAATTTTAATGTTTGAGATCAATAAATTTAATTAACCAGGTATCGCATTCAAATTCAATACCTGGATACAGTCAGAATTATGACAAGAGCGTAAAGACGAAAGAAATGCAAAGAAGAAAATTAATTTGGTGTCAAGAGCATTGACAGAGTGAGAGTGATCAAGGATTCAGAATCTTGTTCTCAATGTAAAATAACTCACTCCGATTTAATCACCTTTTGCATGCCAATTTCCGTTTAAGGAAAATTGAAGCATCCGTTCGATTTTTAATGAAGCAATAAATTGAGGAGTAAAAGGCAAATGACCTTACTTGCTTCATGGCTATTCAGATACTCTAATTTGCGTTTTACTACTTTCCTTTTCTGCTTAGCAAAAATCATGGTAATTTTTATAAAATTCCATTATCTTCTGATTTGAGACTATACAATACATGGAAACGATTACATTTCAAATAATAATTTTTATAATAAGATTTAAAATAACGTGGATTGGAGTTTATTTATCACATAAATAAATGTGTTATATAGAGTATTGCCATAATTATTATTTCTGATAAAGTATCCATCACAAACCCAAGTAATATGATATATTTTTAATCCTAATACTATTCATCTTCATAATCTTGAATTTAATATTATGAAATTATGAGATTTTTATTTTTTAAAATTTGAGGATAGCATTCTAAAAAGCTCTAAAAGCTCATTCATAAAAAGCTCTGAGCTTTTTATCACAGCATGTTTGAATCCATAATACTGTATTATAAATGAATTGCAAATAAACCTACACATACCTTTGGATATCTGATAATCACATCATCAGCATACTGCCACTTGAGACTCCCAGGTTCCCCGTACCTTGGATAGTGTACTTCTGTTACATTGGAATCATCAAACGCAATGTAGGCTAATTTCGTACCCTCTGGTGAAAACCACAACGCTCTGGATGTACCGAGTACCTCCTCTGAAAATGATTGATTCAATAAAGTTAAATATTGATCATATTTATATACAAGAACAAGCCAGTCAGAGATTTAAAAAGCATTAGGCGATGATAGATAAATATATGATTATAATAATTGTTATCATAGAATAAGCTAGGAACTTTCCTTTTTCTGGATTTTTTTGTGATTTTATTATATTAGCTCGTTGGATCGTTAAGGGTGGCTCGTTGGAGGAGTGATAAAGCGCCGGTCTGATAACCAGGTGGACCCTGGTTCGAATCCCAAGCGGAGAACAATTTTTGACCACAGCACAATCACATAGATACGACCACCCCGTCTTTCGGAGGAGACGATAAGCCGTCGGTCCCGACTACCTAAAAAGTAGTCATCTATCATCTATTTCATTACCCACGCACAAGCCTATGAGCTTATGTGGGCTTCACCCTCATAAACAAACAAACAAACATATTGAGTAATTTCCTTCAATGTTCTTCAACCTTATGCTATAACCACCTCAATTATTTCAATCGATAAAATTTTAAGCATGTCCATCTCATACTCTTCCAGTATGATTCATTTCATTCATCAAAATTATTGACTGAAAATATTTTTTTTACCGTAGGTAGTATTCCTATTGTATTCAAACAATATTCCTTCAGAATTCCGGTTGAGCAACTTTGGAAAATTATTACATTAGGCCTACAGTACTGTCAAATTTATGAAATTATTACATTACTGTACTGTAACATTGATGAAGATTTTTCATTTCTATGAAGGGAAAATCGATTCTGAGTCGATCTGTATAAGGTATAAGCCATGCACATTTTGATACCGTAAGCCATCAAGGTTATTACAAGGGCCGGTATTGGCCGGGCTGGAGTCGTTTTCCTGTCTTCTCTGCTTGGACGGAGTGTGAGTTGAGTGAATATGAAACTGATAACCAGCTGGTAGGCCTGGGCCCTTCATAGCCCTTCTTTATTTTTTTTGTAAATTGGTTTCAGGCTCACCTTCATACACCCAATCAGCTACCCCATTATAGAAAACACCAGGTTTTCCTGTGGATGTGAGTCGGTCAGCAGCTAAAGGTCCCGGCTTGTGCTGATAGTACAGATCGTTGTCCAGAACGTAAACAAGAGAGTGGCCAACTGGTGACCATTTCAGCATCTGCAGCTTTTTTCCTCCAGCTACATCAAACTGAAAACTTCATCACAAAAAACTTTCAATACTGTTAACTTCCATGTACATTCGCCTAGTATACTATTTGCTGGGAATAGTTTTTTATTTTGAATAAGGAGAAGTAATTTCGACCTTGGTTCAAAATTATTATTTAGTATCCTCAATTTGAAAATCCAAATTGTGAAATGATTCACTTCATGTTTAGTAGTGAGCAGGTGTAATCATGAATATTATAAAAGTTTCTCTATGGGAGGGTAGAATTATTGATAAACAATTTCATCATAGCATTATGTAGGTGAATCAGGTTAAATTGACCACAAATCAGCAAATTATTAAGGTATAAGAATACTTTCAATATTTTTAGTAATTTAATAGTAAGTTAAAGTTAAATCAGAGTTAAAAACTCACCCACTCTTCAGCTCATGTACTGAATATACACACGAAGAAGAATGGCGATAAACCTGGAAAATGATTAAAAAATGTATATTTCAATAAATTCACCAGATGTATGAAATAAATTATGTCAAAATGTATAAATGAATTTATAGATTGATTTATACTCAACTAGTGCACGTGAAAATCACAGGTGCACAACATTATGTTTATGATAACTTACAATTTCATAGATTATTAGTCTCTTACTAGGTGCTATATTAATGAATTTAAAAAAACTTACAATTTCAGATTTTCAGATATCAGGTAGTTTCATATAATTATTCTAGGAATAGATCTCTTATCCATGATATCGAGGAATATCATTCCTTCATTTCATATCCGTAAAATTTTCCAATAATTAGAATGTTAGTGGATTAAGTACATCGGTAAGATGCTTACATTCAAATTTGAAAAGTGTGTGGTATTTTTGACTAATTATACTTTATTAATCAACGATTTCCATATTTATTATTGATAAATTGGAAATCTTCCAATATTGTAATTTGTTAAAGCTATATTGTAGAAGAATATATTCCTCAGTCAGTCAATTCTACTCCTTATCATTCTTGTATGATGAAATTATTAATACGGTACCATAATTGATTATGGAAATTTTTGTTGTAAAACTCTTACTTACTTGTTCACAATTGTGTGAGATAGCAATCCACTCTTTATCACTTGATACATCATATGAGGTTGCATTGTAGCGTTTCTGAAAATATCATAATATTCAGTTTCTTTATTATTGAAAATTCATCGCCGTGAATCCATCAGCAATCAAATCATACAATTCAATTAAACAAAGCCAATTCTACCAATACCGTAAGTAAAATTAGAGTAATTTATTATGTATTATAAATTGCATTTACCGTAAGTTACTCGCTAAAATAATTGTAGAAAATAGACATTGTTAACGTTTTGAGTGGAATATGCAATTTAGGAATTAGGAAAACCAGTGTGACCTGCATAATACATATATTATTGTATAAGCTACAGTGGCTTATTATATATAGTCACTGTAGTATAAGCAGAGGGTGCTCAATGAGTGTCATTTTTTGAACATAGATGTCGCTGTCACCATACCAGATGGGAAAAGTCTTGTGACAGTCCGCACCAGCTCGTAACGTACCACCTGAAGATAACAGTGACTATAATGAATTATAGACAGTCTTCTAAAAATATTTTCTCAATACTTCTTTGTCTGAGTAATCAACTTAACATAACGATGAGTCGATAATTCACTCCAAAATATTGTTTCAAAATGCAGTGGAAGTTTATTTCTCATTTGATACACTACCGTAGTTAGCCAGTTTTCTAGAGAAATCACGTTTAATATCACTTGAATGATCAGTGAAATACCTACATAAATGCGACAATATGCTGAAAATATTGATACTAAACAAGAAAGTCTGCCATATCGGTAGAAGACATAATATGACTATTCTTTATTATACTAATTGGTAGCTTATTAAAGGTATTATAGGCCTCGAACGTTAAAAATTTTAAACCAAGAACATTTTCACGGAAAATTAACTCTTCCAAAGACAAAAGAGTAAGGAGTAATCCTGCATATTACATTTTTTACCTAGCTATAGGAATTATCGCAACATTTACGAGTGAAAAAACTTACAAGGAGTGTTTCCTCTCCCAAAAGACTGCTACTTTGGGTAGTAACATCCAAGAGTGTTATTGCATTATCTTTCACGTAAGTCAGTTCCGTATCTGGAAAAAATCGTATGATTAAATTAAAATATAAAGTAGCTTGATTGTTCGAATCCACTCTTTGAACTTTACACTGTTTACACGATCTAAAAATCACCTACTCCATGGATATTTGAGCCAAGAATATTATCATCGGTACCCGGATCAGGCTGATCACAATTTCTTAGGTTTATTTTTTATGGGAATGAATAATGCGTACAATAAAAAGATTAAAAATTATTAATTGCATATTGAATTGAATCATTCACTAAAACCCCTAGTGAATGATTTATTATCATAACTTTTCAATAATATTATAGAGTGATTTTTATTTCAATAAAATTAATGATTTCATTTTCATTCCATTATCACTATACAGTATACAGTGATAATTTCATTCTTATTGGAATATGAATACTCACATCAACAACATATTATTTTATTGTATTAACATGGAAATGAGTCCATTCCAAAAGTCATAAGTGCAGTCATAATATTGAATTGAAAGTTGATTACCAGACTTATTCAACTTTCATAATACAATAGAAAACTATAATAATATTCCAATTTAACCTCATGAATTATTCGTCAACCATTCATTTTTTATTACGTATTTGTAACTCAATAGGAATGAATCGTTGACCTATATTACTAGAAAATTGATCAATCCCAACGTGGTCTTCTTTATATGAATGATGAAATTATGAATAACCTCTACTATTCTCATTAAATTATTAATTCATATTATATGTCCGTTATGATTACGGTACCTGTCCATTGTGGAAATTCTATGTAATGTTTGTTCTTGAGATTCGCTTTTTTACCGATTTTCTAAAACATTGGAGAAAAATTAAATATTCACATTGTAGTTACCTACGACAGTTTATTCAATAAGGGTAATTCAATTCAAATTCAGTATCAAAATTTAATTACTGATCAATTTTTAATCAGTAATTTACCAGAGTCGAGCCCACCGCTATACTCTTATCAATTCATTTTATCTTAACAAGTTAAAAATCAATTTTTAGAAATTTGATCACCAGTTAACTAAATTTAAATTTTCAGCAAAACGGTTTTCATGAGACTCCATCCTATATCATATTCTCAGCTCTTTTAAGTACCTAAGTCATTTTGAATCGAAATCTACTATTAAACAAATCTTATTCTCAACTTATCTAATGAGGTTTTTGCTACATCCAATTTCTCATCAAAAATCGGGAAATAAGGTAAAACTTACTATCTTTTTCTCTCCTAAATCATTTTACGACTGTGTCTGAGTAATTTCAGCCAGCTTTAACAACTACTCGTGCACGATAGATTCTAGCGGATTATTTTCGAGTGTCTGGTAATAAAACTCGATAAAGACAATCAAACTACAAGTGTTTATCAGTAGATGATAAGAAGTGGCAGCCAGAAAGATGAGCAAAGTTGCAAAAAAATAACACTCACCAGAAATCCAATTGCCTATGAAACTCTCGGCCCTGAACGTAGAAATCACAGTGTCCTCCAACGTCATTAGTCGTTTAGACTCGGACACTTGAATTGATGACAAAACAATTGAACCGAATAATAGGAACACGGAAATTAACATTTTCAAATTAAAAATACGCACTTTTTGTCCAAGATTTGATCACAATCACGCGCACCAGATTGGTCTTTGAGACCACCCGCTGACTGGAGCAAGCAGCCAACCAATTTTGATTGATTTGTCGTGACCGTGTCCGTGGTGAATGGCTATTGTCAACAGGATTGAGACTGACTGAGTGTCATAATACACAAACGATTTTATTCTTTCACTTCACCGCTACCACCACCATTAAATTTGAACTTTGCCGCGCCACTTGTAGTTGGAGCAGCTCTATCACACACTGATGTCTGTCCCAGCTGACTCTCAAGCTCCCCTCTCTTTAGTCGGGGAAATGAAGTGAAAATATTCACATGAATAATAATTATTATTGATTTCCTACCTAATTATAAATTTTGAATTGCACTTTAAAGTTTGATGTGATTTATGATTTGGAAGCGCTTATTAATGATGATTGATTTTGAATAATGATCTAAAATATTACCTACTGGATGTTGAATATAATGGAATAGATTGAGAGAGAGACCAAATAGCATACAATAATAGCTGTCAAAATAATTATAATTACTATCACTATCTGAGCTGCTCCACTGAATCATTAGAACTTCAAACACGAACTAGTGTACGAACAATTACTCGAAAAATAAAAGCGGTAGTAATTACTGTCATTGAAAATGTATATTTTATGGGTTTAATAGATATTAATTTCAAACTTAAAATAATAGATATGTTTGAACGACTTGAAAAAGTAGGAGATAAATTAATTATCTCTTTTGAATTAATTTTCCCCGTAATTTATCAAAATCAAAATGAGTTTCAGAGTTTGGCTTACTATGAATTATTCACTACTATACCGTATAGAAACATTATCCTCTAGCTCAAGAGTAAGTCATTTATGTTTATAATGTTTCTCATATAAACATATCATAAGAAACATTTGTTTAAAAAATACAAATAGCCTATACGGTACCAACTGTATCCATTGAATCTGAATGTATTATAATTTTAAACTTTAGGCTGTATAAAAAAAATGATTTATCAAGTTGGTATAAACTGTTGGTATAATGTGTTAAAATTTCCCATTCACAAAATAATACAAATCAAAATTCACTTTCCAATTTCCATTGGGAAAACTACCAATAGTTACATTACAGAAGAATAGAAGACATTTCATGGCTGTATTTTTGTAAAAATGTGTAAGCACGTTATTTAAAACCAAGGATTGTAAAAAATACATTTTTTTGGAAATAACCGCAAAGTGGGAGGATGAAGTAGGCTAAATATAAAATGAAAAGCTAATATGATGCTATTTTATCTGAGGTATGACATAATTCATCAATATCTATGTGCACATACCGTACATAGAGAAATACAAAATTTATGCAGTCAATTCATTTAGAGATGTATTGACATAGAGGAAGAAATAGAAATTCTATCGTACTCTGCATCATCATTGAATTTGAAAATATTGAGAAACATTTTTAGAATAGTTAAGGTCTTACACTTATACAGTAGGCTAATTTATTTATTTATTCATTAGACAAATCACAATAAAGGGTTGAAACATGCACGTTATCCGAAATACGCTCTTCATCAAATTATTACCCTGCTCAGTCTACAAAAATCAATCCTACCTAAATATTGCAAGCCACATCTTTGTAGTTTCTTTTAATGGCGGATAAATATTGCAACATATCTGTCAGTACAAAAATATTTTCGAACGATGGCTCTAAGTTTCCGCCTTCGCTCAATAATTCACACTCTTTCTTCTCGTGTGTTGCGTTGTGTAGATTTTTAACAGGTAGGTTCAGTCTGTCCAACCAAAGAAGACGTTCTAACAAGATGGGAAAATTACTCCAGCTCGGTCAATATTGATCCAAAAATTATAAATTAATTCTCAAATTGTAGATCACAATGTATCCTAAAATTTAAGACCAAATTTATAATTTTTGAATCTATATTGACCGAGCTGTAGTAGTTTTCCCATCTTGCCAGAATGTCTTCTTTGCTTGGACAGATAATAGCGGCTGTCATACTACTTAAACTGACAGAGCAGGCAGGACTGGACTGACGCAACTGATTTCATGCTCACATCCAGCAGCAGCGCTACAACAGGTGCCAATTGGCGGTTGGCAAACGTCTTTCATTCATGATGGCTCCCTCAGGACAGTCTGAATACTATCTAAAAGAACAACTCAGTTTAGCTATAGTCACTCTCGACTCAATAAGATTTGGCGGGCCGCTCCCAGACTATTCTAACATATGTGAGCATTAATAGCAGTTATTCGCCGGCCGCCAGTTTTGTTGGTGTCTCCTACATAAATATTTTGCTACTAGTGTTCTAAGGACCTTCGAAGGCCGCGCTTGTCTGCTGAAATTGAGGAAAAGTGTAAACAGCACTATGAACTTTCCCTTTCCATTGAAGAAAACTCTAGTCATGGCTACACTCTTGTAACCGATGGTGATAACAAATGAATAATTCCAACAGTTTATATTATAAATTATTCATCTCCAGATAGGTACCTACTATAGATAATGTATTCTGTATATTATGGTACCTACTATAGAGACAGTAGCCTATATGATTATGATTATACAGTCTCTATAGTACCTTCCTACTATCGAGGCTTTTTTGAAACATATTGGGTTGTGAACATGATTAAATCTCCTTCCAAGAATATGCAAAATTAGACCTGACAAATTGAACGATCGAATTAAAAGGTTTTGTATCATGAATAAAACGTTAGTTTATTGTTTCTCGATGTATAATTTGGTAACGTACATATATGATCTAGTGTACCTTCTTGATAGATTGAACTGCGATACGTATGTGGACACATTTAAGATACACTCATATAAATAACATTATAATTATTGGGTACGGTATTAATATTAGGAATTGAATACTGATCAAGTATCTTGCATAAATGTATTGATATCTATATATTACCTTGTACTTTTAATGTTCTCTATGTTTTTAGGGACAGCCTACTAATATTATAATTTGAAGTGAAATTAGAAATCACATCACCGCCCTATCAGTATTTCTTTTGACAATGTTTCATCTCTTTAGAGTCATTTTCAAGTTTAGTTGCACATTTTGTGTCAAAAGCAATACTGAAAGGGTGCTGTGATTTCTTGTTTTCATAATACATCCTTTACCTATAGGGCCTACAAGTTAAATCAAGACGAATTGTTGGCGATGGCGATCCTTTCACAATAGATTAAATGCATTGAATTTTTGTAATAATTTAAAATTATCAGCGGTCATTAAAAATGTTCAATGTTAGATGATGAGGCGTTTTTGAACATTATTATACGTGGTATTAGTATATCATAATTACTATAGTATCTTATAGTAACTAAATTAACTAGATTCCATTTAGACATAATAAGTTGAAGCTATTTGATCAGTTTTTTAAATTTAATGCTGTATTGAAATACAATAGCCTACTCTTGGATCACAATAATATAATTGAGCAGAGGTCTCTCATCGAACCCTAAGATATTTCATGCATCTCACTTCAAATTCTTAAATCACTTCTTCAACATGCATAATAAATTATAGAGACTTTATAATCTAGTCTCTTATTATACACTATACAGTCTCTATAAATGTATTATTATACCCAGGCTATAAATGTGACTAGTAGTCCAGTTGAGATAAAAAAATCCAATTGCACACTATTCATATCAGACCAATGAATTGTGACCAATAGTCACCAATAGACCAATAGTGAAAACTGTACTCATCATACTAGTGTTCTAATCAATTCTTTGCAAATACTATTATCGAGGATTCGCATGTATGATTCGCAAATATAATTATGTGGGCTTGCCTAAATGTCATTACCTTTGTCATAAACTTTGACAGATATCTTGAACAGCCCACATCAAAGGATTAATATAACAGGTGTGAAACTACCAGCATTTTCAATGTGTCAAAAATAATATCTCATTAACAATTAGAGCAAACTCCATACAAATCTTATAATATAGGCATTAATAATTATTCAATTTGTTATGTGGGGCGCTAAAAAAATGTTTATATCAATAATGATATTTAAATAAATACGTTGCATCAATAAGGAATTAATTAATTAAATAAACAGATATTTGAAAGAGTATCTCGATATTCAAGTCTATTGAAACATAGACTTCAAATTAGACATTGAAAGATTATATCATGATATTTTTATTTTCTCGGTATATAATTAATATCAATTGTTTTTCTTTATTTTTATAAATGTAGTTTGATATAATTATCACACTTATTTAGACATTTAACTAGACATAAAAATAAAAACATTCGAGTGCTTTTTATTGTTTCTTCTATATAACTTTGGATTTGAAGAGCATTTGAAAATCGAGATATTAAAAATAAATATGATAGGCCTATATTTTTCTCGTGTATAACTCAGGTAATTAAGGTAAGTTCAAGTAATTTTCAGTCAGAGGCATTGATAAATTTCCAAGTCCTGGAAAGGATTTGTTTGTTCAACCTCGAACCCGAACTTGAGGCCGAACCTGGTACAACTACGGAACCAGCCGTATGGAAATGTTTTGCCAAATATATCATACAGATTATTATTTATTCGGACATTGAAAATACTGATGTAAAGTGTGAAAAAGACCAGAGAGTCTATAAATAGAAGTTAATAGTAATATTGTAAGATCCATTATTCTCATAAATAGGCAAAGTACGGTAACTCTCAAGCATACATCCTTAAATAAATTCAGGCTTTCTCTATCCCTATTAAAGAATGTTTAATAAAAAAGGAGAAACAAGATTAATGTCAAATAATTTTATTAAAAACAATAATTATTATAGAGTTACTATGAGGAATCATTAAAATATCAGATCATATCAATAAAAACAAGAAGACATATATCAAGAACATATTTGGTACATTCAAGTAAAAATTAGTGAAACATATTTGAATTTTAGCTATTTTGTTCGTTTAGGATTTTTGTTTTCCAAGAACAAACTATTCATTTCCTTGGCGACTTTGTGAACAGCTACTATGTCTGGGCGCTGTGAAGGGTTTGCGGTTATACACTTGCTGACCAGGTCACCAATCTGTTGAAAAGTATCAAATATGAAGATTTGTGGAGTTTAATTTATAATTTATAGTGGATATCAGTTTTATGAGAAACAAATAAAACTACATAGGTATTTTGAGCGTCAAGAACTTGTCAGAAAAAATCATAACCTTCTTCATTGACAGCTTTTATTATTTTTCTTCATTAAAATAATAGAAAGCGGTGTGTGCACGATTAAATTTACTATCAATACAAAGAGATACCTGATACATTTAAGGCATACATGTATCAAATGGGATAATTGAATTGAATTTTTACTAATTGTGTTGTGTCATCCCATATTATTAGCCTGATAATGCATGAATTCAATTATAGCTAAATCTTGGTAGCTTCTTTTTCTCTTGGTTCTAATTTGTGAATTTACCTGCATCAGAGATTGGATCATTTCAACGGAAATTATTTACGCGTATTATGGGCGACGCCAAATTACTCTCATCACTATTTATAGAGACATGCAGACATGATAAAGCTTTTCAATATTGATGACTTTCACAAACTGCAATATTAATAATAATATGTTTGTCCGCGGCTCACCAGCCCACGAAGGGCCTAGGCTTACCAGCTGATTGCCAGTTTCAAATTTTCTTCACTAGCGCCAAGCACACGGGGACCGCAGCACCGGCCAGCCGAACACCCGCAGCCACCCACAGCCCCTGTCATCGAGTCAAACAACAACAGCTGCAACCGGCCACAGACACCCAACCGGCTGACACCACAATCCCCGCGTTCAGGGCGCTATACAGTCCGTCCAAGCAGAGAAGACACCCCGGCAAGACAGGAAAACGACCCCAGCACGACCAATACCGGCCCAAAAGCCACGAATTCTCAAACAGAACCCACAGCCCACGAACCGACACCGACCAAGCCGAAGCCACCCCCACCCCGCCAGAATGCCTCAATTGATAATAATATATAAATATAAAATGCAAAATCTATAATTTATAAACAATAATTGTTTTATGAATTAATCATAACTACTCTACTCTTCAGAATCAAGTCAATGAAATTTTATTATTAGCATAGCTCTCTTAAATCTCACAATCACTATAAGAACTTGGATTAGTTTCGGATAAGTGTATGTAATAATTACGTCAATAAGGCTCTTTGTAATGGACTTTGTGTCTGTGAGCTTTTATATGTATTCAATGAATAAATAAATAAGTGATTTGGTGTTATAGACTTTCTGAATTTATAATAACTTTTTTGAATCCAAATTATTGTGAACATTATAAAGAACTTTCACCATGTTTCCTATTTGCGAAACCAGGTTATGTCGGTGAAGTGGAACAACCCTCGGGTCTCCCCACTATAATTATTGAAAGCCATACGCTAAATGAATAATAACTATAACTACTGAGCTTCAGTTATGAAGGAGTTGGGATGCAGGCCTGCATTAAAACCTATGCTCCTGAAATCTGAACCATACATTATGAATTAGAAGACTTATAAATTATATGATGGGTGATGAAATTCTTAGGGTCCACATCCACTGTCAGTTCAATCGTTCACAGCTGACAGTCCAACGATCGGCCTGCCGGTTTACAGCTATTTTGGACTGCCATTTCCCCATCCACTTACAGTTTCTGACTGTCACAGTCCAAACGGACAGTGGATGTGGACCCTTGTGATAATAATGATTTGGTTAGTATTCTCATACATGATGGATTGAGTGAAATAGAGAATAGTCACCTCTTGAGAGTAGATTTCCGAAGGAATAGGAGCGTAGAGGCACTTATCAATCCTTCTACAAAGCATGTAAATGTTTTGTCTCTCTTCAAAGAAAGGAGAATGCAATGCAGCCAACTAGAAAAGAAAAACAAAGATTATACTTTATATGAATACTTTTTTTATAAGAGTATAGATTATACAAAGGACTAGCTTGAATGCCTTTTTTCACCTAAGTAGAATTACTATACATTCTTGATTGACATATTTTCTCAACTATAATTTGATAAAAAAAGATACACAGTAATCAATTAGATAAGAAACATTACTAGAATTTTAATATTTATCGATTGAAAAATACTTGATGAATATTATCGATCATGATAAAAACCCTCATGGATGGTAAAAACCCTCAGAAATCTGGTCTAATCCTATTTTATTCGAAATAATCAAACTAACTACCGTACCTAACAGTATAACTTGGGTAGATCAAAATAAATCCTTTCATACTATGCGATAATTATTGGTAGTTAAGCCTTGAGTATTGATTATCAGCAAAATATGGTTCAGATTTCTCAATAGATTCACATTCCTTACAGTGATTTCAAATGGTTGATTTGATCTTATTAGGCCTATTTGGGTTATGGTTGATGATGCGGAACTCCAATATAAATTGAAATTCAATAGAATATTGTCTATTATCAGTTGCATATTAATTATACCGGTACATTATTTTTATGATTGAAATATATTTTTAATAATAAACAATTCAGCTCTATGAATGTTTACATATTGGGGATTGCATTTCCCCATTCCGTTCCATTGGGTACCGTACCTATAAATTACATTTATTATCAATCGAACCCGATCAGCGCGTTATACTCACTCCAACGAGCCACTCCAAAACAGCTACTTCCTACAGCTACATCAACTTCCAAAACATTATTAATTCGAAATCCATTGACAAATTAACTCACCTCATACAGTAAGCAGCCAAGAGACCAAATATCGCTGCTGAATGTGTACGGCTTCTCATGAATTCTTTCTGGACTCATGTAATACGGTGTTCCGACAATTGACTGAGCTGCATTGGTCTTTGGACTGAAGAAACGACTCAGATTCAGGTCACCTAATTTAACAACTCCTCCAGTTGTTACCAATACATTTGCTGGTTTCAGGTCTGTAAATAGAATTTAGATTATCATTTTCCCAGAAAAACGTAGCCTTGTTAACACAAGGCATCACAAGTTCAAGTTTCAGAGTTAGGAGAATACATCATGAAAATACGAAATAAGTTATCAGTAATTGTGAAATGATTGAAAATGATAGGGAGTGTTTTGAAGATCATAAGAATTTATAAAATTTAGTCCTAAGAATTTAAGAGCTTGAAAGAAGTCGTCTTCAAAGCTTACAGCCATTTTTTATAGAAATAGAATGATTAAGTTATAATTCCTAATGATAAGAAAATGAGATTAGGTTATTTGGAAGAAGAGGCAATCGATTGAAATAATCATATTACAAGCTTTACCTTGTCATTGATCTTTTTTTCATTTATCGTCTGAAACATATCAACTATTTTCAATCACAAAGCACTACAAAATTTTAACCAATTGAAACTGGATGAATAATATCATAGCTTTCTTCCCTTCATAGAAGCTATATTGAAGGAAGCTATGATAATAATATTTTACTACAATAGGTAATATTCACTGTAGAGTAACAGACATATGGAAAAAAAACATTCTGAAATTATAGGCTAATCTCTGAATAGAAGTACTGATAATAAAATTCCAATTTCATTGGAACTCTGAAATACTGGAATCGAAACAAAAGTTATATTAGCATGAATCAATTATAACAGTACTAAGGATCTGAAATATAATAATATCCATGAAAGTGATTTGAGATTAAGAGTGGATGGTAGTGGACGAAAAACTGCCGAACGGCAAAATCAAGCCCCATAAGAACAATGTAATTTTTATCAATCTCTTGGAGCAGAAAGAGCCTCTATTTATGGACAGAATTTTACGTTCTTTATGTCATTGGAAAGAGAATTCAATTCTCCAGGGGCGTGACATTTTACTTTTTTGATTTAAAGTTTATTTTAATAATTATTGTATAATTAATTAACTAAAAAAAAAGTGAACTCCAATTATTGAACTATCTATCTCTATTATTGAACTATTGAGGCTCTATCTGCTCCAAGAGATTGATAAAAATTACATTGTTTAAAGAATGACATCTCACCTCTATGCATAATGCTCTTTGAATGCATGTGTTCCAAACCATCACAAATTTGAACAAAGTATTTCCAAATAGTTCGTTCAGGAATCAGTTTGCGGATTTTCCGGAAATTTCTTATCATCCGAGATAAATCTCCAGAGTCGGCCAACTCCAAGAAAATGTAGAGCTTGTTGTTTTCTATCACTGATGAAATGTATCGTATGATGTTTGGATGGTCCAGTTTCTGAAAAATACAAAGACTAGTGCACAGTAAAATGAAGTGGGCCTACTTTTCATTGAAAATTAGTGATTCTCTCATTCATGAAATTCTTACAACACAGAAACTAGAAAAAATTCGAAAAATTATAAATAGAATCGATTCACTTTTTACTTGAGCTGTATTTCTATAGTGTAGGAATATAAAAATAGTGTAACAAAATTTATAGCTATGATAATGATATTATAGATAAAATTAAATTGAAAATCAAATACCCTTTTAAACTTTAAAAATAATATTTTTGAACTTCAATAAATTCTATTTTTGAATAGATAATATTTTTAAAGTTTAAAAGGGTATTTGATTTCTATTTTTATTTTATCAATCAATTTTGAAATAGCCCTAAGTGTGAAGTTTAATTTTCAAATAATGGCTGATAAACCAAAAATTGTGCTTAAGTTGATATTATAGTAGTTCTATTACTAACTATGCGGTAATGAAAAATAGACTTGATTTTTGATTGAATTAAGGTGAAGATTGAAGGCTCCCATTTGAATTTTTTGCCACCATCCGTCTTAAAATTAGTTTATCTTTGCTTTTCTGCAAAAACTAATGTTGGAATATTAAAGGTAGGTAAATGTGTAGATGGTTTTTTGAATGTGTATTACAGAATTCAATTCCACCATTACAGAATTCAATTTTCTACTAGACTGATTAACTGTTATTGTTAATTTAAGTAACTTTGACAGTAATTTATGGAGTATAATAATTATTTTGATTGACAGTTTTTGCGACACACCAGCAATTCATAAGTCACCCCATTGAGATTGGATTTTAGGAAGTCTAAACAACATGTAATGAGATAGACACATGTTACGAGGAAAAGGAAATAGAATTCCTCCTATAAGGAAATAGAATTGCATTCAGAGCCTGTATGATAGATATTGAGCCCGCCTTTTGTGAGGGGTTTTAGTGGGTCGTTAAAGCTTTTTGAAAGAGTTCATTGGTTGTTTTGCCAATAATGCAACCCAATTTATCAATGCATTCAACTTAATACTTCCTTATTGGATCTTTTGAACTTGCTGGTGTCGTTAACCGGGTATAGTCGAGATTGAGTCAATAATCTATTCTTCTGCTTCTTTGGATAGCACCAAATATAATATCTCTCTTCAAAATTCCCATCTCACTTTTCTTATAGAGAATTTATCGAGTGGTAAATATAAATAGCCTACCTATTTCCAACTTATTATTGAACTTGGAACCATGCATCGTTTGAAAATAATCAGTATTCAACTTCATTTATAGGTACATCATAATTCCTGTTGAAATTATTTGGTGATGCTATCAGTTTATGAAAACCATGAACAATTTTTTATTAGCAAAAATTTGATTTTATATCATGAGGCCAATTTGAATTTTCATTACAATAATCTATAATCCTATTGACAAACGATCAAGAGTTGTCTTAATTACTCGTACCTTTCATCTATTCATTTTACCAAGGTACAGTAGCCTATTTTAGCCTTAATTTGACTCAGATCTTCTCAATCAATGAATTAACTTTGCATAAAAAAAATTCTAGAAAGTAAGTTAGCAAAAGCTTTTCCAATTATGACTAGTATAATATACAAGTTTGAGATATTTTTAATTATTCTAATAATGTACCATTTTTACAAGATTCTTACAAGAAATTATGATCTAGAGCTGTTGTTAGGTCTATGCACCTCTATCACTAGGAAAAAGGAAAAGAGGGTTAAAAAAATGCATCACCAGCAAATGATGAAATAAATCAAAGAAGAATAGAATTGAGGAAAAGATGAGTTGAGTGATTATAGAACAGTAGGCCTATATAGTACCGAAGTGATTTTTTAAAATGTGAATGAATGATGAGTATGATCATTAATAGAAAATGATACATTTTATAGAATGATATGACATAATTTTTTGAAGTAAGTTACATTATAAATTATAATGATTTAGATAGGAATATGAACTCCTATCATGTTGAGAAATATGATAAACAAATAAAGAGATTAATGAAAACAGACAAATGTATCAAGATGACAGATTGAAAGCTGAAGCTCAATTGATTATAGAATAATTTATGACACAATAAATTATGAAATAATATTATAGAAATATACTTATATATAGAATAAGAACAGAAGTATTATCAGAAGAATTTTCATTGGAATCACGAAAATAGAATTCATAAATGTCTTTATAAAAATGTTTAAGCTATCTATGAAAAATAATTAATTGAAACTGACCTGCAGTAGACTTATCTCTTTCATGCAATCAATTCGAGCAGTTGAGTCGACCATATCAAGTATTTGCACTTCTTTCATTGCTACAAGCGAATTATCCTGCCGGCATCTCGCCTGATAGATAACACTGAACGAGCCTCTTCCAATGCGTTTTTCAATAATAAAATTGTCCAAACTGCTGTATCGAGCATTTTGGTTCGCACTGGCTAGAGCTAGAAGTTCGTTCTCAGACATTTTCACTTTTGAGAGATGGTTTACTTCGAAAATAACTGGAGATATTCCATTCAATGATGATGATAGTGGTTTGAAGCCTTGAGAACTTGAAGAAAGGTTAATGAATAAATCGATGAGTGATTTTATAGAGCAGGCGGCTTCAAGTTCGCCAAATCGCAACTACTATTCGGTTATTGCCAATCGCTGACTGATCATCAGATTATCAACCCCCACTTTAAAAACTAGCCCCCATTCGCCCCTCCTTTGTCACATGCGCAACCCCTAACGACCACCCAGACTTTTATTTTGCGTGTCATCGCCTCACTGCTCGATAAAACTAATAACTCAGCCACGCGATATTGCAATTGATGGCTGAATAGTTATTACAAGAAGTCATATCTCACCAATCTGTATTGTTGCTTACTCCTTTTACAAGTTTTATTTCCTCAATGTCAATGATAGCACCCCTAGTCGTGCTATCTAATAATAAAAAAAGGTTTTATTTTCATTGCATTTCTGTTTGCAATCTGTAGGTATTTCTGAATTTAAATGAACTTGCCTAAGAAATATTTTTAAATTTATGAACTTAAAGCTTCAATATTAATAAAGTATCAATTGTTAGGATTTTATGTGTGAGGACGCTCACAAAAGGGTGCCCTCACAGATACTAGATTGAAAGGTGGGAATATCATGCTCATATCCTAGCTTTAATACTGTATTATAGGAGACACAATGTAACCCTGAACCTGTGACTGTTATTTTAAATTTCTAATAAAATTGGATTCCGAGCCACGTACTTTTCCAAGGCTTCTGTATAAATTTTACTCATTATCTTTTACCGTGAATTTTAGTATTTGTTAGAGGAACCTGCTGTAGGAGACTGAGAAGTTATTATTCATGAATCAAGGAAACATAGGATTGATACAATAGGCTACATAATCAGGAAGAAGCTAGAGAGTATCTTCTGGAAAAGAGAAAAATGTTGACTTTGTTTTCACAAAAATTTGGTTTTATTGATAATCATTATTTATATATAACTATATTATTTATTCATCAATTTTATTTTAAAATAACTATACATACACAACTTTATTCATAAATTGAATGGTATTTCAATTTTCATTTAGAACAATTTTATCACATCAGTATGAAGGCTATCAATAGCATATTGTTAAAATAATAATAATAATATTTTTTGGTAAACAAAATAACAAGTAAGAGGGAATACGATCCATATAAGTAACCAGTTTAAAACTTATAGTTCAGTCTTCTTTGGATCCACTAAAAATATTATATATTATTCTAAAACTATATACTCATATGAACGCCTAATCTAATTGTTCAAAACTAAAAAAATCGAAAATATTTTAGAAGTGGGAATACTTTAAAACTTAGTTCATTACTCAATTTCACCATTATGATGATGAATGAAATGGAAAATTAGCAAAATTACATTATTTAGTCTACACCACTGAACAGAAGTTTATAGATATAATAATTATCTATCTATCTTAGTATTATAATAGGAAATTGTCAAATATTAGGAATAATATAAAGTTATCAAATCAATAATAACAATTATATAGGAAGGAATTTTTTAAGAAATATTCCATTCAACAATAAAGAATATTCATTCGCTCACTCCAAATTCTCTGTTTAAATTTGGTTATTTCTAACTCTTTATAGAACAAAATCTTATCAAAGATGGAAGAATTATTAGATATTGCAATTGCAGTACACCAACTGCTGGATAATTACAATAACAATGATTAATTCGAATCTCCATTTATTGTTATAATATAAAAATAGACAAAGGACTCCTGCAACTGCAAATATTGACCAATATTGACAGGCGAGATCCATTGAATGAATCTGTACCCAGACCGGGAATCGAACCCGGTACCTCTCGGTGCCGGTTGAGCGACTTTCTGGTCCGGGCAGTTTTTATATAGGTTTTTTTATAACGTTCGACCCTCTGGAGAGGGCGGGTAATTGTGTGCCGGTCAACTCTTAGCCCAACTCTACCCCGTTAGGTCGGTAGCTCAGCCCTGGGTAGAACTGTGAGACTGGCTTCGGATTTGCTTGTATTTCTTCTTAAAACGTGAGAGATAGTAGTGGACAGAAAAGTGCAATTGTTTGTAAATGGCGGATAAAACCAATCAAAACATGGACAATTATTTTACTCCAGTGCGAAAGGATAAGCGTGAGCGTTTGCAGTCTTCACCAGAGACTTTGCAGAGCGCAGGGAAGCGTACAACTACAACTATGGAGAACCAAGATATTCTCGGAAACATGGCAGACATTATGAGAAAGCTACTCGATGAAAAACTGCAGATCTAAGCAAAAAAAAGGATTTGGAGAGTCTAACCACAGAGATGCAACGATTGGTCCAGGAAAATATAAGTCTCAAAAATGAGTTTAATTATCTGAATAAAGAAATCAGCCAAGTGAATGAAAGAGTCACCAGTCTTGAAGATTGTGCAAGGAGAAATAACGTTATATTTAAAGGACTCAGGTACAACGCTAATGAGGATTGCAGAAAACTTGCAGCGGGATTCTGTAAGAACGTTCTCAACGAAATTGAAAAAGAAATTGTTGTCAATATAGCACATACATTAGGACAAAATTGGAGCGATGCTCCTGTTATAGCGCACATTCCGTGAGATGAAGATGTTGACTGTGTGTTCAGAAATGTGAAAAAGCTGAGAGATACTGGCTATGCAGTGCATCGTGACTTTAGCTTCGAGACCAGAAGGAAGGGAGGAAAACTGGCCCGATTGAAGAAGGAGATTTCACACGTCGTCGGAGACAAGAAAATGGCAATTCTACAAGTGATTATTCCGGAATAATATCTATGGGTGAGAATATCACTTGGTATTGTGACATGTGCAAGCACAAGGTAAGAAGTCTTATTACTCAATGTATTTCAAATTCTCAAGTAAATAATACCGATTCAAAGTCAAGTGAAGCTGCTCAAATTAGTGTGATATTGAATGAACTTTCAAAAATGAATAAAAATTATCTTCAGCTGAATAGTCGTGTTGAAAAAATTGAAAAATCAAATAGGTTAGAAAATACAGTTTTGAACATGCCGGTTATTGGCTCTGATAGTGATGTTGCTGACGTGATAGTGCCTGCTGATAATGACTCTGCAGCTCTAATCTTATCTTCTCAGCCAGTCAATCATGAAATTTCTGTTAGAAACGATGATAATGATAGAAATCCTGTTGAAGGGGAAAGTGAATTTAATGAAGTAGGTGTAACATGGAGTATGGTTGCAAAACGTGAACATAAAAATAAATTAACACAAAACAATTCAGGCGGAAGGTTGAATGGTACGGAAAAGAAAAATAATTATGTAATACAAAAGAATAAACCATTAGTGGGTACAAATGACAAGGAAAATTGCATTAGTGGTGCAAAAAAAGCTTGGTATCACCTTGGTAAAGTAAAGCAGGGAACTACTGCTGATGATGTAAAGAAGTTTCTTAAAGATGAATTCCCAAGTGTTGATTTTGTTGTGGAAAAATTGGACAGCAAAGGGTATAACTGTAGCTTCAAATTAGGTGTAGAATTTACGTATAGAAACGTAGTGAATGATTCAAAATGTTGGCCAAAAAATGTAACATTAAAGCGTTTTTTATTCAGAAAACAAAACATTCAAATAGAAAGATAGATGTTGCAAATAAAAATGACGTAATTACTGATGGTAATGAAATAAATTATTTGACTTCCACGCATAGTTGGGAAAAAATTGTAAATATAAATGTTTTACGTATATGTTTTTCAAATATTAGATCTATTTTTAACAAGGTTGTGGATTTGGAGGTTGAATTGATTGAGTTAAAACCGGATATTTTGGCATTTGCTGAGACTTGGTTAAACCAGGATAAAGATAAGGTTTTTAAAATCCATGGATATGATAAAGTAGCAGTAGCAAATAGAAAAAATTCAAATGGTGGTGGAGTTGCTATTTATTTGAAACAAAGCTTAAGGATGAAATCACACCAATTGCAATATGAAGATGAAGGGGTGTTTGAATGTATTTTCAAGGGGGTGCATGTATTTTCAAAAGTGCTGAATATAAATTTGTATTTCTTGTTGTGTACCGTCCACCACATGATAATAATTTCTACAAATTCATTGAAATTTTAGAGCAATTGTTAAACCAAATCGGAAGTATGAATGTTCCTATTTTAATATGTGGAGATAAGAATATTGATGGAAATATTGATTCTGTATATAGAAGGTGTTTTTTTGATGTGTTGGAGTCCCACAATTTGTTAAATGTTATAAAAATGAACACTAGAGTCACTCCAAATGTGTCAACACAAAATGACTATGTACTGGAAAGTGAGAACATAAAACAAGTACAAAATGGCTGTATAGACACACCCTTGTCTGATCATAGATGGCTTTACATAGATATAGATGTGCATGTTAATACCAAGTTATGCATGAAAATAGAAAAAAATAGAATTACAAAATTGGGTATGGACGAATTCTTTGGAAGGCTTGGCATGATTGAATGGATGGACATAGATGGTGGAAAGTCTTGTGACGAATTGTCCAATAAATTTTATAACGATTATAGATACTGTTTTGAAATATGTTTTCCAAAAAAAAGATCTATAAGATTAGTAATACATTTGATATGAGTTGGATTGACAATGACATATTATTGTCGAAAGAAAAATTAAAAGAAATGTATTGGAGGACTCGGCAAGTTGGTGATGAGAGAACTAAATTGGAGTATTGTAATGCAAAGAGACAACACTCACAGTTAATTGCTGGTAACAAGAGGGCATTCTACCGAGATAAAATAATGAGGTCAAGAAATATCAGTAAGGAATCATGGAGAGTTGTTCACAGTTTGACAAAGGATACTTTCATCCATAATAATATGAGGTTGAAAATAAATGATGTACTGGTTAATGATCCCATTATGATTGCACAAGAGTTCAATAAATATTTCTATGAGGAGGTAAAAAGCCTTGTTGGTGATGAATTGCACTATCAGGATATTATAGAAGATGATTGCGAACAAATTGATGGTCGTCAATTCCACTTAAGATTGACTAGTGCCGATGAAGTGATTGAAATAATTGATAGAGTGTGCAATAAGCCAAGTGCTGGAGTAGACAATATCCCATGTAGACTAGTTAAAGCCTCAGCGCATATTATAGCTGAACCTTTGTCGTTTATAATAAATAAGTCATTTGAAGAAGGGAAATTTCCAGAAGCAATTAAAACATCTAAACTGGTCCCAATATATAAAAAGAACGAAAAAGATGCAGTAAGCAACTATAGACCTGTAGCTGTTCAATCGGTATATTCCAAAGTTTTTGAAGTTGCTTATCTGGACAGATTGATTCCATATTTAGATCAACACAGATTGATAAGTGGTAGGCAATTTGGATTCCATAAGAAAAAAAGCACAGCTGATGCAATTTTTGCCTTATTAACTGAAGTGTACAATAAAGTAGATTGCACGGACGAGGTGTACACAATATTCTACAATATGACAAAGGCATTCGATTGTGTCAATCACAGAAGGTTAAAGCTAAAACTTGTCAAGTATGGAATCATAGGAAAACCCTTGGATTGGATAATGACTTACTTAGAAAACCGACAACAACTGGTCACTGTGAGTCACATGGGTAAGGATAATGTTATTCGACATATTAGATCACAAGTACATAAGGATGTTAACATAGGAGTACCGCAAGGCTCGAATATGGGTCCAGTTCTTTTCCTGCTTTTTGTGAACGATCTTCCTACTTCAGTGCAAGCGGGGGAGATTTGGATGTTTGCAGATGATGTGTGTCACCTCTTGGTAGACAGGAATTCTTCTGAAGCAATTAAGAAAACGCAACAAGGTTTAAATGAGATGAGTGTATGGTGCACAGAAAATAAGCTGGTATTAAACCAAAAGAAAACGTGTGTGTTGCAGTTCCATAATGTTAAGAAAAGAGACTTTAGTCCTCGTTTACGCATTGGTGATCAACACTTGCAATTGAATGAAAATGCTAAATACTTGGGAGTTCACATTGCTGACAATATACGTTGGGAAGAGCACATTAACAATGTTACAAAAAGACTAAACGTGGTGTGTTGCCTTGCACGTCGCCTGCAGAAGGTAGTGGACACTGAAGTGTTGATGAAAGTTTATTATGGCTGCTTCCAGAGTGTTTTAACATATGGCATCATATTCTGGGGAAACTGCACAGAAGCAGAAAGAGTATTCTTGCTACAAAAGAGGATAATCCGAATTATAAGTGGTGCACACTATATAGAACATTGCAAACCAATATTCAGGAGGTTGAAAGTGTTAACATTAATGGATGTGTACATACTGGAGTCAGCGACAACAATCCTAAAATATCCTGATCATTTTGAAAGAAACTCCAGCATTCATCATCACAATACTAGGCAGAGAGGGAACATCCACATAGATAGACAAAGGACAACACTAGCCTTGACTAGTACGAAAAATGTTGCCAGCAGGGTGTTTAACAAGCTCCCCTTAGAGATAAAGAGGTACAGTGATCCTGCAATCTTCAGAGAATCCTTGAAGACATATCTTCAGAAAAAGAACTACTATAACATGAAAGAGTTCTGGGAGGATGTCTGACCTCATGTTAAATTGGACAAACGACGACCACGGCTGCAAAGCTTCCAGTGGGATCATCACAAGTAAGTATACAATTGTGGTGGATCGCCTGGTAGTGGAGGGTACGTGATTTACCCTCACGGACAATATGCAACTTTCCTGTGGTCAAATGTACAGGGCAGAAAAATTGAAACAGATGTTCAACTTCGATTTTGCTGAGATTCTGGAGGATGTTGTGAAGGACAATAAGAATGATGAATAGGGAAAAGTCGCCTGTCGGGCGGTGAAAATTAAAAGAGACTGTAAAATAGTAGCGTTTAATATTTAGGATCAACAATGGCAGAGAAAATGTTGGAATCCTCATCTTAGCACTGAAAGCCCAGACAAAAAAAGGACAATTGGAGCAATAAATAAAAGATGATTTGGCAGAAACATTGGTAAAGAAAATGTCGGAATCTCTACCAAGACCTTATCTAGTTGTTCATCTAACTTGTATAAGAATTCCTATTCAAGATTGACGTTCTGGGAGATATACTGTATTTATGCCAATCTCAAGAACAAAATAGATGAACTCAAATATCTCAAGAAATTGCTAACACAAAGAGCCAAAGGCTATGTTAGCAAAAGGAGGACAAAAAATAGACGAAGAGAAAGAAAAGAGTATGACTAAAAAAGGCACAGAAGTGGCACAATACATTAAATTCAAGTACAAGAATTCTATAATAAATTCAAGTTCTAACTTATCTAAATGCGAGACTGTTCAACAGACTCCTAGCAACTTAAGACCAAGCAGCTTGGTTAGTCTATCAAGAAATTCCTCTGTTACACCTACAACTTTTAAAAATGAAGTTGTATTCTAAAAAAATACTCATATGTATCACGTGAATGGGATTTGCAGTGTTCCTAAATGAACTTCAAATTCCAAGAGTTTTATATTAGTCTGATAACTGAATTGAACTGTCACTTTTCCACTTTCAAATACTAGTACTATTAATTTGATAAATTCAAATTTTATGATACTGTTAGTCTACACGTTTTAATCTGACAAACCATTTGCAATAGAAATTATATACTATTTTAATCTCTCCATGGATATTAATTGATATATAATATAATACAATTCTAGCTAGATATTCACACCTAGCGTACATAGAGTTTTACAATATGTATATTTCTAGTATCCTTTTTAATTTGCAAGGAAATAATATAAGTCTAGCCTATTCAACGATACTTAGGAAGGCTAAAGGTTTTTTTTTAGAATCCACTGAAACTTTAGTGGAGTGATGCTTGAGGTAGGTTTCCAGATTTATAATTGAGTTTTAGAATAAACATGTCTGCCAACTGGTATTCAGAAAATATTTTGAAAGACACTATAGATTTAATGCATTAGAAAAAATATCCAATTTAATTGATTAATACATTGATATTAGTCGATTACACTATAACTATTGAGTATCAATTTTAAGGTATTGCATCAGACACAGTGTCATAGCGATAATAATATTAATATTATCCTATTTAAAACTACAATCCCTACGCATTACCACTACTTCTTTGTTCATTCCAGACTTCAAGTAATTCTTCTGGATTGTCATATCCATGTGAAGCTATCACATATTTGTAATCATCTTTGATATAGGTTTTCTTATAAAAATAGAACTCAGGACAATGATATAACTCGATGCCAATTTTTTTAGCAACAATTCCCAGATAAACATCATCAAAACGAAAATGTTTCGTGAAAAGACTTCCGTAATATATATTGAGCAATGCTTCATGTGATACGATATATGCACCTGCTGCTACATAAGGAGGCCACATGTGGTAAGGATACTCTTCCAAGGATACTGACCACTTACTGGTGAAGTGTCTATGAGGTGAAGAAAAAAATACATATCCTGAATATAAACTAACGTTCTCAGGTAGTTGATAATCAAGAACTTGTTGTAACTTTCTATTAGATAGATGATCCTCCTCAACCAACAGAGATTCTTTATCTTTAATAATATTATTGTTTCTTCTAGAAAGATCGTAAGATTGAGAATTCAAAGAAACGATTGCCTGTTGAAGATATGCTGGATAATTTGTTGGGTTACGAACAAATCTTAAAATGTTCTTGGTTGAAACATACATATCATCATCACTGAAAAAGTAAAACATGGCATTTGGACAGTTCAGTACAGCCCACTTGAAACCCATCATAGTTTTTATAGTATTATTGTAATAGTTATCAGTAAAATTTGCTTGCACTATATCTCCAAACGTTTCATTTTCTTGGTCTACTTTACGCTGCAAATTTTCATCCGTGCCCACTCCCAAAATGAAAACTGTTCGAATAGCCACATCCGAGAACCTGCTCTCATATCCCCAAGAATGTCTTATCACTAAACGTCGTTTGAAGTGTTTAATAGCTGATTTAACAAGGATCACGAGTCTAATTTTTTCTTTGTCAGCAACAGAACATTTTCCCTTAGCATTATAGAGGTAAGCGAAGTGGTACTCATTGATAGGGACAGAGTCCGGCTTTTTATTATTTCTTAGTTGATTTGCATACTTAACTATATCACCTTCCAATGGATAACTGAACTCACTGAAGTAATCCTTTTCAAAGATATGAGAGAATACACCAAAAAAATATGCAAGACATATTATGAAAATTACAAGTAGAAATTTGAGCTTGCTTTTAAAACTTCTATTATAAAACAGCCTCTTCATTCTCATAAAAAATATCCAATTGCAACTAGTAAGTTAACCTGCTTCACAAGTTTACAATAAATAAGCCTTTTAAAATATATAAGCCTGTAGGTTACAATGTTTGAGGTTAGAATACTTTTGATTTCAAACCTCACAACTGCCATCAATATTTCTGGAGGTCACAGCTTTAGTGCCTACTGAATATGAAAACTCAAAGCAATCTTGGAGATTCCATTCAACATAAAATAACTAATATTACACCCTTTTAATGTAATGTTTGATTTTTATCATTCCAAACCTTATTATTTTGTAGAATATTCTATGGAATTGTTATATTTATGCACGATTGATTCATGACAGAAAATGATATCCCAAAGGCCACGTAGATGTGCCCCAATTTTGGAATAATTTTGTCATTAGCATATCAGTTCAAGAGTTCAGTGATTAGAAGTTCAAAGCAATTTAACATTTGTATTTCCATTACAATTCGAAGTGATCAAAGTGGAGAAGTTGAAAAACATTACTGCTTGATCCTGCTTGTGTCCTAGTTCAACGACCTTGAAATTGAGAGAAGTTCCCGGCCATGTTTTCTGTTGAAAAGAAAGTGGGCCAAACAGGTTGACTCAAATTAGGGTAAACTTGAATAATTTTTGTGTGCTTGTTCTCATATAATTGCTATTTCACAATTATCTTGGCAGAATGGAAGGATCTGAGAGAGGTAATAATTCAATTGTTTTTATATTAGCTTGATTAATCTAACCAAACTTATTTTTTGACAACTGTCACCATTGTTTTGATTCTGTTCATTTTCACCTGTTTCCAAAGTAAATACCCACAGTAGCATTATTAAGAATTTGTTGTTGATCATGGATGTGAAGCACTCATTCCATTCAATATAATATTGGATGAAGATTAAAACATTCTAGGATTATGTGAGTTGTGCCGTAGAAACTCAGATGAACTCAGAACTGGTTCAAATACCAGAGACAAATGGAGTTGTCAACTCAATAATCTCATAGATCTCTTGGAACTGAATCCATGTCAATTGAAACTACCAAAGTATAACTGATTTCCATTGTTCATTCAGTCTTATAACTTAATCTAATATTTAACTGATTAACACAAGTTGATATGCTCGTCGTGACCTAACCTAGAAAACTTAATTATGATGTCTGCATTCTATTCTATTGGTAAAATTATTTGCTAAAATACTTCATCTGGAAAGCACCTTTTCTTGATAAGCTTACTAGTTTACCTTATAATGATAATATTAAACTTAGGTAACTTAGCCTACATGGTTAGATCTTTGATTTGATGGGACTTATTCGGAAAAGTTCTCCCCAGATTTAATAGTACAAAAAACTTTTTTGCGAGAAATGTCTGCACTCAGGTAGGCTATATGAAATTTCTACACTCTTTATTTTTACTATTCTTAAGTGTTTTACTTACATATACAAAAAAAATTTTGGACCTCATCTCTTTTGGGTGGGCCTACTAGGCTACAGACTACACAAACCTCTAAAATATTTTTTTTGTAATAAGTTTATTAGAAACTAGATATAACTTGGGATGTGTTGTTTCTTATCTCGTTATCTGTGCTAAGAATCTAAAACATTTCATGCTAACAGATTATGTTATTCAACTTTTAAAACATAGGCTGATTTGATTGTTTTTGTTCAGTTGGTAGGCTACTTTCAATCGATGACTGGCTTACCATTGAGCTATATACAAAATGGAGATCGCACTTCTTCAGCAAGCAGTGTTACACCTATTTTTTTGACAAACCTGTCAGCCATTGCACGTTGAGGACAAGTTGCGCGGGAGTTTGAATTTTCAATGGAAGCAAATGGGGAAACAGCTATCAGTTAATTTACAAATAATTCCTTCATAATAATTCTTGAGCAATGAAATTTAACCTTATTGTCATTTATGATGCATTTGATCATTTTGGAAGACAATTGCTGTTTTTCCAACTTGTGAATTATAGTAATTGTGTTATGAATTATTTGGCACATAGACTACCTACTTACAGCACAGAAGTACAATTTTGATTGTTGGTTCAGGTACCTACAAGTTAAAAACTTATTTTGTAGTATGTTTATCAACATCAATAGCACCTAATCTATTATTTTATCATCAGTAGTTGGGAGATGTTGTCTATCCATTAAATTATTTATGTTATCTAAAAAGATAACATCAATACAGTACCACAGCCTATTCTTCAAATAGCATGACACTATAAGTTGTAGCCTACTGAGTTGTCAACAATTCTACTACTTTTTCAAACAATAAATGACTTGATAAGCTAAGAATTTATTATTTGAACTTATTTTACTTCAAGACTTCTAAAGATAGAAACTCTGTTGCCCATTGATATATATATTTCTGCTCTTCTAAAATATATCAGCACTTCTTTGTGCTTTGAAAATGTGATAAAGGTTGTTGAATGGAATTTAAACTTCAATTTTGGCTCTATACAATATAAGTTACCTGTAGGCTATAAGTTATAGGTACTATATATAATTATGTTGAACAATATAAGTTACCTAATTATTATTGAACATCCTAGAGCCTGTAACATAAAATTGTCAATGAGATTCCTTTGAACGCATTGACTTTTGATGATACCAATACCAAAGACACTAAATTCCTAAGAAACAGTATTTTTATCACTGATAAAATGTTGCAGGAAAATTTAGAAGATAAGTCCCTGCCATGATTCAATGACTCCAGTGTAAGCTTTAATGGAACAAAATTTTAAGAGATTATTGAACAAGATTTATTTAATCCAAGGTTGTCAATGCAAAATTTTCTTACAATCTCAAATCTACATAAATAAATTATCACCTACATCAAATTCATAAACATTCTGTCATTAATAATTCATCCCATAAGGTCATAATTAACAAATTCCATTGTTATTTAATCCATTATCAAACAAAATTCAATGTAAAATGTTTATCCTCAACATAGATAATAGCTCAATGGAATAATAACAGAAAATTTAAAGATATCTATGAAAAATTTCACCTAGAAGTCTGGAATTAACAATAAACAAATAAGAAGTTTGCAATGAACAATGCATCAACAAGGAAAATATGGATTAGAATGAACATTTTTAAAATTATTTTCCACATAATTATTTACATTTACGATTGCTGAAAAATAGCAATTAATTTTTCAAACATTATGGAATGTTATTAACTTTGTCAATTTCTGTCTCAATCCAAAGGCGGCCTTTTTCTCATTCAAATTATGAAGCGGGCTTCCTGAAATGGTGGAAATAGATCAGACGGAGTACCAACCTAACGAAAAAAGGCCGTAACCTGGTTTCATACTGCTATCCAAACGAGTGTTCTCTCCAGTTGGTATATAGCTCAATGTAGCTTACTGTCTTGTTTACTTGAGTACTTCGTCATTGACCGTTGATAAACCAGACAGACTGTGTCAGAGTCACAGTGTACTTCCCCATGGACTCATGGTTGCTAAGGCATTCCATCATTGCTCCTTAAATATAAAAGTTCAACAAGCAAGATGGCAGGTTAGGTCAAATCCTCTTGTGAGCATCCCAGTACTCCTGCATTGAATAAAAAGGATTCAATTTCAGCCAGGCGAAAATTCTCGCCCTGAAAACATTTTCCTGGAGGTCTCTTACATTGGCAGGCAACCAGGCATTGTGTTGAATAAGCGGAGTTCAAAGATCCTTCTTTCGGCTTGTCCGGCAGCGTGGGACATCCATCATATGTCTCCTTCTTGTGCCATGTTCATGGAGTTCAGACCTCAGGACATGACAGCTCTCAGTCTTCTTGACGTGCAGCATACTGGACAGTATGTTCTGGTTATATACTGTTAGGACGCCCAGTTGGATGAATATTGGTCTACAGTGCTCACGCCTCACGATGACCTGCTGAGGTGATCACTCGCAGTGCTCTCTACTGGAGCAGCATTACATTCTTAACTCCCGCTGCATGCCCCCACAGCAAGGCATAAAGAACGTGGGTATGGAAGAGAGCAAAGTAGACCATGATCAAGTCCCTTCTGCAAAGAAGCATCCTCAGTCTGCGCAGAAGGTAGATCACCCGGGCCAGCCTGGTGCAGACTCCACCAATATGTCCAGCCCATGTTAACTTGGAGTCGATGACAAAACCAAGTAGCTTGACATCAGAATGATGGGCTGAATCGGCTAGGCTGCGAAGTCCACAGACTAACTGCTGGGTCTTTAGGCATAGACAATTTTTTCAACTTATACTAGGCTAGATTTAGATGAGCAAAGGTACCTACCAGATAAATGTTTAAAAGTTCATTTCTGAATAAACCATATTTTCTGACGATTGACGCTCTTAAAGCTGAAGAATAGAACTTGCCATTCTATTTCCAAGATTTAACAAACTTTGTTAACTAATTTCCATGCTTGGCTTTCTTTCTGCATAATAACATTCATTATTTATTGTCCCTGGTCTTCAACCATAAGATACGTTCCGTAAACATGTGACGGCGCAGAACACCTCTTAATAACATCCAGTTAATCAGTTAGAGTGTAATGCAACAATTACTAATTATCCAGAGACGGGAAACGATTGACTATATTTACTAGATTACATTATAGCACGATATATTCATATTTGATTCTTATCTATACAAATAAGAATACAAGCTCATTCCAAATTTATCACTTTTTTTGTTAATAGTTTGATGAGAGTATGCAACTTGTTAGATTAATTACTCCAGTTCCCTGTGAGTGATTTCTCATGTTGATCAATGTAATAATTTAGTGATTTATACCAAATACATAATTTCATATATTTCAGTGCTATGTTGAGTCTGTGTTGGCTTGATAATCAAAACCCACTATTAGATGATTGTATGTCCTCCACTTATTTTATATTTACTCAACCCTTATTTTATTTCACCTTCCTCAACAATATCATGAACCACCTGTTGATTTTATACTAAAAAAATATGTCAATAAAGTCACAATACCCTATTTTTGCTTCATAAATTACCTCTCAACTTTATAAATGAAAATTTACAAATCCTTGCATCATCCTATTGAAAAATGAAAAGAATGACTGCATCTTTTATTTCTTATAAATATATATGTTGTCGTTTGACATTATTTACCTACTAACTCCTCTAAATTCGAACAATTTTACAAAACGCATTTGATAAATTGTCTCTTACTATGTTTTAATATTGGAAATTGTTTAGCCTGTCAGTACTCAGTATGTGGCGCGCTCATGTGAGAAAGTTTAGAACTACTGTCGAGTGTTGAGCATACACGCCGCATACAGCTTGCGGCGGTAACTAGACTAGATGGAGTATCAGACTATCAGATCTGTTGAGTTCCAGAAAGCAGAAACCACTGGTGGCTCGTGTCCACGAAACAGGTGAAGTGCTTTATACTAAAAGATACGGGCACTTCACCTTTTACGTGGGCACGAGCTGCCAGTGCCAGAAACGTGATGAAACTAAGAATCCCAGTCATTTAAATGTCATTTGACATATTTGCCAAATAAGAATAGATAGATATTGTTATTCTAAAAATCATACCTCAAATGGCAGAAAAGTGATTCATGTTTGTGCCGGTATCAATTCGATCAGATAAGGCCGCGGTTACACCTGAACGAATTTCAGTTGCAAATGCGAATCTCTCATTCAAATTAAATGCAGAATTCGCATTCGTTACTAAAATTCGGTCAGGTCGATGGCATAAGATGACCAACTTGCTATTTCTGATGTAATATAGTGAACTCTTCTATCATGTGGTTCCGCTAAATACAGTTTGAAAATCGCTTACAGATGGTCCGGAACTCACCTAAGACTTTAAAGTTTCTTTATCTTTCACTCTCCACATCTTTTTCCATCGTAGCCTAGAGCTTGATAAGCTAGTGGACATCTCTCTCAAAATCACAGCACTTTGCTCCATTCTTATGAAAATATTTGGAGAGTAATGTTGTACCGGCCACCAGTAACTTTTCGTCTTTTTTATGATTTTTGAGGGTTTTTACCCCATCTTCGTACTGATTGAGATTGTTCCTACCGGATGTCCCTCTGAGAGTTGAAACATCTGCTGCAAAAAATGTGAAAGGTTAAATTATAGGGCCATGCTGAGAGATTGTTTTATGAAGAAGAGTTGGTCGATTCTTTGATCGAGTTTTGATTTTGTATTCTATTCTGTTAGTTACTAAATTTTTTTAGAATGGGAATCATTCCTTGAATCTTTTGAATCTCATTAGGTCTAATTCCTCTCCCACTGTGACACCATCCTGAATTTTCTAAAGTTTCCCAACGAATGTAAGATTGATGAATTATATGTTGATCTACATATCCTCACTTGTAAACACCTAGATTATTATGAGAGTTTGAACAAAATGAAGTCAACTAAAACAGAAAAAAATGATTTTCTCAACTAAATCACTTAGGAGCCATACACTATCAATAATTGAGTAAAGTCTTGATAATGGAACAAACTTGTACATCATAGAACATTATAAAAATTAAAGCAATTCACCAGAAAGTAATAAAATTTCACTAAACCCACTGGAATCTGCTACTGGTGAAAATTTGTACAATAGGTATTATAAATTTAACATCTTGCGCATGTTTGTTTTGCTAAACCTTGATTGGAAAACAAGTCTTTATCTGAATTTGACAGGTAATTAATACTTGGGCAATGTTATTCAATCAAAATGAGATCCAACATTCCTTTCCCGACTTTTGGTTGCTGGTGAAAGTGTATAATTACTCTTGCAGTGTGTAGCTGAAGGTAATTAAGAGAAAATTCCAATTTCAGTTCAGCTTGCAAGTTGTATTCTATACAACTTATCTTCATCAATCTCGTTTTGCTCAAACACTGTTTAGTGAACAAAAGTTCAAGTTCAATCGCCCGTAGACTTGTTTTAAGTTTCTCTTTCAGCACTCCCTTGAATCCTTTGAAAATTGTAGGCATTAGAAGTTTGAGAATTAGGATTAGCAATTTCGTTTTAAATAACATAGCTTATTTTATTAGTCACCGACTGGGTGCTAGATTGAAAAAGAAGAAGTTTGTATTTAGTCTTATCGTAACTTACCAAAAAATTTGAAATGGAATTAAATCCTAGATTTGCAGTGAGCGGACTCGAATAAATGCTACAATATTATATATTATGGTGAATATAAATATATGGTCAGGACTTTTGGCAGAACACTTGTCAGTATGCTAGTTATTGGTGTGGAAAAATATCAGCTTCATAAGAATTTTCCCTAATGTAGCTATTATTTTCAAATGAAGTTTCCTCAAATAGTGTTATTTTAGCATGCCAAGGGGTGTTTATCGCATATTATCGAACTTTTACCCCCCTTAGATTCTATTGAAATATCAACTATTATACATCGAAATGTAGCTCTTGAAAAGGTCTACAAATTTTATACGGGACATTTTTCAGCAGAACCATCTTGTAAACTTTTATTCGAAAAATAATAGAAATGTTAGACAGAAATTAAGGGGCTTCCTTCATTCTTCGATTTATAACTTTTCAACCACAAGAGCAAGAGTATAATGGTAATGACAACAAATGAAGAAAATTTTATTCTCTATTTAATGAAAAAAATTGACTTCTTATCTTCAATGGTTGCTGAGATACATTCAATTTAAAAAACCCTTGCAAATGAAAACTTCGAGGGGATGCTGGGGGGGGAGAAGCAAGAGGGGTAGGGGCCAGGACTTTTGGCAGAACACTTGTCTATGTAATGGTAATCGATGGGGAAAAATTAGCCTCATATGTTTTTTTCCTCTAAAAAACACTCATTGACTGGACTAAATTATCTCATGTTTCATTTCTCTACAAGAGAAAGTTTAGATTAGATATTTTTCACTCTCGTCAAATTTTTCATTCAACGTAATTAGTTGGAAAACATTTTACAAATTGATCTATTTTCTTGTGAATAGAACATGGCTAAAGTAAGTCGAGGACTACATTCTATGGTCCATTTTTTAAAAGACTTCTGGATTTGTAAAAGAACATTCAGCTCTCATATCAAGTGTCACACTACAAGTCTATGGATGTCACTTTGTGGTTTGATTGGTTAGATAAGGCCTCCCACATCTGTGACTTCTCGGGCATTGAAGTGACAATTCCACTTTCTTGAAATTATTTATTTAATGCTGTTTAGTTTAAAGTGAAATACTGTACGACTCATTTTTTGGAATTCCAGTGAAGTACTTGAAATAGATGGGCTTCCTCCTTTGGGAGATTGGCTTGTCCTTAGTAAAGATAGTCAGTCGTTTCCCGTATGTGGAGGAATGGTAATTGTTGCATTTCACTCTTAACTGTTTTATAATAAAGCTCTTCATTACCAAAAACACTGATTACAAAAATATTAAGATGAATACACAGTAGTTGATAATATAACAAGAGCGTCAGTGTAAAGCACTAGAAAATTATGTTCGAATCTGAGTTGTGTACTTCTAAAGCTCTTTTGGAAAGAGTGTCGCTTGTGATAATGACTTGAACAAGAATTTTACCAAATTTGAAAGATACACTGTACTTGAATAGGTGCTTGGCTCGCTTTGTTCGCAATGCTGCTTTGTGAATTGTTGAGTTCTCCTTGACTGTAGAAAAGCAAGGACAAATTTGCTAGGAGGTTTGGCCGCTATTCATGGCGGGTTCCTAGTCGCTCGATATTTTGACCTAGTCGAGGCAGAGTCATTGACGCTATCGTTGAGTATTGTAATTTTTCAGTGGCGTCATAAAGGTGATTGATCCGTTATAAGAATGGCTTTCCCCTTCTTCTGCTTCTTGAAATGCTTTCAAATTACTGCCGGCTTTTCTCAACGAAGCGGTGAAGCATGTATGTTGTCTAGCTAGACAGCATTCTTTGACAACAACTAATGTGTCTGTCCCCTTCCCTCGCGTTCAAGTAAGCTTACAAGATCGTTGTAAGGTTGGAGGAGGCTTTTCAGTGGAAATAATATTTAATCCTACTTCCTACTAATTTCATTTTACGAGTAAGTTGGATTACAGTTTCCTATGATGTTTCAGTGTAGAATCACAACCGGATAGAATTCATGAAAATTTGTTGAAAATGTTATGGAAATTAATTCAAATCAAAATTTTATTGCCTCAAAAATTATTTACAATAATGAAACGTATTAAAGTTTGAGCCAATAAATGGTTGTAGCCTCTGAAGCAGTATGTCTACAAACAGGTTGAATTTGAATTGTCTCACTCAATAAAGATAACTTACAATACTTTTCAAGTTGATTGTTCCATTTGATACCAGTATGTTATCATATGTTTTATACTAGTAACATGGGGGTGGCTTAGCTGAGTGGGTTAAGTGCTGGCGTTGCAACCCAAAGGTCCCGGGTTCAAACCCAGGTCAGACTAGAAATTTTTCTCAAGCCACTTCCCCGTGTTTCGGATGGACACGTTAAGTCGTCGGTCCCGGCTGCCTAAAATCAGTCGTTAAGTCATGTCAGAGGCCCTGAAATTGGTCAGGAGCGACCTGAAAACTCTGACACCAGACCTGAGCCAGCCAGGTTACACGAATATTATTATTATCACCAGTATCATATTTCGTAACTTCTTGAATTAATCATCTTAGGAGTAAATTGAACCGTGGACTGTGGCTTTGAACCCAAGAGCTCCAAAATTCTCAAAATTTATTTTGAATCAAAATTATTTGTATTATTCAATTAGATTCAATTAATTTTGATCAAATTAACTATAATCCATCCAAGCAAAGAAGGTCCTCTTCCAAGATGGCGGAGGAAAGTGAAATTGTAAGTACGCATGCGTAGATCAAAAAGTTTAAGTGTAAAATCATTTTAGCCAACCGACCTTGTTTGCTCTATCTATGGTTCCGGGAGGCTGAATCGACAAAGCACACATTGCAACTGTTTCAAATAAAGTCATAATCATATTGATTTTACGAATGAAAATCTATTTTATGTAAGAATATATCTTATTAAAAGTATTTCATAATTTTTTGTTTGTGACAGATAGTGAGAGTAGAACAGTTTTCATTTTGACTGCTGGCAGCATTGAAGGTAGAAATCTTAGAAGAGGGCATTCTTTGCTTGGATGGATAATAACTTGATTATCAGTGATTTTAAAAACAGTTGAGAAAACTACACTTATTACTGTTGAGATTGAAATAGATACTCCTAGTCAATTTTAAATACTTCTCTTGTCGTGAATCAATTCCTCCTTTCCGATTTGTGGCTATTAGACAAGGATACCTAGACACCTGGACCCGGATGCTCTTGACTTGTAGCCTTCACCTGTTCGTTGTTGCTCTATGCCTATGGCAGTGGGCTTGCAGAACAGGTGAGAGCAGTTTATATGCGCCGGAATAAAGCAAAATCTAATCCAAAGATCAGTCACTTGCTCCGTGTCTTCCTGTTATTAGTTGTTTTTTTTTTTTAGTTTTGCTGTGTTACATGCTTACAAAGTTGTAGCCTATTTCCAACTGCAGTAATTTAAAACTATAAATATTTGCAATTATCTCTTCCTAGCGGAAGAAAAAAATATTTTGTATTCATGACCGCTGGGTCTAATGTAAAAACGTTGTTTAGTTTGCATGTGTTATTACTTGATTGTATAAAAGTAATTTAAATAATTATCAATTATCCTTTATCATCATATCTATTTTGACTGCAGTAGTTCAAACTGAAACATCAATAATTTAGAATTTGTAAGGTTTTTAAAAACGTAAAAACCTTCCAAGTTATAAATTGATTTATCAAAGTTTCTCATGTAAATAATCATAAATTCACGGTTTAGCAATAAAAATACCAATATGGAGTCAAGTTTCTATCAAGATTAGTATTATTATGATATTCATAACAACACATTCCATTAATGTGGAATATCTTCTAATATTATTTTGTTTGATACAAACATACTGCTCAATTTAAACATTATTGATAGTTTTACCTTGAAGAAGACAATCTAAAACTTATAAAAAATAGTCACCTCTGTTTGAGTTCCAACTCAAACAAGACAATGACAATCTATATCTCATACTGAGAATCGCAATTGAGTAGATCACACACAGTCAGTCTCTGTCGTTTCCGTTTTTTCGCATAAATTTCACATTGCTAACGAAAAATTGCATCGATGGAGCTTAGACTTTGATCCCGAATATTTTATTTCTTCCATTACCTGTTGGTTATGTGACATGTCCTTGTTTTTATTATTCACTGTGCCTGATCGAGCACGTTTATGACGTTTATAAATTATTTATTACCGTAATATGCAAGAGTTGTTGGAAAGGAATAGACTGGAGTCATTTGTTTGATGGGACAGTGTCTGTCAAGAGCCTCGACTTAGTTGTCGACAAAGGCTTATCTCGTCTGATCTGCGTCGCCTGTCAATTTATTTCGGTCTCCGCTTTTCGTCGACGAACAGAGATCACCTTGAAGATGTATCTGGAGAAGGAGAGGAAGGAGGGGCCTTCGGATGCTGTGCTGTGAGAGCACGTGAGGCCTTGGAATTGGAAAATACTCCACACAGCACAGGTATCGTGGAAAGCGCTTCGATCGTTTTCTTTCTACCCACCCAACTCCTCTGCAACCGAAGAAAACTCATCAGATGGATTCATTTCCAATCTAAGTTTTTCAATACAGCAATTGTCCATGCCGGTTATCTGAACAATGTACGCAATTTTCCGTTTCCCTCCAGTGTTCGTCACGGAATTGCATTTGTAGCATGAAGAAGGAACATCTCACATGGCTCAATCTCTGTTGAATAATAACATGTTTTCAATCATGCCTCACCTGAGAGTTTTCGATTCTGACTAAAATGATCCAATATATTCGTTCTATTTAATTTATGGTTTTACAATAAATTTTAATATTTCGTATTTCACCTTCTACCTTATGTCTCATTTTTCTCCAATGTATTGAATAATTATTATATTCTCAATGCATAGAGGCGTTCATAAGGGACCACATCCACTGTCAGTTTGGATTGTTGTGTAACCGACTGTCCAATATAGCTGTAAACCGTTGAACAATCAGCTGTGAACGATTAAACTGTCAGTCCGATCTGACAGTGGATGTGGACCCTAAGGAAGCTGTAATGTGTTTTATGACAATGCTGAAACTCGTATGTGCCATACTATCCTCTTTCAAACTAAGAAAACAATCATTGTAGCTAAATAAACTTGTAAAACTATACATAAATTTGTAATATAATAATAGATTGATTAGTTCTAATCATTTTTCGTTGTAGCCTATCGTAGATCAGTGATAGTCATTTCAGTTGCAATCATCATCATCATCATCATCATCATCATCATCTTGTAGGCAGTTTTAACTTGGCCTTCTTTCCCCAAAATTTGCAAACCAAGTTCACATTTGTCCAACCTGGTCCTTCTTCAAAAGCTTGAATCATGAAGTGCTTCTATGTCATTGCCCTCAGATAATTTGTCAATTCCCTCATCTTCTAAAGCAAGGCGCACACTGCAACAGACGGACGGAAGTAAGTCCATCTCAGGCTATTAAAATATTGTTGACCGAACGTAAGCAACACCTACCAATACATGTAGGTCATGTATAATAATACATGATGTATTAGTAGGTGTTGACGTAAGTGAGGTCTAAGATTCAAGTCGACGATTTTGCATTTGTTTGTATGTATGTATGTATGTTCCGCATTTACGAATGAACGCGGCAATACATTCTAATGAAATTTGACAGGGATGTTCTTGTTGAAATTGCTCATCGATGTATATGTAAGGTTTTTCGACAATTTTCATAATAAGGACGAAAAAAGGAAAAAGGGATTGAACCATTCTCTGATATAGGTATACTCCATAAATGACTTGATAGTATATTTATGTTGATATTACTAAAACATGTGATATTATGACATTCATAATAGAAAAACTTTCAAGAATTTCTACTTCAGATGATATAGCCTACTTTCATTGCAGTCAGCTGAGATATTTCAGATTAATATTAAGGTAAGTTTTCCTTTATGCGAAACGGTCCGACGGTCGACTGCAGACTAACAACAAGAGCTGTGATTGGCTACAGCTGTTCGACTGCAGCTGACCGTCGGACCGTTTCGCATCAAGCAAAACATTATCACAATTATTATAGAGACTGATGCCCGGTTTTCCAAGCACCGTCAAATTTCTGGCAATTTCTATACTCATAACATATTATAGGAGAATTGAGGGATCGTCAAAATCAAAGTTGCGGAACTTTCAAATTTTTACGAATCCTCAATAAACCAGCTGACATTTTCTTTAAGGTTATTTCTTTCACATCTACTCATCGGTACGTTGTGAGGATATGCGTCTACCCGATAGTCAAATGAGCAAATGAATGTATTATTTTATTCTATTTTAGGTAATTATTTATAAACCGCACTTGTTATAAATAACATATCACTATATTCATATCACTTAACAGAGTTCTTTTCAGTAATCGTTCTGAATTAGTTGTTCTATCACCTCAGCTCAACCTAGGTATATGATTTTGACTTATTAATTTCAGTTTCCGTGAAATAATCAAAAGTGCAGATTCCAAACATTGGAAACCCTTATTACAGGCATAACCTCCGAAGAGTTTCGAAATTTATTGAACACAGCATTTCTAGAGCTAATCTGGACCTGTTTACTAAATTTCAAAATTTTCTGCCAATTGGGGTCTCGAAAAATCTAAGAAAAACTCCGAATATTAGTAAAACGGTATTGAGCGTAAACTTGGGAAGCATATCGGACATAGTTTGAAACTTGATTCAATATCTTCCAAATAAGTTTATCTATAATCTCGCTGAACCATTGAATTTACAGTAGGGATTTGTCGTATCAAGGCTGAAGAAATGCAACCCGCAATACATCTACAATTTTGAAAGTTGATTACTGGCGTAATCTTGAACGGATTTTAAAAATATTCCAACACAGCATTTCCAGTACTGTTCTGAACATACCCACCAAATATCAACATTTTCTACCGATTGGATGAATGAATGAATGAGTGCCATTTCGCTTTTATAGATATGGATTATGGATTATCTTCAGTCATTTCAAAAAATACAAAATCGCATGCAAACACTTGAAGTAGGTACTGAATTATAGGTTGTCGCTATGAACTGATAATAATTTTATTATTTTGTTCCCAATGAGAATGCAGATACGCTCCAGAAAAATAAATTTTAATACTACATCAATCTTGAAAAATTTTAATCTTCGAAAAAATGTTGTGGGTGGAGGTGATTTATTATGTACTTGGATACAGCTGAGCTTTTCAAGTTGAATTAAAGGATTGGTGTGGCATGCAATATTTATTTGCAAGCGTATTCAATTTTGATCAAATTTTCTGCGTGTTGCACTAACTGTGGCCATAGTGACGGACTGATGCTGACAAAAACTAGAGCGTGACTGTGGCCACTGCATTGCTGACTTCCTCGCGCCGACTTTCGGAATCGACGCGCATTCTGAACGTACCGTAAAGACAGACATGAGACAGTGCTTTTAGGATGCAGGGAACATGGGTGACTTCGTGAGGTCTCCCGTTCACAAAACTACTAGTAACTCACATTCGAACGTCTGTCTGCGTTGCAATATTTAATAACCTGGGAGGGATATTTCCTTGTCTGTATGTTGCTAAGTGCGCCTTGCTTAATTGCGTTCTCTAAGGTTGCATGCATAGTGAGTTAAAATATGAAGATGAAGATATCACTAAAATATCATGAATCAGATTTAGTGACCAAACAATGGAATAAAGGGAAGTGAGCATGTGATTTGGTGTACGCCATCTTCAATTTCATCTCTCAACCCACAATGATTGCACCCTACAAATTCTGTAAGTGAAAGTGTTCTTCTGTTTGAGTAATTGTGAGAAATTAATTGATAGGATTCCTGACAATTATCAAGTCGTGTATTTCTCTCGGAACCGGAGAGTATATTTCTTTCTATTCTCTCTGGGTAGAACCTACCCGTAAGGGTTCCCTCTCCATTAAAAGCCAAAAGCATTTTTCTCTGTTGATCGTCAACGTTTGAAAACTCCGTTTAATGACAATCTTGTTGGCAGTCTGTAGTGTATAGTTAGTGTTGTTTTTCAAGTTCATTTATTTCCATTGTAAGCAGCCAACCCGACTTGAATATAAGTTGCAAGTAAAGAGGGAAGACGGAGCTGAAGTTCTAGTCTGCAAACTACTTGAAATGCGGTTGCATTGTGGTAGAAGGAAGGAGGGTGGTAGTAGAATATTTGAAGTAATTGTTGGAGTGTTTGCGAGAGGGGGGCGTTTGTATGGAAGAGGAATAGAAAAATTGTTGTGCGCTGTATAATGTCCTGGCGTTGGCCGCGACGGTGGAAAGGAAACGCGGATTTTGTGGGGGAGGGGGGTGGCCTTGACGGTGCGGCCAGTCAAGTACAATGGCGAAGGTCATGGTGTTCGCGTCGGTTCGGCTGTTTCCGGCGATGTTCGGCTGCGCTCGGCCGGCTCGGCGGTGCAGTGTCGCGCCGAAAAGTGTGTCAGTGGGCTCGCGGCCTCTCTTATCAGTGGGTCACTCGCGACATGTGATTTCTTATCTCTCATTCTCTCTCTCCTTTTCTCTTTCCTTCCGCGTGTCGGTGGTGCTCTTGTTGGTGTTGTTGATATTGCATAAGAGGATCTCGACCTGCCATCATGCTAAAAAAAGAGAAACCGATGATGTCTGTGACAGCCATAATTCAGAGTGCTGCTCATCACTCATGGGGACGAGGTAACTTATCACCAATCGTTGAATTATTTGTGACAAATTTTATTGTTACCGAAATTAGTTCAAGGCTGTTTTGAGACGTGTAATTGTTGTAATCTCATCCACATACAATCACCTTTTCAACAATGGGAGTGATAATTTGGTATTGACAGACACAAGTTGGATTTGAACTCTAAAACTTGAACTAATTCAATTTAAGAGTGATTAAAGTTTCAAACTATATTTCGTTAGTGTAAAGTCCAATTGGGTTTTCTTGTTATTCATGTATAGTATTGTTTTAGGGTATGCGATTGAAGTAACATAAGTTTATAGCAGGCATATAGTAACATAGAGAGAGGAGGTCTGTATTAAAATCATATTGTATAAGTAGCATTCAGCATGTCAATTCAACTAGAAGGACTAATTTCTGGGGAACTGGAAAATGAGGTTTTAATTTTTTCTATAGTTGAACGCATAAAACTCATTTTTATATCAGCGCATGAAAACTACCATGATGGAAATATACTTCATAAACTTGGAAGTAAACTGACTTATAGTTTTAATTGAGTGTCAGAACTATACAAAAATACTATATCGTGTATCATAATATAAATTATTGTTTCTCTCTCCCTGTGATGACCAAAGCAATAAACTGTTGACTGTTTTATATCTTTGCTGTTTTATAGTTCTTCTAACGATTTTTCACTAGACAAATAGTTGATGAGTTTTGACGTAAATTTTTAAAGTAATAATCGTTTGCACTCTGTACAAAAAAAAGAAAAACGAGTCTCGTATTTCATCAACATTTCATTTCTGTATTTAATTAAGCTTAGACTAGCTTCTTTGTTTTAAATATATCTTCAATTCTAATCAATAGTTGCGGTGAAATAGTTCTCAAAGTATACTAGTGCCAGTATCCAAAAACTATTAGAGATAAATTCATCAGTATCAATCATGCATACAGAATTGAAGTTTAAATGTACATTTGAAATTTACAGGAAAAATTATACGGTTAGGAGTAAACTAATGAATTGACTTGATTGTAAATAAGATAAATGATCAATAATAACTTACCAAAGTGCTGGTAATGCCAAAATACTGTGGGATATCCCTATCAACATCTCTGAAAATATTTGTATTAATAGAATATTTATGTTGAAACTGTATCAAAGAAGAAGAAAATTAAAATTGTAAAAACCGTTTCACTCTGATAAATGTAAAATGAGAACCGGGTTTTCATAAAGTGAGTTTTTTAAAGGTTATTTGAAAATTTTCATGCTTGGCAAATTCTAACACTGTTTAAAACCAGGCTTCTCTATAAGAATTCCTAGCAACATCAAAATACGATTGTTGGCTTCAGTTAATTTTATAAATTCTCATTTGGAAATACTATAGTTTCATACTGACTTTGAAAAATCTAATGTGCCTTGAATATTACCTGTGTTATTCTGTACTAGAGGAAATTTAACCTGGAGTTAGGGTCGACCAATAGCTAACTCATGAATTTCACCCAAAGCAATTCATCAAAGCTCTTAAATTAGCGGTATCTCTTGTAGCAATTGTTTTCTTTCAAGTATAATATATATTTTGTCATCCAATGAATGGGATAACTTACATAGAAAAAAGTGCGCTAGGTAGAAAAAAAATTGATTGGGAAAAATTTAACAAAAAATTTCATTTAGAAAAATTTAGCAAAAGAAATAAAAGTGGCAATATTGAAGTACTGTGTCATCATGTCTTGCGACAGTCTGTGTTATAGGCCTACTTTTTCATAACCAAACGTTCAACCTACAATTCGAAAGCGATAGTGTCACTTCATAGTGCAGAAGAGAGAAGAGATTAACTTGGCAAGCAAATGAAAGAGTTGGACGACGAACCTTGTACAAATACATCTGGTACCTTGTTCCCAATTTGTTGAATTTGTCTATGCTACAAAGCCAAAAAATTATTGCTCAGAGATTCTTTCAGAAGGTGGTGACAAGAAGAGATCGTTATTAATTTTTTGTCTTGACCACTTATGAAGTAGGAGTGGAGATTTTAGTAAGTAATAGAATAAAATATGTATTTTTTATAATGATAGGCTCTTCGTCAATAACAATGTTCCAAATGAACTACACATACTTCTTAAAGAATGGTGGTTATCATTTTGATGAATTTACGATTGAACTATTCTTCAAAAATATGCGTATGACTTTAATTGGTGGGTAACCTTACTCTACAAGTAGGTCCCACATTTCCAACATGTATTTGTTGGGCGGTCAATCATTCAAGAGCGGTCCACAGTGTTCGTGACTCAACTTCACGATCACCAAGCAACCACCCTCACCGAGTAGTCAATACTCACTATAATCCTGTAATTAGCCTGCGACAGAAATGCCAACTCGGTTACGGCTTTGGGACATATCTTTACTCGACATTGAAATAAGTTGACCAAAAATTACTCAGCTCATTGAAAACGGAAAGCACCTTATTCAAATCAATTTTATTCTAAAAATACTTAATGACTAAGAATGGTCTCTCCTAGCAAAGAATACATTTTTTCATCTGGCAAGATGAAAAAATGACTCCAGCTTGATCAATATTGTTTCAAAAATTATTAATTCAATCTCAAATTGTAGGAAACATTCTGATCTACAATTTGAGACCAAATTTATAATTTGAACCAATATTTGACTGAGCTGGATCGTTTCCCCATCTTGCCAGAATGTCTTCTTTGCTTTGACAGATCATAGCTGTTGTCGTTTATCATCTACTATACTACTAATAATACCTACGAGATACTTTACTTTTGATTTTCGATTTTCTACAAAATATTCGCAGTGACGATATTATTTATATGGCTCCACTTACCATAACTGGCTTTGCTCATCAATATTCCTGTTTGTGTTGCTTTTCTCAACTCTAGCGGCCGTCGGACAGCCACTTTTTGTCGGAGTAGAATTTTAAAACGGCTCTGTCGTTGCTACTACTACTTTTAGCGGATTGAAAAGCCTGCTCTTCTCTTTCCTTATTATTCTATTGCCAGCGAATGATTTGAGCAGCGGAATAAGAGCGGTAGGCCTTGACGACTCTTCTAACTGGCCGAGTCGGTCACGTTTTATTCTATTTATTTGTCTCTGGTAGTTGCTCGCAGGTTCCACGGGTAAAGGTGGCTAGAGCGCTGGACCAACACTCTTGAGTCTTGACATAGACATTGGATCGCGCTTTTCGCGATGGAATGTCTTCGTGGTCTGTCTGGCTGGCTTATTGCACAACCTGTATTCGTTACATAATAAGTTGTAATGTTATTGAAATTTTCCACACTCAAGGGTTTATAATGATAACTTTCAGAAAAATTATGATGTTTATCGAAATTTTCCACACTCAGTGGTCCTAACGATCACTGAAATTTTAAAGATGTTTTTCTCAAATTAATGAATTACTTGCCATTTTCATTTCCTGCAGGATTATTAAAGTGATCTTTCCTTCTCAAATTGATGTCTTGGCTGTGAGTTGACTGCAAACAATAACATTATCGTTTAGCTTCCAATAATTGAAATCCGATATGATACAAAGCCAAATGATTGGTGTGGATATAAATGTCAAAACCTATGATATGGATAGAAAATTTGGAAGAAATTCCATTCTCTTCTCCATTTCCACTACACTTTTCTTGTATATTATTTGTATAGACTTCTATAGTATTCTTCCACCATTCTTGTATTGTAATGTTTATGTAATACTATTTTAATATGTCTTTAGTTATGTCTTTTTTATGTATTTAGTTATGTCTTTGTCTAATACTGTACTAGATTAAAGATCTGAAGTATTTGAAATAAATCTAAGTATAATTGAAAATCAAAGCACCCTCAATGTATTTGTTCCTAGAAGTATGACATTCAGTTATTCAGGTAGATTGGATAAGCCAAAATCATGAATCTCCTTGGTCAAAATATTCAGATGGAATATTAGTCCGTGGAATCTTGGAGCCGTTTTGTATATTTTTGCGTCGAATGAGAACGATTCTCAATGGATATTCCATTATTCAGATACAGTAACAGATGTTGATTGGTACAAACATTGTTTTTGCATCACATTGAATTGCAGTTATACTATATTCAAGTTTATTTATGATTCAAAAAGCTAATAAAATGAGGGTCTCATTCGCATTTTTCTTCATTTTATCATTCACATTGCTGATACACACGTAAATTAAATTGTCAAAATTATTACCATTTTAGAATCTGAATTACTATTTTATTCACAAAGGCTACTATTGTGATCAATTTAAGGTGAATGGCGAGCTTAGTCGATAACCGACCTATAATCGCATAAGATTTAGGAGAAAGTAAACAACGTGGTTTAGTTGCGAAAAACAGATTCCTAGCGAACTAAATTTGGTTGCTGCTGCATTCTTCACAAACGCCGCGCACTGTAAATAACCATTGTTTACGATCTGTCAAACTTTATGGGAGACAAATGATAAACCCAATTCATTAGATATAATTATTCCTCTGTATTTTAAGATTAAAGCGAAATTGTTATTCTCAATCGTTCGATGCAGATGCAGATTTGTTCAGTTCACTTAGTATCATTTATCACTGACCGATTCTTGTGATTTATTATTGTGAATTCAATCCGGCGAAGAGAATCTTATCTTGGAATGAAGATCTGATCTGATAAATTTGGACGAAAACGATTGTTTTTATTACTATTTAGTATTCAATTTTAAGTAGTTTGACATTGAAGATTGTGATTTTTGTATTATACTATATATAAAATTGTACATTTTTATTTTTCATCTTCGTTTTTGTGATCTACGATAATCCATCAAAGCATTCATTGATTTTTCCTCTTTTTTCCAGGTACGTACCGATATTGAGGACACTCTTTTTATTTCCAAATTTCAAGGGATTGAAAATAGTGAGTATTAAAAAATACATAGGCTACCGCAATGTTACCATCAGCCTTAGTACAGTATTCGAATATGGAAATCTTACTGGGTTCTATATGTATGGGACTGTCTGGAATCTAGTCTATGCCCATGCCTCATGCATAAACTTACCCACAGCCAGGAAATACTGCATAGTTTCTATATGTCTTTCTAATTTATCATCCTCATGCTTTTCTATGTACGAAAAATGCATGCTGATCTGCATTGATTCATGCAATTTTCTCCTCGAGAAAAAATATTATAATAGATACATAATATTTATGAATTGGAATACTCTATATAATCTAAATTCTCTTCTATCGAGAAACTTTAATAACTGTGAATTCTACTGCATAATAGTATACCAAACATCTCAGTAGTTGTACAGTCGAGTTGAGCAAAGAAGACATTCTGGCAAGATGGGAAAATGACTCCAACTCGTTCAACATTGATTTGAAAATCATAAATTTGCTGTCAAATTTTAGAGCAGAATGTTTTCTACAATTTGAGATTAAATTTATAATTTTTGAATTGATATTGATTGAGCTGGAGTCATTCTCATATCTTGCTAGAATGTCTTCTTTACTCGTCCATACTGTACAAATAGAATAGAATAGAATAGAATAGAATTTATTAGTCATACAATATTATTTTACAATAAATACATTGACTTTGTCAAATTACATTTTAGTATAAAAACAATTCATAAATCAGTTTATAGGCCATAAACAGCATGAAGTTATCCTTATAATAATATACACTGATTTTGTCAAATTACACTTTAGTAAAAAAATTCAATTCATAGATCAGTCTATGCCAAACACAATTTTATACACCATTACTACAGAAATTGCACCCAGTTTATCGAAAAGAAATCATTCACAGTGTACAAACATTCATTAATCAATACATATTTTATTTTATTTTTAAATTGGGCATATGTGAGTAACTTAAACTTGTCAGGTGTGGAGTTGTATAGCTTTATTGACATGAAGTGCCAGTTTCTCTGCGATTTGGAATGGCTGTATTGAGGAATTTTAAGTTTATGTCTATTTCTTGTATTTAAGTTATGGTAATTGTTTGTGTCATATTTTTCCAAATTTCTCTGTACATAACAAAGAATATTAAGAACATACAGTGATGGCAATGTCAGTAAGCCTAGTTCAATAAAATGTGGTCTGCAATGAGCATTGAAAGGCAAATTACACATTATCCTAATAGCTTTTTTTTTGAAGAACAAAGATTGAATTAGCCTTTACACTATTAGCCCAAAGCATTATTCCATAAGATAAGAGACTTTGTATATGTGCATAATAGATATTTATCAGCACAGGCCTATCAACAGTTACAGATAGTCTACGAAGCATATATAGGCCTTTAGCAAGTTTACCAGACAAGAAATCAATGTGAGCCTCCCATGATAGACATGAATCAATCATAACACCAAGAAACTTGAGAGGACTCGCGTCTTTTTCCTTTCTAAAATTAAAAATTAAATCAGAGGTTTTATCGTTATTAAGAGAGAGATTATTAGCTGCACACCAGTCCTTTAGAATACAATAACTTCGATTTCGTTCTCTTTCAAGATCAACTTTGGATGGACAATTTATTTTTAAACCAAAGTCATCTGCAAACAGGTAACCATCTAGACTGTTCCCATCAATATTAATTGGCAAATCATTTATATATATATTGAATAGAATGGGGCCCAATATAGAGCCCTGAGGCACGCCAAACTCTACTAATCTGCCATTTGACAGAACCCCATCTTTGTAGACAAACTGATTCCTGTCACTCAAATATGACAATATAAGTCTTACTGCACCTGGTGTAAAGCCATAGAAAATCAGTTTATCTCCCAAAATATCGTGTTGAACAGTGTCGAACGCTCTTGAAAAATCGTATGACCTCAGACCTACAGAATCTCCTGACTCCATGTCGGTTATAACCCCACTAACAACATTAACAATGGGATCGTTTGTGCTTCTACTCGCCCTAAAGCCAAATTGCTTATGTGAGAATAAATTGTTGGCCTCAAAGAAATTTGACATCTGCTCATAAATCAAAGTCTCAAAAACCTTAGAGAAAACAGGTACTATAGCAATTGGTCTGAAATTACTTCAGTTAATATAATGAAATAAATTAGTTATACTGTAATGTATACAGTATACTGAAATAATTCAGTTATACTGTAATGTAATACAAACCATGTATACTGACCCAACCCAATAATTTAAATATATCCCTTCTGTCTTCGAGCGTGTAATAGAAAACGTATTTTACATTGCTCCTTGCCATATTTGAGAAATTTTATTTTCATTCATGTTTGAAGTTTGCATAATATTTTAAAATTAATAATGATGTTGATAATGTAAAAGTGTTACTATCCATCGTATGTATGTGGCCCTGAATGCGTTCTCCAACCCTCAACCCATTAAATGCATGCACTTTGAAAGAAAGTTGTAAATTATTATCGTCCAATGATTATAAATTTGCTAAACTCGTAAAATTTATATAGTTCTATTTCATCCTTCCAACGTATTTACGATCAATTAAAACCGTGTAGAAAACATTGAAGGTTGTTGATGAATAGTTCTCATTATAACTTTTCTTGTAAATAGTTAGTCGGTGAAGTTCATTATAGAATAATGTTATAGGATTTTAATAGTGTCGTTGAAAACTTGAAAGCGCTGAGCTTTTGTTGATTCGTTGTATGGTTTGGTTGGTTGTTTCATTCCTTTACAAAAGTCTTTGTGACTATCCATCATGTTCTTCGGAGATTATTACTCATACTTCTTGTCTTACACACAAAATACTGTACGGCGATATAATGCATTTGTATATCGAAATGATAATATGCAATGAGCTTCTTGAAAGTCTTAATCTGTTTTTCTTCATTTTCTCTTGTTGGATGTTGCTTTGATATGTGATAATATCGAACTTTCCATAGCAATTTAACTATCAACATATTATTTCATATCCTTTGTTATCTTATTATCAACTTTATCCCAAAAAATATTTTTAAAATGTTGCTAATAGTTTGAGCGCAGACAATCTTTTGAATCTATTCCATAGCACGAATAAGTCCCAATTATTTTTATATTTTCAGTAATAAATTATACTTCTCAATTTATATCATTGAAAAATACAGTAGGCCTAAAATCAGTATACTCTCATCTACATTTTTTAATCCACAAACCATATTTCCAATCAATAACATTGATGCTACTTTTAAATTATGATAGAGTTGAAAGAAAGTATTCATCTTTATTCAGTTATTTAATATCAAAGAGTACAAAAGGCTTAATAGCACAAAACTGAAAGTACGGTTATAAATTTAGTATAAGGGAGATCGAGAAACTTCAGAGCATTCACACTGATTGAAAAATAATTGTTGACCTTATAGATGCTGTAATACACTGTCAGAGACATTCGAGACACAAGTTCAGGAGCATATTTAGGAAGAGTCGGCTCAATGGAGAGTCATTACTGCAAGGTCGTGCTGGGTAATTACCGGGTAATAAAAAACAACTGTTCTATAAATATTGGTACAGCCTTGTAAAATACTCCTAGAAACGTGGAGTCTGATGTACGTGAAAGTGAACATGAACTCTCCGCTCTTGGCGAGGTGCAGCCGTAGTAACGAATAAGATTGTTACATTTTGTTACTTAGATTAATACTTTTTCTGAACCAGAAGCTGGTTCAGCAATGACTGTAGCTGCACTGAGTGGAAAATGTAAAGCTTCCTGCCTATTGCAATTTATTAGATCATCTTCAGTGATGTACTGTGACAAAAAAATATTATCCGCTTCCGCATCCGCTGTTTCTTATCTATTCTGTAACTTGAGATTTATAATTTTTTCTTCTTTTTTCATTGAATGGGCTCACCTAACCTGTCCTCATGAATAAGTAGATTTGCGCTGCCTCTGATCCTGCTGTTTTACAAATATTATTTTTCAAAGATAAGATAGACGTAGGTTAGGTAACTACTAGAAAAACATTCAAACAATAGCCTGCTGTGAAAAGTATTAATTACTATGAAAATAATTCAATATTCATGGGTTTTCTCATTGAAAGATCTATGAGGTGGATGTCATATTTTATCTTCATACATTCCATCCTTCATTTCCAATACCGTATGGTGAATATTGTTGCCTCCACGTCAGCGAAATCTCAACGTTTTTAGCTTCACACTGGAGCGTTCTGGGCTCAACACCAGGCGTTCTAGGCTGTACTCTAGGTTTTTTGTATTCCTTCCTTTCTATTTGAGAATGATGTCATTGTGTGCTTACTATTTTTCAAATACTCTTAAAATATGAAGACTTACTCAGCTTTTGACGTCTTGAATAAAACTCTATCTTCATTATTCAACTCTGGACTTTTTGAATATTGGTCATTCGCAATAACAGGTCATAGCTATCATTAATCGTCGTTCAAATTCAGACCATAGTTTTGCAACCTTTGCAGGTGTGTAACAATTGAATTAAACTGAATTATTCATGAATTTTGGTTGAAGCATGATCTGTTTACCCGTTTTAATACAAATATGTAGCGGTGTATACAAATACATACTGAATACTGTATACATCAATTTTGGGTGAAGCATGATCAGTTTATCCGTTTAATACAAATATGCAGTGGTGTGCCCTATACAAATATATTCTATATATATGTATAGCGGTGTGCGAGATGAGTCACTTTAGCAATGCATCAGTGTCGGTCCTTTGAGTGACCATGGCTGTTCGTAGGTTACTCGTAGTTTGCTGTTCAATCGAGTCTTGCGTAAGCTTTGATTTGATCAACGCTCTGTTTGACCTCGTCAGACGTTTCCTGTTGCGTCCATGACCTTTCCCTTCCCGCAGCGCGACGCGACCGGCTTCACTTTCAACTGCAACTAACGTCCAACGGCAATGGTCATCCGTATCATACGATTCACATTCAGCGTTCTTTGAACGTATTCCGACTCTTCAATGTTCAGGATTGAACGCATTTTTTGAGGTTAGGTTGCAGAATAGGTGAGGATGCCTGGTTTGTTGAATTGTTCATCAGTATAGGTATGCATCTTGAGTGCATCCAATTGGAGCAAGGATTCTCACTAAAGGGACCTCGGGCCTCATGAGTTTTTACTCTCATTTTCTTAAATTTTTATTCTGCTTTTCAGATTATTCAATAATTTTCATATCTAGATTTGAAAAGAAACGTACGATTAAAATGTTTGTGTCAAATGACAAAAAGTATTCGAAGACTGGCTAATGGTTGAGAGGATCGACGTGCTAACCACACGTTACCTCTATCCTGGTTGATGATTATCCGCCTGTTGTATTTTCTGTCCGGGCTGGGAGGGCATTCTGGCGGGGTGGGGGGTGGCTTCGGCTCGGTCGGTGTTGGTCCGGGGGCTGTGGGTTCTTTTGAGAATTTATAGCTTTTGGGCCGGTATTGGCCGGGCTGGAGTCGTTTTCCCGTCTTGCCGGAGTGTCTTCTTTGCTTGGATGGACTGTATAGTTTAGTGAATATGAAACTGGCAACCAGCTGGTAGGCCTAGGCCCTTCATAGGGCTGTTGCGCCATTGGCAAACAATCAAAAAAAGTATTCTGCTTGATTGAAAATTCATCAGTAAAAACTGAACTTCAACATAAATAATGAATAATAAACATCTTTCTTTAGATACAACTATAGAAGTAAATAGAAGAATGAATAATATTGATATCAATATCTTGAAACATTGGGGTATTTGAAAATATAATAAGGTAGAAGTTCACAATAAAGATTTGTAAAACTGTTGATGATTGAAGTTAATAATGACAAAGCACTTCTCTGCTGCAACCATTCTTCAAATTTTTACCGTTTTCTGTTTAATATTTTCTTTCCAAGATTTCATTTTCAGTTGAACTAGAAGGGTTGTCCATTCAATTATCAACTAACGAAGTTCACTTAGCGCCTAATAATCTATAACTCAACTGACAGAATAACCAATAATTAGCTAATGAACTCAGAACTCAATCTCAATAGACACTGAAAGAAATAACTACACTTGAGAATAGTCTCCATTGAAAGAACTGGTTTAAAATGCTGTGGGAGAATTATCTTGAAAAAGATCGTTACAGTCGAACAATGGCTGTATTTTATACTTGCTGCTTTGAAGAATGAGATGTGTCAGGCACGTAATGTGGAAAATGCTTTAATTAACCTTGCTAATGCTTGGAAGATGTATTTTGTACTTTTTTCAATGTTTCCATTGAGCGTTTGTAGGTTCATTTCAAGGTGGGCATGAGGCCGGAAAGCGTCCGTTGACGGGAAGCTGGTAGGCGGGGAAACAGATTTCTGCTTTGTTAAAGGCCCACTCCACTTGTACTAGAGTCCCACTTGAACTTGGTACTAGTAGTTTTCCGCCTGCGACTAGAGTGTTCTGCTGTCGTACTCAGTGCGGTGCGACACAATTTTCCGCGTGATATATTGCTTCTCCCATGTTCAGATTGTATTTCTCTTCCTCCCTCTTTCACACGGGCCCTCTGTGTCTCTCTCACGACTTCATGTAGCAAACGATGTATTTCATTGCAGTCCACCAATGACCAATTAGCCTAGATGTGGGTGGTGCATGTTGTATAGTCTTTCCAATCAAAGAAGACATTGTGGCAAGATGGGAAAATGACTCAAGCTCGTTCAATATTGATTCAAAAATTATAAATTTGGTCTCAAATTGTAAGAAACATTCTGATCTACAATTGAGACCAAATATATAATTTTTGAACTAATATTGACCTAGCTGGAGTCATTTTCCCATCTTGCCAGAATGTCTTCTTTGCTTGGCCAGACTATATTACTCGGTATTGCACGGGGGATAATTTATTGGTGGATTGAGCTGATGTTTACTGCATTGGATTGATGCTGATTACTGCAGTTTAATGCAGCAGGCACGTCAGAGTTTTATCCCCAGTGAGAAATTAAAATCCGAAATCAGATTGCTATTGAGTTATACAATCAACTTGATTAAGTGAACCAACAGCACTGTATAAGCTTTGGTACTGAATGATTTTGCACTGAGTAATGACGATTGTATAATATAACACTATAACAAAAAAGCAAGTTTACGTTATTGAATGCAAATATTTCTCAATGATTCTTCGTTATTAAAGATTTTATTAATCACTTTTTGTTTCTGGTTTACCTGCCATTAATCGAACTAATTATTCATTTTTGGTCGTATTCACGAGTTACTACTAACTCGGCTCGGCTAGCTAAGGCTACTGTTGTAATTTCCCATTCAGTCGGTTCATACATGATGTGTAAATGGAAAGAAAACGCTAAGGTCATTTCAACCCTTCTATTATAAAAGTTGATAGAATAAGTAGACAGTATATGTTGTCTTGTCAAGTGATAAGCTTGATGTCAGTTCTAAATGCAGGTTTAACGATGTCTGCGCGATGAACTGGCTGAACCGTAGCAATACAACACACATTATGGCTGAGAATTATATTTATAGCTACTGCAGAGATCAGATGCACGCTGTGTATTCAAGTAGCAGTAGTAGCAGCCGGCTTTGGACCAGATTCAAGGCGGTGTGGATTAAGTACCACTCAGAAATTCTTGAATGTCTGCCTCGATTGAACGATTCATGTCTATTGTCTATCATGCAATTTATTCTCGCAGACTTGTCTCTCTTGACAGGAATCTCATGGCGAAAATAAGATGGATTCTTGAAGTTCCTCATATGGTGAAAGGCTTGACACTATGAGTCATACAGTACAGTACAGTACCTTTTCAAAGGATGAATATGATTTTGGGGGTGATTCTGACTTGAATTTGAAGTTTAAAGGATCAAGCAATGTATAGATTGATAGATAGACCCTCTCCTTGTTGTTTGTTGGAACACTTTATAATCCGTATTTCCACTGGCAACGTTTTCTCTTCAAGAAGAAGCAAAAGTCTATCTAATTTGATACATGATACGGTGAATATCATAAAATGTTTCAATAATTATTAAGAACCCTCTAATTCATTTTTTTCATTTGATTCATGTCTATCATATTCTTTAGTACTTATTAGAAACTTCTGAATGTTTCTTCTTGGAAGTAAGTTCAACAACTGTCACACAGATTTAAAAGGCCTCCAAGGTAGCATTCTCAAGCGGCGACTCGAGCTGCGTTCGACACGTTACAGCTCTAGACGATATATTATATAAATAATAATTATACCATATAATCTGCAAAACTCTATATTTGAGTGTGCCAATAAAGCAAAAAACATTACTCAACCGATTTTTCTGATAATTTTTTTAGTTTTCACAGTGTAGCAGTATTCTATTGCAAGGCTGTTTAAATTGGGCGATGCTAGCCAGAAAGTTGTTCTCATGATTCGCGATGCGGCAAAGCCGAACTGTTTTCCCTTCCGCTGATGCTTCTTCGACTCATGGCCATCACCTCCTCACTTGTATGTCCAAGCAAAGAAGACATTCTAGCCAAATGGGAAAATGACTCCAGCTCGGTCAATATTGGTTTAAAAATGATAAATTTTGTCTCGAATTGTGGAAATATTCTGCTATACAATTTGAGACCGAATTTATTATTTTTTTTATCCAATATAGACCGAGCTGAAATCATTTCCTCATCTTGCTAGAATGTCTTCCTCGCTTGGGCAAACTGTACTGTAGTTTGCACACAGAACATTAAACGGTGAATGACAAAACCAATGATGCCATCAGTTGTAACTGTTTTAGTATCATTTTTAGCTGTTCACTGTGACTATTATCGCTACTAGTGACCTCGTGGCGATACCTCTAATCAGTGGAATTTGTTGAACAAATAGCAGTTCTTTACCTTTGCCAAAAATCGTCTAATTAGCTGGTTATAAGGTCTACTTCATTGAGGCATTTTGTTGATTGTTCAGGAATGAAACTCGTATCAGTGTTAATTGCAGGTTGTGTGTGAGTTTTCCATGTAGGCTATATTATTCAGAATTGATTTTCAATTCTAAATTTATTACCCATCATTTTTGTCCGCTTGGAAGTTGTAGGCTTGAAAGTAAATTACAATACTCCAAATTTCTATTTGTTCAATCAAATTGTTTGTTGAACTGACCGATTACAGCTTATTTTCATTGTGCTTATACTTATTGAAATACTATTATTTTGTTGATCTTCCTGTTTTCCCACGTATTTCCCTTTTTTTAATAAAGCGTTTTTTTTTTTTTTTTTAATTATAAAAATGTACTAAAAATGAGAATTAAGGAACATTTTGAGTAGATTATTCCACTACGACTTGAATGATTTAATTCTGATTGAAGTTTTGAATTATTCTGTGTTCTGATTAAACCTATTTATTTTTATTTGTATCATTTATGCACACTTGAATTGTGTAGTTCATGTGTGTATCAAAGGGTCTTATTAGACCCAGTAATACATTTATATTATTGTGAATTAATCTATATAAACTCTCAGATATATCTTTCGATTGTAGATAACTATTTCTTCCTCATCAACGAAGTGAGATTTTTCCTCATCTCGGAATAACTGTATTCAACATCAGGATAATTATTGTGTTGCGAACGTATCTCAGGAATTTGCCCTCAAGATGAAGCAATACTGGCTTGATCGGCCTTGGCGGCAGACTCGAATAAGTGGAGGATAAATAATAGGAGGTATAAATAATCTGGATACAAGAGTGTGTAGTCTGTCTTCGAGCTTCCAACTCTACCCTGTTGGATGCGGATTTTTCTCCATAAATGGAAAGAAACCGAGCCGAGCAGAATAAGATTGGCTTGGTCCGCTTCGATGTTGGGTTCAGCATTTCATTTCATTCTATCTTCTATTGCAGCTCTGACTGTGGAAAATAGATGCCACGATCGTTTGTAAAGAAAGCAACATGTACAGTACTTGAGTTTTTCTTAGTTTCAAATGTCAAAGGCTCCTGGAAAAACATGCACCTATTGTTCGCACCTCACGATGAGCATTGTTCTATTCCGAGAAGAAATGTCATCTGACAAGTAAATCTTGATTATTCAACCGTCCAATATGAGAATCTCTGTTGATCTTTGCTTTGTAGGTGTACTGTCTCACCTAGTTTTCCTAACACAATAGTGAATAAAACTTCATGAGACCTACATTCTACAATAATATTGAAAAACGTACTCAGCAATTTTTTTGTTGTTGTTGGAACTGAAAAAAATGTAATATTTAGTTGTAAACCAATTCAAGCTTTCACAATTACTCAGTTTTATTTTTTCAGTTATTTGAAATTACTAAAGGACATTAGCTTACTAAATCAGTTAGCTGACGGTTGATTACCTAACTCAACATTTATTTAAAATCAATTTGATTTCTCATAGTTTTTAAAGTAATGTTGTAGTGAATGAAAAAATATTCTATTTGGAATATTTATCAAAATTGGGAATAGAAGACGATTTGGACACAATGTCTGTGCTTTCACTCTTAAAATCATTTTACGTCCTTAAATCAATTTATTTAAAAAATCAATCCTAAATAAAATTCAACTCAAATAATTCATCTCCTATCAACAATAGAAAATTTGATTTACTATTCATCAAAGCTCTATGAAATAGCATAGTTTGTGGAACAGCTTCATTGTATTTCTGAAAATCTAGCTAAACCTGGATTTAAAAAACGTGCCGCCGGCTGTTTCCATTGTGATTCGCCGGCGACCTTGAATTGTGATGGAGAATGCTTGTAATCCGTTCTTGTTTCCCCTGATATGAAATTTGGACACGGATGGCCGGCTGTGGATGGGGGAATCGATTTCCCCCATTTAATTGATGGCGCAGTTTGGCTGTAGCATAGCAGCAGCAGCAGCATCTTTGGGGGAAGGTGGATTTGAATTGCAAATGCATGTTATGGTGTTGCCGATGACGCAACTGAGCGCATTTTAATTTCTGACCCTTGCTACAATTGAACGGATGGTGATCCCCCTCTTCATCTTCTACCCTTATGTGTTTCAACACCACGTCAACTGTTGCAATGGAGGACAAAAGCCCTTCGCTTTGTACTCTGTCTGGTGTAACTCGATTATTGCATTAGGGATTTGATAAATTTGATAGTATTTCATCCATCACTGTTGTGTGGTATGTTGCTAGTCAATCATTCCACCCATTATTTCAAACAAAATGGGTGAATAGTGAATATGAGACAAAAGAGTGAATTGTTGGCAGACCTTGGCCTTGACCTAGGTCCATTGGATGAAACTCTTTCTCTTCTCATAAGATTTTACAAATTATTTATTCCACAAGAACTGAAAAATACATTGTTGCAATACAAAAATCATTGTCATATCTTTCAAGAATCATAATTTATTTCTAATTTTTTGTGATAAAAATTAGGATGTATATCCATACAAATCGGCTTTGAATATCCTTTTAATTTTGTTTTTTATTAATACAAATTTATTTAATAATACAAATTAATTAAACAACACAAGATATTAATACAAAAAATTATTTTCATAAAGCAATTTAATATAGCTAATGTATGAACTTTATACAGCTCATAAATTTTGTATATTGATATTAATTTATAGCAGTTCTTGTTGAATGAATTAGTCATAGCTTTATTATAAATCTCTTTGGTGAAATCCATGGCTATAATACAGTAATTGCAATTTATTTTTCATGAGGCGATGAATTTATTAGAACTGTCCCTAGAGCCAACATATTGCTTGACCTATGATGAAAATTACAAAGGAATTGAAAGTGAGCTCTCGAAATGTCCTTTGTACATTTTCGTCGGTTATGTTGTCCTTATCTGTGCAGTCTGGGCATGACATAAAATCGTGTCAAAGTTTGTTAAGGACTGAATCGGTTAACCAAATCGGGATGATCTTGAGTGACCTTGTACCCCTAAGGAACGCCAGACTCTATCGGGTCGTTTCAAGTCCAACTGTGAAGCCGAATCCAATATAGACCGAGCTGTTTATATTTGGAGTGCGTCAACTTGCAACTTACAAGCCACTGACTCCAGAAAGGAAACAACTTGCCCATTGTGCAATGGCGAGTGAAGTTTTATTGCAGTTTTTATGCAACTCAGAAAGTCAAGTTAGGGTCTGGTTAACATACTGCTTAGGGTGATGTTCTTTCGCTGCTTAATATTATGAGTCAGTAAATGAAGAAAAAATTTATAAAAAAATAACCTGATTAAAACCCTGAAATATTAATTTTCTTTCAAATTATCAATCTAAAGTGAAACTATACAAATTTTTAGGTTTGAATTCATCTATGTAATATCATACCATTCATTGCCATACATTTTTAATAATTCTTTATTCTGTACCGTACATTTAACATCAATAGAATTGTAACTGTGACACTACCAGTAAAATGAATTAAAAATTATATTTAAACAATACACTATTGTAAACTTTATAAACTGATCTAAAAATTAATTATAGTTATCATTACAGATGCTATAATATTTTCTTTATTCCTGTATATTCGGCTGTAATATTGAAGCCTAATTCTGTTTCAGTACACAGTAAGTCAGTAACTGAATGAGTTACTATTACTAAAGTTTACACTAGAACTGTGTACTGCGTAAAACAAGGAATCGTCTAATTTTACAAATACTTCACCAATAAATATGTTTTTATCGGACATAACTTTTTTATAATAATTTCAGTTTGGATGTATTTTCCACAATTGTTTTATTATCACTTTTATCAAAAGACTATTAGAACTTTCTAGTAATTGAAAAATGGAAGATACAAATAATTAGTTTTATCTTATTACAGGGTATTCCTTGAAAAAAAATATATTATTCGTTGAAGATTAGATAACATGTTCATTCTTGGAAGTTCCAAAGTATTGTACTGTAAAAAACTTGTGTCTTTCCCTAAATGAGAGAAATTTATTGATATACAATTTTCATGTTGCATCACCCTTGATAATAGAAAGACATATTAATATATAATATCAATCACATTTTGTATTATTGTAATGAAATTAATAAATTTTCAGGTCTTCTTGGTTGAAAATTTCAGGTGTACTCAAAAGTGTAAATTAATGTAGAGTTTTATGAATTATCATTGAATTTCCCCCGACAGCAATTATCATTTTTACTCTTTATTAACTTTTCAATGTATAAACATTCCATCTTCCCCAAATACAAAGCTCTTTCATATATTATAATGTTTACATTATTAGTTCACAGTGAACTAGTATTTCAGTGAAAGAATCTCTTTAGCAGCTTTTAAAGACATAGAAGAATGATGTTCAGGTTTTAAAAAATAATTCTCCTACAGTCTAGCAAATAATTTTATCTAGATAAAAAGTCAAAAACATTAACCTATTCTTATTTGAAAATTGTTTACCAGGACTCAATCAAAGTATTAATTTGAAGTCTAGTTTGAAATCATTTGTGAATTTTTCCATCTTAGTTTTCCATCTTTCCATCATCAGCTTTTTCATCTTGCAGTAGTCAGTTCAGTTTGTTAGCTTGTTACCTGGAACCTCCTGATTCGGATTGAGTTCTAGTATTGATTCAGCTTGGAAATCAATTATTTTCAGCATGAAACGTTTCATCTTCTATGTGGAGCAGAGAAGGATTTATTTTTGTGGAAAATTGATCTTCCTGCAGTACAATAGAGTGGTGGAGCTAATAATTACTTGGAACCTTTTGCTTGGGGTAGGTTCAGTTGAAGAAATGGGAACGCTTTGAAGAAAATGCTGTCTCGCAATTGGCGAGATAGAAATAGTCAGGATGCAGACTGCAGTGTTGTGGTGAAAATGGAAGATGCGGGTGAAGTGAAGAAGTGGATAGAGCACAGTAGAAACGTCGGAGACAGACGGAACGAAGTGACCTTGCCCTTGACTGTGGAGTGGTTCCCCCTTGACCCTTTCCCCCTTGCTATAATCCCCCAGGTCGCGTGTACTTTGCCATGATACTATTCCGACCCCCCTCACCCCCCAGCACACAACTCCCCCGTGGAATGCTTGCTTGTTCCTCCTCGTTTCCTCCGAGACCTGATTCCAACTTGCAATCCCACTGAATTGCTCCCGCTGTTGCACTAAATGGATGAGGAGGTGTGAGGGGGGGTGGTAGTGCAGATTCAACGATAGGGTATCATCTCTGTTCTATTCTACTTGTCTTTTTCTCTCTTTTTCCTTATCACACCCGCATATTTCACATAATATGCAGTGGGTGTATCATACATACAATGCAAATTGAACATGAATGAATAACAGACTACTCTTTGGAGTATATACAGATACAGTATATCCTTATGGTTGTGTTCTGTTGATGTGTACCATTTATATATATTTCGCACTATGTGAATACTTGGTTTTGTACAGAGATGTAAAAAAATGAAACGTTGTAATTATACAGGTCACAGTTTAATCAACTAGGTAACTTACAACTTTAATCTGTGTTCAATGCTATATATAGACTGTCCAAGCGAAGAAGACATTATGGCAAGATGAGAATATGCCTCCAGCTCGGTCAATATTGGTTCAAAAATTATAAATATGGCCTCAAATTGTAGGAAACATTCTGATCTACAATTTGAAACCAAATGTATAATTTTTCAATCAATATTGACTGAGCTGGAGTCATTTTCCCATCTTGCCAGAATGTCTTCTTTGCTTTGACTGTACAGTACCTGTTGCGCAAACAATCAGAAGTTTTGTTGATATTGTTCAAGCACAAACTCTGTTTGTAGTTCAAGTAAAGTCCAGTTAACTCGCTAATTGAAGTTTATGGCCCAGTGTTTGCTAACCATTAGATGTTTGACATAAACTCATTGATGTTGAATACTTTCTTAAACCAACAATCTTGTCGTTTTTTAGTATTACTACAAGTAGTATCGTTTCAAATTGTGATTTTATTTGCATGAACGCTGTTGCTCAAGTTACTGTCAATTTAGTTTTTCAATTTGTTCTGAGTTTCTGTTGCATCTTCTGTTTAACTTTTCAGCAAGTGGATTCTATTTGGGTTGTTTCATTCAGTGTTCTATTACGTGTGCTCTATGTGGTTCTAAGATTTGTATGAGGGTAATAAGGGACTTAAACGTGGATATTTTCATAAAATGCTAGGTTTATGTTTAAACTTCAACTAAAATTGCAGTAATCATGTAGATAGCATTCGAATTTAACTTTAAAAATAAATCTTTTTTTAATTTTTCGCTTGTATCAGAGATTTTATGGAACTTATCCATAATTTAGGTAAGTGAAAACAAAGGTTGTCAGATCCACAAAGTTCTGTATTCACTTACCTAAATTTCTACCTAATTTTTTGTTTGAAAAACGTTGAGCTTATAAAACTGGATCTATACATACCAAACTTATTACATGAAATTGAAAAAAATCTTATGTAGTAGGGAATCTTCAATCATATCTGATCAACGTGTCAATTAAATTTTAATCAGAAATTATTTTCTCATAAAGTTGAAGTCTGCAAGCTCTAATTTTTCCGTACAGTATCAAATTGAATAGTAAAGACTGCTATATTTAACTTGCTTTTACAGTATAGGTACTCTTTTAGATTGATCGTTACCAATCAGGTATTGGTGAAATTGAAATAGCAGTTAGAAAATAGCAAATGCCGATCTCAATTTGGCTTCGAGTAACGTAGCTTCAATTCAGGCGTTAACCTCCATTCTAAATACGGTACGTCCAACGTGTGAGGAATGAATGACAAATCCACTCAATGGTGTTTGGCATTCTCTTTTGAACATTAACATTTTAATTGCCTAAATGCTCAAGATCAAAAGTAGGCTACAGACATTTTTTAGTTCTTGAGCACTATTTGATAGGATTATTCATGTGGTTAAGTATGAAAGTATATCATTTTATAATGTTTCTGTTGAAATGAATTTCAAATCCAATAAGTATAAATTTTTTGTTGAACTAATAATAATTCAAACTAGTTATTTCTAATTAAATAACATGAGTTTTGGAATAAATTCATACTTCCACTAATTTGATTGCAATCTTAACTAGTTTATTAAAAAATAGACAATTTAAATATTTACAATATTAGGCCTTTTTGATTAGCCTTTTTCTAATCTATCTGGTGGTCTGCTATGCTACCCTATTATGCTGCAACTGTTGATCCTGTGCACCCGGACTTTTTAGTTGGAATAACTATTCCCTGTTTCGTTCTCATTATCTTCCACCCCAAAATATTTTAAATTAATAAAAAATTGTGAAGTTCAATTGTTAATTCGTTTCACAGCTGGCTTTTTAGAGAAAAAGTCTCACTGCCTTATTACCAAGTATTTGCAAACATATTATGCAGAAGGGTCAGTTGACTGGAGCAATGTCAACCCTTATTTTCCCTAGTGGCCCAATTATTTTCAACATAATCTAATAAAATACTGGTTCTATTGAGCTTCACCTTTCATTCCACATTATGCATAATCGCAATTACTTTGAATGTGTGCAAATGGTGTAGTTCTTATTTGCTTTTTTGTTTGTTACAAACCGGTTTCAAATTTGTTACAATTTACTTTCAAAAAATGATATAGTAATCCGTGGCATCGTTGTACAGTCTGTCCAAGCAAAGAAGACATTCTGGCAAGATGGGAAAATGACTCCAGCTCGGTCAATATTAGTTCAAAATTTATAAATTTGGTCTCAAATTGTAGGAAACATTCTGATCTGAAATTTAAGACCAAATTGTAGATGTATGTATGTTTGAACCAATTTTCACCGAGCTGTTGTCTATTTACCATCTTGTCAGAATGTCTTCTTTGCTTGGAAAGACTAAGTTATTTGAAATTTACAAATGCATTATAGTGCCTCTCATCCTAAAGTGACTTGTAGCAGAATAATTGTACTTAACCAAGTTGAATCGTGCTAGAATGTTTATTCTTTTTGTAAAACATTTTTTTACATAACAATAATTTTACTCGACTGTTATTCAGTTGGGATGTGCGTGATAAGAGCAGTTCGTGTTAGTGGACTTGAAACAGCTATTATCGGTTGATAGCTACATAACTCTCCAACATACAATGCTGTTTTATGTTATATTCAGATACTAGTGAACCTACCTGTTTAATTATTACTGATTACTGCCTGTTATTACATGTCTTATTCAAATTGGATTTTTAATGTTCTAGATCTTACTAGATATTTTCTGGGTGAGGGGGGCTATGTTTTGTAAAACTCATAAAACTTTAATTATAAAATAATTTGCATGCAATTTTTTCCCCTTTTTCTAAATTTAATGTATAAATTCTGTTCTCGTTTTGTTATTATGATTAAGTTATCTCTTTCCAGTTTTATTGTTGTTCAAGATCAATAAAAGTAGTTAATAACCACTTCAATAGTTGTACTGAAGTCAGTCATCATAAGATTTAGGAATTTTATTATTAGAATAGTCCATTTCATCAAATCCTATGTGACTGCTTGAAAAACTGGAAATTTTGATAAAATATATATTTTTATTTTGTTTGTCGTGTATAATGGTCCGTTTCTTGATTGAATTTATAATTATCAGATTACTTATATATATTTTTCTTTTTCAGGTAAATATTTTTGGAGCAGCTCATTTCTAAAGTGGCAATCTTGGATTGGGAAGTATAAAAATCAATAAAAACATACGAAGTATGTAAACTTGACATGTCTGCACTTGAATTCAAAGGAATTAATTTACTCTGAAATTCTATCCACTCAATTTTTTGTCGTGAATGTATATATTTTTTTAAATTAACTAATAATTGAATCAATTTTACAACTTTTATCAATGGATTGGGCTCATCAAGCACATGGTACAATGTACAAATACATTGCTTCGATGTGGTCGTTGGACTTTTAACTTACAATAGTTATTTGCTATCTTATTTATTTATTATTTCCTCAAAAAACATTAAAATAATATACAATGTAGAAATTGAACAGCAAAATTAATCAATAACAGTACACATCATAATATTAAAATTCATTTATAAGTTTTTTGGTTTGAAATATTTTTATCCATCCAGAGATTAATGGATAACTAATCTGCTAGGAAACTTTTTCAAAACGCCAATTATTCCAACACAGTTATAATTGGCGCAAGCTGAGAAGACTCAATGTGAAGTGTATTGTAACATCGTGTCTTCTCACCTTGCGCGAACTATACATACATGTTACAAGAATTCATTTCTGTTTATAGAGCTTATAGGAAGTACAAAAGTATTATTATTGGTTAGATTAGAGTGCTATTAAGATAGCAATGTACCAGTAAAATAGCAGTTTGGAAAATAATTTGAAAATTATTTTTGCAAACCGGTTCAACGCCAATAACTTCAGCCTTCACACTTTATGTTTTTAAAAGTTTATTAAGGAAACTCTTCGCTTTTATCACTTCACTCGATCAACTAAGAGTTGAAAAGTTATTGGCTTAATTAATGGAATTTTCTCTTAATCAATATCAACGTGTAAAACAACATATCAACTTCCTTCAATATTGTTAACCTACATCACATTGAACTTTGATTATGATTTAACTAATAAATTTATAAAAATCAAACTATTGAAAAATTGCTCAAGTTTAGTTAGTTGACGAAATTCTCCAAAACATGTATTTTCTTTTCAAAAAAAAGAAAGAAAAATTTTGAACTTATTTGTTGACCTAATTTAGTTTTGAAATGTGGGTGCATGTTCCCAATCTGCTAGATTATATTCGATACCAATGTATGCATTATTCTAAAAATAGATATGCAAATATCTTATTCAGTTGAGATCCAATTCCTCTATATTAAAATCATCACTGGTATGTTGTGTTTGAACAATAATAGCTCTTTCACTTCGATAACGTAGATACCAATGCATTTTAAAAGTGTTCGATTTAATCAGTTCTGCTGAGCTTCTCTTCATTTAAGCATTACCTAATAACTTTTTGATGTCATGTGACGTTGTTTTCTTGTTTTTCCCCACAAAATGATAAATTGATTATCATTTTATCACAAGTTTCAACAAATCTAGAATTTTTATTCATTATACGAGTAATTTGAAAATTCAAATCAATATTCGTTGAGCTAAGTACTTAGACCTAGCAGGTTGCGATGAACCCTGAACCTCCAAACCATCAATCATGTTGGTAGCCCTTGATGTATTATTACCAGATTTGTATGTATTACATGAGAAGTGTTCAATTCGATTCTATTCTGAGTAGAAACTACTCGGCCTTGACTGATAACAGTAACTTATTTGTGTATCTGTTTATGTAAAAATAATGATTCTTTTGACTCATACTACTTATACTTTTCCTTATTTCTCTCAATGTGAACGACTTCTGGTTCGTTGATCCTCCATGGGTTCAATATCTGATTGATTAAACGTATGTGAATCAATATTATCATTTTTCAGTCATGATTTTATCGTTCATAGTCCTAATTCATGTTATAAAAAATGCCTCAGTTGCTATCACGTTATTTATTGTTATTTAGGGAACTGACGAATACTTTTTGATTGATTGATTTTCCCCAAAAATCCTATCAGTTTAGACGTAGTTTCGATTTTTTTTTTTTTTTTAAGAATGGAAGCTTATTATCTTTATATCAAAATGTACTGATAGGCTATTTTATTAATACAGCATTGGTTTTTTTATTTCTTAGTCAGGTTTTGAGTTACAAAAAATGTTAAACTGAATAGATAATAATAGAAATTTACACGTTTAAAAGCATTTTCATCAGCTTTTAAAATTTATTTTTAACTCTCATGCTGAGATAAATCCAGTTTTTACCACTTTGATTATTTGATGCCATCTTGGCTCGTTATTCAATACTACTTGATGTTCGGTGCGTTTCAGCGTAAGTTTTGCATAATATTTTTTTAGAAATAATTGTAGTTCTATTGTAAAAATAATTCATTATTCAGCCGTTTAGTTGTGCAGTCTACACACAAAATGTTTAGCTGTGGTTTCTCTTTGTTTTCAATGCCCCATTTCCAAGATGCTGTTTGGCTTAAGTTGCTGTAAGAAGCTGTAAGTTGAGTAGAGAATCACATCTCAGGTATTGTTAATTGTTATTGATTGAAATTAAAATACTTTGAAATGTTTATTTGGCTGAGAGAAATCATTATTGAAATAGTAAAGATAAGTAGTAGTAATCATTACAAAAAGGTAGAGAAGTTGGAATCTTACTTTTTTGTATGTATATGTATTAATATGTATATGTATTATGTTTGGGTATGAATCTATTCATCTCGAATTTTATCCCAAGCTTTTAATAAATGAAACAAATTTATATCAGCGGCATACGTTCAATAAACTTGAATATCTGAAATTCATATAAAAATACTTGAAATGAGTCTTTTTAATTTATGTGTTTCTTTACATTTATTTAATGTATTAGCTGAAACGCTCTGAAGTTTCGAAAAATACTCCTAGTACAAATTTATTTATAATGTTTACTCCGCTATTCTCCAGTATTGTTTTCAATTACAACTACATTCCAAAATTCATCTACTAATCCACACATTATTGTTGTCGAGTTGACTAATTTGTCGGCAGTAAAATAAATGATTGTATTATGACCTGATTTTTCCTGTTTTGGTGTGCAAGCTCCACAAAGGCTGGTACTAATATCGATTTTGAACCTGAGTGTTGCTAATTAGATTGTATTTTCCTGCTCAATTGCTCAGAGGTGTTTTTAAAATTCTGTACTGTACTTCTGTAATCAAGTTCTATTGTAATTAGATGTTGCATCCCATTTCTTCAAGCATTTATTGAAACATCCATTCTTTATTCTTTCTTTACAATTGCGACTTGGTTCCCAAGTATTTTAAGCAAAGGATGAATGAGTGATGATGAAGGTTTTGTTCTTCAATCACCACCCATAAGTAACAGTCATAATGAAGAAATTGTATTTGCTTGGAAAACAAATCGTAAGAATCTAGAAATTTATATGGTTTGAGTCTGAGGATCAATTCTTAAAATATTATTATGGTCTTGTTGATAAACATCCATTCTTGTTGATGATTTATACTGTTTTCTTCTCTTATTATATCTAGGCCTACATGAAACATGTAGAAAAAGTTCCACAAATTCGGAGTTTCTAATGTATGTGAGTATGACTCAACAGCCCATGAAGGGCTTTGGCCTACCAGCTGGTTGCCAGTTTCATATTAATTCCACTATACAGCAGAGGTCATCATCAACCAGGATAGAGGAAACGTGTGGTTAGCACGTTGATCCTCCCAACCATAAGCTAGCTTCCGTAACCAAGTGACGCCGCAGAACATCTCTCTAACTGAATAACATCCAGTTGATCAGTTAGAGTGTAAAGCAACAATTACTATTCCTCCAGAGACGGGTAACGACTGACTATATTTACTAACGACAAGCCAATCTCTCAAAGGAGGGAATCTGTAATATTATGGTAATATTGTAGGCCGATAAGATCAATAGTTTTCTGTGGGCTACTAATAATAGTTCTTCTTATCAGCGACCATATATAACAAAACAATACATAATAAAATAAAATTCTATATTATATGATAAGTGTTATGTGGTCGTTGATTCTCAGGCAGAATCGAATCGTGATATGACAATAAATTTGGTATGCGGGTTATTAGTGCTGTAGGAAGCAAATAAGACAGCATTGACAATCAAGTTGTGTTGAAGAGGCTCAAAAGGGTTGTGCAAATGCAAACCATTACGAAGAGCGGACGCAGTGAATGGAGAAGAAAATAATAATTGAATAAATAAATTGCAAGGAGGCGGGCAACAGGCAGAGAGGGAGGAGGAGGAGGTGCGTCAGTATAGAAGGAAGTCGGGAAAGGTGAACCAAGGTCGATGGGCAACTAAAGCCAAGGTCTTACAGGTGGATATTTTCGGAGCGGAATAAAACATACAGCCGGTCCACGGTTTATTCCCCCCTCCCCCGACTAATGCTCTTACCCTACAAACGACCGACAATTATTATTCGGATTCTGTCCTCCTATTGCTCAAATAGAACGTCATTGGCCCATCGATCCCATGGCTCAAACAAATTTATTCATATTTAATCAATCTGAGTACAAACTGCCGCCACCGCAATGAGGAAAACACTCTAATCGGGTTCCACGACCTCGTCAAAACTATTTTTACGTTCAGGGGACGTATTCTGTTGGTCCAATCGTTACAGTTTGGTTCTCATGAATTCTATTTGAATTGGTGAAATACTTTCATGATAATTGATTGTTTCCTTGTCTTCAACTGCCCCTCAACTTCCTTGATGATCAGTTCTACAATAATTATTGTATGGGTTCAATGTAGTTGCCATTGAAGTGATTTTGCCTTTCCTGTCGACATATTTTGATCCCAATAATACAGTTGGTTCTCAGGAGTTTAATTCTATTTGTATTGGTGAATTACTTTGATGATGATTGTTTTTTGTCTTCATCTGCCCCTCATCTTCCTTGATGATCAGTTCTACAATAATTATTGTCTGGGTTCAATGTAGGTACCATTGAAGAGATTCTGCCTTCCCTGTCGACAATTTTGATCCCAATAATATGTACCTTATGAAGCTAATGAAAATATACATGCTGTGAAGTTGAAGAATGACGTCCCCTCAATTAAAAAGGTAGACAGAAAAGATGAAGTTTTTGCATGTTGTACTTTTACTTGCATATTGTTCACTACTCTGTACATAAATATTGAGTATTTTATTTTTTCTAGTCTTTAAAGATGAGGCATTCTTTACACTTCCTTTTGGTCCCAATCTTAATAGTTTGCTAAGAAAGTGGAAAATTTAGTTGTAAAAATTTTAATTCTTACATACATTGCAAGATTAGTATAATATATGTACCTTTCATACAGTTTAGCAATTTATTAATCGAGTGAAATGAGTCAAACCATAAACTTTATAACTATTGAGGCATTGAACTCAGGGAATGTATTGGTGAGGTACGTCAAAACAAGTAGCAAGAATCGCAAACAAGCCATTTCTAATCTGGAAATTAGAAGTCAACATTTAGTAAATAAAAGTCAACAACAAACCAGAAGTTTTGTTCTGAGTTTTATTAAGCCAACCAAGTGGTTTCATCCCTACAATTTATTTGTCATTTAATTGGAATCGTAACCGGGTTCTGTAGCTGGGAGCTGGAACATTTTCAGGACGTATTCGGATTCAAGGGCCGTAACCGATTCCATAAAACCGTTGACTGCACAAAAATGAAGGCTGTTCTGCGCATTTCACCGAATCGTGGCATATAAAATGAGATCCCACATTTTATCGCTGCTCAATTCTAAAAATGCTCAAAATAGATTGAGCTGTTTCAAATAAACCTCAATCATACATGCTTTGATCCCCAGTTAACGACTTTTACATGGAGCTAACAACGTTCAGTTCCATTTCAGTAGAACGTATTTGTCCTTGGAATAGTAAACAAAAGCTAAGCAAGGCGACGTTTGACCTTTTATGTGGTCTCTGACAAGGAAAATGGTGCATTCGAACATCTGATTCTGTGTTTATTTATTCCCATGTCTCCTGATGCTTACATATCTTAGTAAATTTATTCGTCTCCAGACAAGATCCACATGCATCCAGGTTACTTTATCATTGCTCTGACATTGAAATATACAGTACCTAGCTCATTGCTAGTCTTGAGAAGATCCAGCTCTTCCTTCAGCTATAACTACTTAGGCATACTGCATCGCAAGTTGCAACGCACTTCTCCGATAAGAACGCTTGTTCTTATAATAATGCATTACTGAAGTCTGCATTCTATTACCTAGCCTGAAATATCTCTTGTCATGAATTTGTAATTGAATTGAATTTATCGATTTCAAAGTACATTTTTCTTAGTTTATTGAATAAAATATTGTAATATCTTGACTTCTCATCCATGTCCATGTTATTTCCTTTTACATTTGAATCGATATTCTTATATCGATTTACTTATAATCGGTAGAATATACCGTATGTATATTTTAAAGATTGAAGTTGATGATTATCATCATGAAATATTCATGATGGTGAGAATTCAGTTTTAACTAATGAGGAGCATACGGTTAGGAGTACTATTTTGTTATGTGATATTATATCAAAGTGCTAGTTCGATTAATAAAGCCAATTAAACATTGGAAATTGATATTTTTGATGCCACGTAAAGGAACGTTATATAGAACACTCTGTACAAAAATTAATATTCAGTCAAATATTACGTTATTATTACCTCTGCTTGAGGACTACTGGGATCTCATTACTTTGGCAATGGTGAATCAAGTTAAATGTAGAATACAATTAAAAGCTCCCATCCCATTACAGAATTATTTGTGCTGAAAATTTGATTTTTTGCCAGAAAAGCTTTTAGGTGCTAAATATTTGGCACAATGTTCAGCTAATAATCTGATAATAAGAAAACTTTTGAACTTAGTGATGTTGAATGGAAATTTTGAACTAGTGAACTTGAAATCGTTTCAATGTCTGTTTTAGTTGAGTTTCTTCAACTTTTGGAAGATCCGCCAAGTTTCCGGTTATTTTAGTTCTTCTGCATCTCTGTGAGATCGTCCTTGACACGTGATTTGAAATCAGTTGGGCTGTTTCCAAACCATATAGAATCTTCAGTGTGGTCTATTTAAACTCGGCCTACTTTATTTAAGTCTATCACTGATGTTATTTCTCATAATTGTGTCGTTTTATTCTACCTATTGGTAACTATGATTCACATGATTTCTCATAAATGTTCATTTTCAAATAAATCCTGCTAATAATTGGTATGCGTTCGAGATTTAAGTGATAAAATTGTGATAAGTTAGTTGTTTATTATTTGTTAGTCGGGTTAGTCCAAGAACTTTTTCCATTTATTAATTTTTGTTCATAATTGTTAATTATCTATTTTACTATGTTATTTTTGTGAGAAAGCTTGAACAACTATAGAATGTATACATACAAATGAAATTTATGAATTTGTCAACATTTGTTAGGCCTACTTATAATTTGTACTGTATTTGTATTTTTCCTTCACGATGGTGATGCAATGGACATAACACATGATATGAGCTCTTCGACTTGTGTGTGAGTAATGGGAAGAATAATAGGGTAATAATAGGATGATGAATTCTTCACCAATCCTAGTCCTCTTATCTAAAGAGCTCTTCTCGTGAGATATATTTCCATACTAGACTGTAAGAAACTTCGAATCAGCTTGTATCGGTTGGTAGAAGTACTTTTAAAGACAATACTGTTCCAATAATAATTTCTTGTCTATTATTTCTCTCTTCCCTAGCCAAATGTGCAGTGATCGATTAATATTTATGCATTAAGCTACAATTCGCTCTGAAATTTAGATAACTTGCAAATGCTAAATTTTCATCGTCACAATTTGACATACTATAAATTGGAGGTTCAAATTCAAACAATATTTTTTAAAATTCAACAGAAAATAATATTATTATGAATTAGAAAAATTAAAACAATTGCTTGGTCACCTAAGGCCAAAAAAGTTCTTCAAGTCCTTCCCTATTAGATTATTATTGAATATTTTTTGGAATTGAATTTGTAATAGCATACAAAAATAGGTGTTATTGAATTGGGGAGGACCCTGAAATTGAACCAAGAGTTTGAAAATGAAACGAGGTAGAGGTCAGCCTCGGCACTAAATAGGTTTCTATTCTTGAAAAGGTTTTTGGATTGCAGCAAGGTAAGAGCAGGTAATTCGTGCAAAAATGTGGACTTATGCCAAGTGACGATAGGCACTCTTTTATTCCATTCCTGTTACTTTTCAATGTCTATAACTAAAATTATTGAGAAGTACTACAGTAATTTTACTACTTTACTGCCAATTCAAATATATAATGCTCTAATATTTCTATTCATCTGTAGATCTGTTCCATTCATATATGTCTAGCGTTCCGGTGCTTTGTGGTGCGTTCCGGCTGAAAAAAGCCCTGAAATTGCAATACATGTATGTTTTGTAATGTACATGGATGAATTTGTTGAATCTTAATCTCTCACCATCACCTCAGAAATAAGCTAAATCAAAGGAAATTCAAAGTTGATTGTTTTAGTTAACCCAGGTCCAAGCCATCTCCCATTTTTCTAATTTCCCAATTATAATTGAAATATTATTCATGCCTTGCTGCATCTTTTCAATTAATGAGGTCAAACAAGTATTCAAAGGTTAGAGTGTTGTCAGAAAAGATCTTCAACAAAGGACTTCTTTACGCACTTACTGGTTCAACTTCGAGAAAATGTTTGCTCAAGTAAAAGCTTTTCAAACAACCGTTTAAATGCAGGAAGGTGAGGTCACTCAACGACTTGTACAACAGAGGATTTACTGGATTTACTTTCAGAAAATTAGAAATTTATTTGAAGATAATTAGATTCGGCTAATGAAGAGAAGTAATGGAGTTTTCATGATTGTTTTGTGTTTTGACAGGATTGAGCTTGGAGAACAACTTGTCCCTGAACTCGGTGGGTCCACAGTCGCCGTTGGAAATGAAGCCGGACACCAGCCTGCTAGTGGGCAACTTCAGTCCTGGAGGCGGACCAAATAGTCCCGGGTCAGTGCCAACTAAACTCACTTTCATTCAATTATTTTTAAATGACTCATTCTGTTACTGCCACTAGGAATAAGTGTGGCTAAATCTAGACTATGAAGACTGTTCAAATTGACTATTCAATTAATAAATAACTAATAATATTACTGTATATTCAATGTAATACACGTATAATATGATATTCACTGTATTTCATATTATAATATTGAATGTGAATCTATAATGTTTAATGTAATAGAAATTTTCAACTATATACAATCAGTTGAATGAGATTATTTTATGATTTTATAGGGGAAACTCAATCTTCTACAGGCTAAGCCTCAGGATGTTTTCTATGTTTCCAGCCAATATTTATTTCGTTTTATACTATGATTTATTATTTTTCATTACTGCACATTTTATGTATTCTGTTTTGTACACATTGGTAATAAAACTTGATTTGAATAGTTATTTGTCATAAAATACTAATATATGTAGCAAGCGTTATCTTTTATTATAGATTATGAATAAAATGATGAATTTCAGACTGTTCAAATTATAATTATTATAAATTACTAAAATCAGAAATCAGACTGTAAACAATCTTGTAGATGTGTTTCGTAGATGAAAGTGATGTCAATTATTTTGATGGTTTATTTATTGACCATTCATAGATAATAACTCATTAATCTAATATTCAAGTTGTTATTAGGGTATCAATGTATAATGAATCAATATTAATTAAATTACCTTTGAAATAAGTTTATTTTTTTAATCTATTTAACTTATCATTGATATAATTTATGGTGCTGGATATTATGTTCATTCCATCATTTTACTATTACCAGATTCCAGAACATATTTTATATCAATCTCAGTTCATTTTCATTTATTTATGAGCTGTTTAAGAAGCAATAAATGATCTTATCTAGTGATATGTTCATTACAAGTACATTATTGGTACAATAATTATTGTGGTATAAATCTGTATCACCTGACACTGAGAGGCATAAAGGCTAGGAAAAAAGAAAATAAACTTATATATATATATATAATATTGTGTTGGAAGATTTAAAATATCATGTTTCTTTTCATGTTAGACTTTATGAAACTCGTTTCAAATAAAGATTGAAATAACTGTATGTCTATTTAAATAGTTATTTTAAATTGATTGCCTAGTTCATGTTAATCGTTTCTTCTGTTGTAAAGCTGGTCTACTCAAACGTAATCAGGAGTCATTTTTATTAAAAAACTTGAAATCCCTGTAAATGTGACACTTGACTTGTAGGTTTATCGTTTAGCACACCATGGCTAGTTTGTTTTTATTTTACAGGGTTCCCAAAACATTATGAAACAAGTCCCAGATAAAGTTTTCTGAACTAAACAATTCTAAATTTTTTGTACGAAATTGGGATATACACAGTACCATAGTCCATAATAGATGATTCTAAATTTTTTTCTACGAAGCTGGGAATTTTTTCTAACATACTGTTGATTCCAGGTCGTATAGTATCGGTCACAGTAGTGTGCTGAGCTCAGGAGGAAAAATGCAGTCAGCCACTTCACCCTACCCACCCAACCACCCGCTCTCCGGCTCAAAACACCTCTGCGCAATTTGCGGAGATCGGGCCAGTGGCAAGCACTATGGAGTTTACAGGTGATTTTTTATATTCATAGTCTTTAATCGATATTTATTTTCAAAGGAGGTTAGGGTTAAGGCGCCTCCATACATGCGGTATTTGGGAAATACCGAACATTTGGTGTTTAGCGAACAGTTTTGCTTGCTATTTCCCAACTAACGAACACACATCTCCACACATGCGTGGTTTTCCGAGCACGTATTCGTACTGGGAATGGCGAATCGTCAACCGAATAGGTGACATTTTCAAGGTCAATAATGTCAAAAATTTCAACTTTAAAAAATCTAACACTACGGTACTAATTTCAACTTTAATCTTGGCAATGATTGAATATTAATGTTTGAAGGAATTTCTAAAACATTTAAAGAATCAAGATTATAATTCAGTAACCTGAAATGGACTGGACATTCACTAGTTTTCAATATAATATTTGAATTGAATTTAATTCAATTTCATAGTATCAAAATTGATCGTATCACTTAAAAATCATCCACAGGCTGTAATTTAATATTTATCTCGTCTAAAAAAATTATGTATTAAATTAACACGTAAGAAACTTTTCCCCAATTGACTTAACCTCAATATACATGCAACAACAAACAAAAAAATTAGCCGAACATGAAGGCGAATGTGTGGATGGGCAAAAAGTTCGCTATTTGCCGAACATTCGTCCACTTTGATGTGTCCAAAAGACCGACAATGGACGGAACACACAAACATTCGTGTTCGCTATTTCCCAAATAGCGAACACTCCGCTCCACACTAGTCGTGATTCGGCGACTAGGTGTTCAGTGTTTCCCGAATAGCGCATGTATGGAGCTGGCTTTAGAGGAGACTGGCTATGCCTCCAATGGAAATAATACAGCAATAATTCAATTCATAAATGTTGAATGAAAAGACAAGAATTGGTCAAACCACAGACTTATTAGAAAATCGAAATACCTGTTTCTGTTGCTAAACCATTATCAATGTCTAGAGTATACTAGAGGGTATACTGGTATCTAGATTTTATAATAAATCTTGGTTTGGCAATATCTTGTATTTTCATACAATAAGGATAACTACCACAATATCACCTTCACAAGTACTCAACAAGTCATAAATATTAGTTTGCTATGAGAGCTAATTTGTTCTAATCAGAGACCAATAATACTTTCGAAGATTTGAAAAGCACTAGTACAATAATTGATCAGAAGTTTTAAAAATAAGTTCTCTTTCTTTCAAGTTGATGCGTTATGGTCAGATAATTTACCCAGTAAATTTTGTCAGAACTTAGAGTACTTCCAGGATGCCTCTAGAGCACTTTCAAAGTGATGGTTTTTTTGCCCGACTTCTCTCCTTGTTTAGAATATGATCTCAAGTTGAATTGTTGTTCGAGAATGAATGGTTAGAACACAATGGAGCGCATTGAAAGTACCGTATAAGAAGTCTTTACTAAAGTATTGTCTAAAGATGAAGATGAAATACTAAATAGGATTTATCAGAGTAGACTTATCTGCACTTAATCATTCACATTAATCTCCGGCTTATTAAATAAAAATGCATACTTGTTGAAAGCAGTAAGCTTGTTGACCGCATTGTAATTGAACCAAATTGCCGGCCCGGTTGGCGCAGTGGGCTGGGGCATCACAACCTTCAGTCCGCTAGCACTGCCTGGTCAGGGTTCGAGACCCAGTCGGCATGGCTGTTATTCACATATTCACCTCATCAATCACCTCCGCACTCATTATCTATCCATTACCCACGCACAAGCGAAAATGCTTAGGTGGGCATCATCCGCAATATTAAAAAATTAACAACTTCAAACTACAAAATCAGGCATTCCACTAAGAAATTTATAAATTTAATTGTAATAATTTTTGAATCATGATTTTTATCTCTACTATAATAATGAAGAAGCTTTCCAAGCGATCCACTCTGGCAAGGTGTGGCTATTTCATTGACTTGTATCACTATCTCATTCATTATAACAACTCTTCATTTATGCTCATTTTAGTTGTATGTATGTATGTATGTCTGGCTCAACAGCCCATGAAGGGCCTAGGCCTACCAGCTGGTTGCCAGTTTCAAATTCACTCTACTATACAGCCCGTCCAAGCCAAGAAGACACCCCGGCACGACGGGAAAACGGCCCCAGTCCGGCCAATACTGGCCCAAAAGCCATAAATTCTCAATCAGAACTCACAGTCCCCGAACCAACACTGGCCGAGCCAAAGCCGCCCCCTTCACCCCGCTAGAATTCTCCCCTGGCCGGACAGACCATACAGCAAGCAAATAATCATCAACCAGGATAGAGGTAACGTGTGGTTAGCACGTTGATCCTCTCAACCATAAGCCAGTCTCCGCAACCAATTGGCGGCGCAGAACACCTCTGAATAACATGCAGTTAATCAGTTAGAGTGTAATGCAACAATTACTATTCCTCTAGAGACGGGAAACGACTGACTGTCTTTACTAACGACAGCCAATCTCCCAAAGGAGGGGGGCTCATTTTAGTACTTTCCTGTTTAGGTCAGAAAACGACGCCGCTATTTGAGAATTAATTATCTGAAGAATCTCTGCAGACCTGACTTTCGAAAATCATTTTACTGTGGAAATAACTATTAAGTCTCAGTTGTAAAAAGTTGCACAAAGGTCAATTCCTCCTCAACTTTGTTGATTCCTTGAGTATTCAAATATCAGCCTCCGACTTACTTTTATGCAACCTGCCATGAACTCATTTTACAAGTTGAAATTTCGACTTGGATTTATAACCTCTAAAATTAGATTTAGATTCAATTCATTCGACCAATTATTAAACAATGCATCATGCAACATTCCGGCTTATCAGTCACAGGTTCATGTGAATTCAGCTCTGCTGCCGTTCCTAACCTTGACTTTGTGATTGGCTCGGTTATTAAGGTTTAATTGATGGAATAAGTTGAAACAAAAGCAGTGCCGACCTTGGCTGGTTCCTATTATACTTGAACTGTAATAAATTTCCAAGCAAATCATCACAGCGGCGTTCCTATTTCAAATACACTCCTCATGCATTGTTTTACTATCATTGTTATTCCTTTCCGTCCTTTTCAATTTGTTCGTTCCCCTATCAGACCGGTCTATTTTTAGTCGAATCTAGTTTTGGTTCATTCATGAAAAATTTCTGATGAAATCGATTGGAAGCATTCACATGTCAATAATGAAGAAACGTTTCCATGATCAACATAATATCTTATATTGTACTTTTCAACCGTATTCAAGTAAAATGTGATTTTAATTACTTATTTCTATCATAATGGATTTTTGAGTATCCATAATATCACCTTCAAAAATACCATGAAAGATGGATGTGAAGTATTTTATGGATGAAATAAATGAATGAATATCAGGATGTATTATAAATATTAGAATAATTTGTATTTATTTGCTCTAGAGTCTACTTTAATTTCTGTGTGGAAAATTTTTGTATAACTCTTGGTCGAATATGCTTATCATTAACAACACAAAAATGTAATTAATTCAACAATTTTGCGTGTCATTATAAAATATCAATAATTATTTATTGATACCATTCACTAGTAATGTGAATGGGCTGGCAAGGTTAAGGTACCCAAGAACAGTAGAAAAATTTCAGACTCAAGTCACCAAATTCTGAGTAGTATAGAAATAGTTATTTGTGCATCTAGGGACTAAAGGGCAACTTTTTCTCCCTGAGGGGAAACTTTTGCTGCCCGAGGCGTAGCCGAGGGCGACAATTTCCCTGAGGGAGAAAAAGTACTTTGGTCCCGTGATGCACACAACATTTTTCCTCCACCTACATTAATTAGATATTGATAGGAATATATAGAGTGTCCCAAAATTAAAGTGGCAAACTCTGGGAATACATTCTATGGATCAAAATGAAGAAAAAATCACGAATAATCTTTTTTCAAAAAGCGATTTGTTCACCAGATATCCGCCTTTCTGCATTTTTTACAAAATAATTTTCATCTTCAAATTCTTTTAACCGATCTTTATTAAACTCGGCAAGTATATTCATATAAAAGAGATGAGCTGTAAAATAAATCCAACTTGGTTCAATCTGAAATCTCAAAACTAGGAAGTACGGTAGGTAGCTGCTACTTCCCAATTTATAATTTTTGTAACTACAAACTAAACAAAACTGGTGAAATAAAAGAATGAGGAATGGAATGACTGGCAAGTTATATAGTAACAATAAAAGGGAAGCAAATAAGTTGATATGATACTGATGATAAAAAAAAGTTATCAGAAACTAGATTGAGCAATGAAACTTCTATTTCAATTTTTGATTACTACTTTCATGCTCAAATTACAGTATTGATAGCAAGTGTATAGTTCCCTACTTATCAATACTGAGTTCACTTATCAATTCTGAAGTATTGATGATAAGTATTGAGATGCTTTGTCCTGAAGATGGTTCAAAAATCTGTTTTTTATTAATAGCGATATTTTAAAAATGTAATATACTCATCCAATGATGAAATTATCAAATAATTTTGTTGTTTTTTGTTGCCCAATCCTTCAATTATTACATTGTATTCTTTATGTTTCAGTTGTGAAGGATGTAAAGGATTTTTCAAGAGGACAGTGAGGAAAGACTTATCATACGCTTGTCGAGAAGAAAAAGCTTGCCTCATAGATAAAAGACAAAGGAATAGGTGTCAATATTGTAGATATCAAAAATGCCTACAGATGGGCATGAAAAGAGAAGCAGTTCAGGTGAGAAAGACTTAATATTACCAAAATTTGTAATATTACCAACATTTTTAATATTTTATTAGAAATATTTCAGTTCATTAGAAACTATATGGTATTGACATCCTGTAAAAAATCTTATGTAACTAAATAAAACTAAGAAAATGGAATTTCTAATATACTCGCACAAATTATTTGATGCTCTACAATAATTAACTTGAATTAACTCAGAATGCGAACCATCCCATTTTATTATTCTACTTTCAATAGATTATTAACTACTGTATCTTGTCTTTATTGATATATTATCATTTTTAAGCTTATACAACAAAAATAATGTTTCTAATTCAAATGTTATTTTTCCTCATGAGTTGTTAAAATTTGATTTTTTTTTAATTCTAAATCCAAAGTAGAGGCAAAGTTCAAACAGAATTTGTTCTAACATTCTTATAGAATATACCTTATCATTATTGCTATACCTTTACTTTTCTAATTCATGTAATTTTCATAGCATTTATTTTTTATCGGTTTCAATTTTACAGTGGATCCAAATATGAATAATGCTTATGGCTTTTATCTCGAGACTTTTAATGCTGAATGAAAAGGTTATTTATTCCAATAGAATAATTACTCTTGTAATAGAAGACAAACTATTATCTTCTATATTTATTTGATCTGTGTGTAACATTTTATGTAAAACTAACCACAATAATGCTTATTTTTTGTAGGAAGAAAGACAGAGGACAAAAGAAAGGGATCAGAATGAGGTCGAATCAACCAGCAGTTTCCACACAGACATGCCAATCGAAAGGATTCTGGAGGCGGAAAAGCTGGTAGAGTGCAAACCAGAGAATCCAGTATTGGATGTAAATATATTTTTGTTAGATAAATATCACATAATAATAATTTTTATATAATAATTAATTTTGTTATAATAAATATCACAGATTCCGGTAAAATATTAATTCACTTCAAAAATTCTACTAGCTTGGAATGAGTTCTTTTCATGGTTTTTTTTCTAATAACTTTTTCAATTGCGCACCTAGGTTTAGATGTATCTCATTATGTTCATGCTGACTCTTTCCATTGGATTCCAACTTGAATACTCTTTCCATCTAATGCAAGCTGGTTATTGTTACATAATATATTTTTTATATTTTATTTAAAACCCCATACTTAAATTGAGGTCGGGAACTTGAATTTTGACAACTCAAGAATGAGTTATAATCGTTTTAATTATTGAAAGAACGTTTCCAATAGATATGCAAGAATGTTTTTTTTTAATTAAGTTGAATAACTAGATTTTGACACTACTGTATTAATATTCATTCCATTGTTTTCAGGACGATCTAACGAATATTTATGACGCCGCTGATAAACAATTATTCCAGTTGGTCGATTGGGCAAAACATATTCCACATTTCACAGCATTACCTTTAGAAGATCAAGTACTACTATTAAGAGCAGGTAATACACTACATCTTTTTCAACCAAATTAGGCGTTATACCCAAAATATAAACAATTTGAGTGGCAATTGTAGCTGTTCGAGCTTTGAGTAAAGTATCATAATCATCAAAATATTATGGATGATCTTCCTGTCTCATTTATTAATCAAAATTTATAGTCGATAAAAATAAATTTTTAGATAGTCTCATCAGAGATTTCCAACAAAATAACTTACTGTTACTATCACTTTTGGATAATTACTCATATTTAGGCTACTGTATATTTTTCACAAATTGAAGCATATTATGCTATATTCTATTGCTTTGAATAACTTACTTTGAAAATTACTTGATTGCTTTGTAGATTTAAAATTATATTCTACTATTGGCTTCAAAGAACACTGCTATAGTCTGTTCAAGCAAAAAATACATTCTGACAAGATGGGAAAATGACTCTAGCTAGGTCAATATTGGTTCAAGAATTATAAATTTGAGTTTAGAATTTTTCCTACAATTTGAGACCAAATAATAATTTTTAGACCAATATTGACCGAGCTGAAGTCATTTTCCCATCTTGCCAGGATATAATAGCAAGGTTTATTGCTGTAATGGAAGCATAATGGATATTTGATTAGATCCGTGATTTGAATCCGTGTCGGATTCTAGAGGAAAAGTTGAATGGCGGCGATTGTGTAAATCTTACCCAAATTTCAGAAATGGCGATCAAAAATCGCTACTTAACACAAATTCATCACTTGTGCTATGTTTTGTCAATTTTGCGATTTTTGATCGCCATTTCTGAAATTTGGGTAAGATTTACACAATCGCCGCCATTTAACTTTTCCTCTAGAATCCGACACTCTTCAACTTCCATTGATAAAAAATACAATTTTATGATTCCTTATCCAGTTATAACCCTTATTGTTGAAAAATGGCGTTTTCTAGCATATTTTCCAATTATCTCAATAACAGTTGAAGCTACAAGCTTGGAACTGGTTTCATTGAATTCCACAGCTTATTTTACATAGGAAATGATTATTTTAGAACCTCACTAAAGCCTCTAAAAAAATTAGAAAAATCAATATATAATGAAAAATCTCAATTTTCTGCCATTGTTATCTTGGTAACAAAGCGTTTTTTCGGGTTGGTCCCATGGAAATTTTTTGTCTACTTGGTGTAAGAAATCAGCCTGAGAAGTATTCCTCCTGAAACACCCTGTATATGGAGTGATTTAGAAGATCACTTAAGTTTCAAACCATGTCCGATATACTTCCCAAGGTTACGCTCGATATTAGCGCTTCACTATTTTTCGGAATTTTCAGAATTTTTCTTAGATTTTCCGAGAACAAATTAGCAGAAAATGTTGAAATTTGGTAAACACGTCCAGATTTGGTCAAGAAATGCTGTGTTCAATAAATTCCGAATCCCTTCTGAACGGAATTTGCAGGCTCGCTTTGCTCGCCTGTTTGTCTCAGCTGACACTGGCAGAGGTTTTGCAGTCGAGCGAAGCGGTTTTGCCGATAATGGCGGGGGTCCAAGGAGCGGAGACTCCTAGCTAGGCGGAGAAGACGAGCGAAGCGAGCCTGCCGGCTAGTTTGTTATAAGTCAAGTATTCACTTTCACGTGCCTGTATTTGAATTTATCACATATTTTAATAAACTGTATTGTTGTTTTAGGTTGGAATGAGCTTCTGATAGCGGCGTTCTCGCACCGGTCAGTTGACATAAAAGACGGCATTGTGCTGGCGACCGGCCTAGTTATTCACCGCGACTCTGCCAACCAAGCCGGTGTAGCCACAATATTCGAAAGAGTTCTCACTGAAATTGTCGCTAAAATGAGAGAAATGAAAATGGATAAGACTGAATTGGGTTGTCTACGATCCATAATACTATTCAATCCAGGTAATTTATTTATTATGGACTGTCCTGTTGACTCCAACGTTATAAGATTTGCAATTAATTTTTAAAACCTAATAACTCTAATGCTCTCAAGTTTGAAATCCATTGAACATCTAGAGATTCTATTCAACCTGAGATTTAGTTGATGGTAAAATTCATCAATACCATTTCCAATAGATACAGATATTTCTAATTTTACCATTTGTTATTAAGTAGGCTATACTTTTCACTTGCTATGCATTTCACATACTGGTTTGGATCGCGGACGCGTTTTGAGTACTGCTACTCATCTTAGACTAAGCTAGGAGCGCCAAAGATGAGTACCGGTAGCCGGTACTCGAGAGCGTCCGCGATTCAAAACAGAAAGTGAACTGCAGAGCAAGTAAAAAGTAAGTAGGCCTAAAGCAGTTTCAAGAAGAATGGTTTGACCTTTGACCCTATTGACCCTCTGATTTTTCATGAGAAGCTGATGGTTGATTCTAATTTATAATAAGATCTATGTATCTTAACGATTTCGATTTGAATCAAGATATCCAAATTAAAAGTAACTCACCGAACGGCCATGAGTCGCCACCATATTTGAAATTTTCTGGTCATATTTCTCAACGATTGAGTATTTCAACCTAAGTTATTTTTTACCGGTCGTTTACATTTGACCTAACCTCATTTTATTTACAGCTTGCTTTCATTACATGTGTAGCTTGTTATTAGACTGTACTATTCGTTCTATTCTTCTTTGAAAAGCAAGCTTGTAAGTTTTATTAGAAAGGCCTGAAATGGATAGAATAATTAGAAATGGATTTAACGCATAGCCTTCACTTGTGCCACAAGTGTGCGTCCAGCCTTACAAGCCTTACTTGTTGTTGATCCAATTCCATATTCTATTTTTGTGCTAAAGCTATAGTTCATTTTTCCCAATTTCCAACTCTTGACAGAGTCTGGTGAGACAATATTGGTGATTTGTTAGAAGTATTGATTAGAATTCTATTGTCGTGTCGAATATTTCTCGAAATATTTCTGTTGTCGTGTTGAAATATTTCTCGTGTCGAACCTTGAAGAACGTGTAGAACCTTGAAGTTAATAACCAATTGCGTGTGCTTTCAGACGTGAGAGATCTGAAGTCGACGCAAGAAGTGGAGCTGCTGCGGGAGAAGGTGTACACGGCGCTGGAGGACTACACGCGCATCACGCACCCCACCGAGCCGGGTCGCTTCGCCAAGCTGCTGCTGCGCCTCCCCTCACTCCGCTCCATAGGCCTCCGCTGTCAAGAGCACCTCTTCTTCTTCAGATTGATCACCGACCAGGCCCCCATCGACAGCTTCCTAATGGATATGCTAGAAGCGCCCACAGATCCCTAAACGCATACACAAACTTAACAACTAATTTATTCTTATCAACGAAATATGTATGTATTCATGTAAGTAAACTTCGTACCTATATAAATTTTATTATTGTATTCGACGTTACTATTGTATAAAAGTCTATTCATTCTCTGTTATCTACAATTTCAAGAAAACGTTTTCCAGTTGCTGATTCGAACTTGTTGGTGTAAAACCTACTCATTTTCTAGAGATAATTGGTATTGTCTGACCAAGCAAAGAAGACCCTCTAGCAAGACAGGAAAATGACTCAAGCTCGGTCAATATTTGTTCAAAAATTATAAATTTGATCCTAAATTGTAGGAATCAATTTGTTCTACTATTAAGACCACATTTATAATTCTTGAGCAAATATTGACCAAGCTGGAGTCATTTTCCCATATTGCCAGAGGGTCTTATTTGCTTGGACAGACTATATCCTGAATGCTTCAATGTCATTAACACTTTTTTCGTTGCTGATTCGAATATGTACATCGAATATTCATTTCTACAAAATTAGTAGTACCAAAATTGCTTGCAAAATCTTGAATTCCGTTGTCCATTCAATGTCTGTTGGTTATTGTATTAAACTGAATCTTTGAGTGATCTTTCATCAACTGATCTACCTCACCTATGGTTGCAAGCGAAAAATTGAATAAGAAATTCGTTCACGTCTGTCACAATTGTTTAGAGTAAAATGTGAATTTGAAAATCTTGAAACCAACAAAAATATATTATTCAAGCGTACCAATCACTCTCAATGTCGATGGAAAATTGTTCAAAAAGTGATATAATGATTGTCTATCTGTTTTCATAGACATATGACAATAATATGTTATTTTGAAAGATGTTAATATATTGGATTTTCCGATTTTGAACTTCAAGATTTATAGCCTGAATTTCAAGTTAATGACGGTTGAAAAGCTATCTTGTTGAAAGCTTCATTCTTTGGTGACAGTGTCCATCAAACTTTGGACATGATTAAACTTTCCTTCAAGTCATATTCAGGCTTCTAAATTCAATGAATGTCAAAAAATAAATCACAATACCTTTAAATTGTGCAATAAGATATTTCAAGCTCTCCTTCAAAAACATATCAAGGAAAACTCAGATTCAGTTAGTATTTTTTTTCTATTAAATTGTTGAAAAATGCTTTATGTAATAGCTACTTTTATTTGTTAATTGATCCAAACAGTCTCATTAGAGGCCCTGTCACTGTATTACTGTGACATTGACGTATTGTACTGTATCGTACTGATTTTCATTTCTTCTTATGCATTTTTGTTAAACTTTGACTGTTTAGGACTTTCTTGAGCCTGTTCCCTCGAATGATTCAATAATTTTCTGAACATTTATTATATTGGATTGGACTTATCAGGTTGTGATTCGTATTAGGATTAGTATGCTGAATAAGTTGATCATCAACTTTTGTATTCCCATTTCCATATAAAAAATATTCACTTTTATAGTACGACTGACTATTCACATGTTAGTTTCAAGTATAGTATTACTTAAATTTCAACTTCAAGTAACATTGATAAAATACTTCAATAACCTGGATGGAAGAATTATTAGATATTGCAGTTAGCCAACTGCAGGATAATAATAATAATAATAATTAATTCGAATCCGAAAGGCGAAAGGTTAAGCCACTCGGCTGGCAACCGAGGGGTACCGGGTTCGATTCCCGGTCCGGGCAGAGTTTTTTGATCAGTTTCATTCAATGGATCTCGCCTGCTATCTAGTACATTTGTCAATATTTGCAGAGCACAAGTCCTTTGTCTATTTATATAGGAATAATTTGGGATTCTAATTAATTATTATTACTTCAATAACCGTTTTGAACTCTAGCATTGAAAAAATCTTATGACTGTTTTCTTCATATAATCATGAAACCCAGGGGATTCTTTAATGCATATAGATGTTGTATAAATTTAGAAAAATATTATTGAGCTTCGCTCTTGAAGTCTACTGTTTTTCTTGACTATTCAGCTGTAAGTATTAGAATTAGTATAATTTTGAGAGTAATATTGTATTATAATATTATTATTAGAATTCAGAAGATTTATGCTCACTGTATCAGTGATTATACTTGTTGAAAAATTGAAAAGCTAAGCCTACATAGATTGTTTTTAGTTTGTTGTATAGTATAAAACACAATAGTGAATGGGTGAGTGAGAGAAAGGTAAAAATGTGAGGGTGCTCTGTTTCTGAATGCATTAGTATTCAATAAATGTTATTTAAGAATGTTACAATTCTTAGGCTAATTATTAATATTATAATTTTTTACCTCGAAGTTGTTCTTAAAATCGAAAAGGAGTCTCTTTGAAATTGTCATTCAGTTACTGAAATATGATAATCTTTCTCTTAACGCAAGACTTCAGTACCATTTTACAGATTCGATCTCAATGTTTCTTAAATGTATTTTTTTCTTCTAGAAAATGCACCTTAAAAAGACTACATCACATATTTTCTACTTTAATTATAAAATTTGTTGGAAAATAAGCGAGTTATCGATGAAAATTAATTTTATGCATTGAAAAATATGACATTTCAAAGGCCCTCCTTTAATATTACCATGATTTTGTTCGGTAGTAAAGGTGCTTGCAATAGGAACTCAACCTGAAGTAAAATCATGTGAATTCATAAAAAGTCTATCAAATAAAACGTTTATTCACTCAATTCATTGTTTCAGTCTGTACCTTTGCCAAACCATTAATACTTCATTGAGAATCCGATTCACTTGTAAGTTGAATTAGAAATAATGTTTCAGATTCATTATTGAAGATTTTATTGAAATTTTATTTTATTCATGGATACTAATTGAATAATTATCATTCAAAGTTGATATTTATAATTAAAATCTGCCTTAAAGTGTCTTGCTGCCCATACCCGTTGCACACACCGATTACTGGATGGTTGGTTCTTTCCGGTCGTTCAAATTCTATTGGATAAATCGCAAATTGGCTAACTCATGATGTGTGACAAGTCCCAATACATTCAGTAAAATTTGAATTTTTAAGGTTGGAATAAAATGTTGATGTGGGTGCAACGGGGGAACAGTTTAGTGGCTGGCAGTTCACTAAAACCAGGACCTCCTAAATACTACTAAATACTCCTGTACTCAGGAGGTCCTGCTAAACCCCTTTTTATCAGTCTCTCCACTCACAAAATAGCAGATTGGTCTCAAATAATCTGTTCTACAATTTAAGATCAAATTGATATTTTTTGAACCAAGATTGACCGAGCTGGAGTTATTTTTTCACCTTGCCAGAATGTCTTCTTTGCTTGGACAGACTTAATAAAATTCAATTTCTATTTGCGAATTTTGCAAGAAACTGTTGGAACCCAAGCAGTCTCTCTATAGATCTATCAGATTGTATTGAAATCTTGAAGATTTTCAACCATTCCAGGCCTCAAATTGGTTGTATCTGGGCTGAGAATTATCAAGTTGACAGAATTTAACAAAATAAGATGGGAAAAAATGAAGATTCGGATTTTTAAATGACTGAAAACACGTAGTTTTCAAACCACGGTCGAAATTACATGTCTTTAAGCTGATAAGCCCATCAACTGATGAAATAATTAAAAGTCGGAACAGTTTTCACGATTTTCTTTTTTCCCCGGACCCCCGCTTGACAAGGGAGGTTTACACACCCACGACCCCCGGAGGGGCCCGCAGAAGCTGAACCTAGAGGCCCGCACGCGCTTTAAAAAACCCTGCTTGCGACAATAAGAAATCTTGATAGTTCGGCGATGACTTCTCATGATATAAATTACGGTCGAAAACTGTTCAAGTGGATGAATGTGAATGGAAACTGTTCAAGGGCTGAAGAATACTTTAAACAAAAACTCGAAAAATTGCTTCACATTTCAAAACTTAAATGTAACAAATTTATTGACCTTATTACAAAGAACAGTCGAACTGAACATTGCTAGACATTGAATTCTCTGATTCTACCAATTCCAACATTTTATTGTAATCCTACAATTACTAATGAACTCTGACTTATACAAGTGGAGAATAGCTCCAAGAATACGAGAATAATTACAAAAGATATAAAACTATCCAACAAAAATGAAAAGACTCATTGAAAAAATACTATATCAATCCTAATAGATGGTATGAACAGAGTTAATATCATTATTATAAAAATGAAATTTCAATACACCAAGTCAAATCAATATGAGACTAAGTTCAGTCAGAATTATCAGGATGGTACAAGACTAATAAATCTTGAAACATATTTCTTTTAATGCTTCTCAACTTTTGAATATTCAAGATAAACATGCAGTTTCAATAAAAAAATATTCATTTCCCTAAAAATTTCCTTGACGTTTGTTCTGAATTAATCTTTAGACATGGTATATCCACTAATGTTTCCATAGAAAGACGCCCATTAGATATCAAACTGCTGTTTGAAGGTTTTATTAAATTTTTTATTTTTCCGCAATCATAACATTCAAATTTTCTACTTTTAGAATATACATCGCATTAGAAAATTTCATTTCCGGAATTATTAAGATAACACGTTTGTATTGAATTTAAATAATTGGACGAATATGGAACGAAACCAGAATACTTCAGCAATCCTCATCTTAAATAGAAGTTTCCCAATATCAATTAATTATTATTCCACAGTATTATTTTATTAATTTCACCAACCTTTATTGATAGGTTTCATTCCACTAGATTCATTAATAGTGCTCCGGCTCCCTAATGAACTAGAATAAGTAATCCTTGGTGACACCTTATAACAAAATAACGAAAACTCAATAGCTCAATTCTTTTAAAATGTTATACAAAAATTATATTATGATTTTTATTAAAGTTACGTTCAATTTTATTAAACCTATGTAATAGCTTTCATTAACTGTTACAGTTTGAGAAGTAGGGGGAAATAATCAGACCCCTATTAATCATTTAAATATGTAAGATACTCAAGTTGAAATATAATTTTATACAGAAAATAACATACTAAAAACTTTCATGTCTACTGAAAACATATTTATATAATAGAAAATCAACTAAATAACCCTTGAAAGGAAAACAATATATTATTTTTATTTCAAATGATCTCATCCATCATATGAAATAGGAACAACCTATCGAAATATTTGGAGTCAGCACTCATTAGCACTTTTAAATGTTTATCAACAACAAATTACTGCGATATAGAAACACTATAATAATCTATATTTTAACAATAGAATATAATAATTGTCATTTTCTATCAGTCGATATTCTAAAAACGAGTTTAATCTTCATCAGACGGTCTTTGATAAGTTTCACCATACTTGGCCATATATTTCTTAATGAAGTCTCTTGCTTTATGTTTCACATTATCGTTGCACTGTAGTTCGTCGATGTTTTGGCAGTGTTTCAGTTCTTTCAGCATCACAAAATGTGTCAACTGAAACAAAAAGGACCAATGATCTACAATTCATACAAATACGATCAAAGTTTCTGTTCAAATACTTTCAATCAGAATTATTTATTTGACACATCAGCAAAGGAATACAACTTAATTAGTCTGAATTAATATGATAGGATTATTTCAGTTAAATTTCCTTCAAGTAGATATAAACGACCTAAAAATTCGATAAATGATACAATAAGTACTATGAAAGACCAATCGAATGCTCTGATGCATTAATCGTATACGTGTTTCAATTGCTTCAAAGGTTTTGTTTTGTATATCTGATTTTTAAAAAAGAAAATTAAAGAGTAGAGTTCACACAAAACTATACGAGAATGAAACAAGAAATCGTAGGATAAAATAAGGATTCATTATACGATGCAAGACCATTTGAATGCAAATCATTCGAATCGAAAAGATGCAAAAAGGCCAGTTTTGGGCGTAAGTTCGTTGACCATTGTATATTTTGTACAATGATGATTAAATAGAAAATATGATATTCTTAAAAACAATATAATAAGTATAATATCATACGTTTTATACGTTGTATATTTTTATTAAACGTTTGTTTTTTTAAAGGAAATTAACCGGAAACACACAAAACTATACGACAATAAAACAAGAACTCGTAGGATAAAACAAAGACTGACCTTTCTGGCTAGGTGCTTGAAATCCTCATTGCAAGTGATGCGGCCCAGCTTGCAGTCGGGCTTCCTGTAGGGGTTGAGGTAATGCACAATGACGCCGGCCATGTTGAGTCGGAAGTTGTCCTTGATCTTGCGCTTGGTCGGATCGCTGCTGGTGTCGGCCTCGCACTTGCTGGCGCTCTTCGACTTGCTGTGGCGGCGTGAGTGCTTGCCTTCCTTGCGCAGCTTCTCCTTCAGCTTGGCCTTCTGGCGGCGCAACTTCTCCTTCACCTTGCGGTAACGTTTCTTGTCCAACGCGGCAGTCGATTTCTCTGCCTCAGTTCTCGGCTGTAATCAAAGTTACATGTTCAAATCTCCAAACGTATCAATCCAAGTTAAAATGGAATAGTCTCTGACCAAAATTATTACAAAACCTTTAATAAACCTGTCTTTAATAACCTTGGTCTCTGACTAGGTGCTATAGGAGACAAAAAATATCCAACTAACAACTAATGAAACAGTTTTGGTAACATTTCAAATAAATCAATAAATAAATGATTCTATGAGTAAACGCACACTATAGTCGTCCACAGATCATTGGAATGGTCAAGGACAAGCAATTCTTCCGACACCACTCCCTGTTTCTCCCTCCGGTGATGCCGCTTTGTACTTGGGGGTAGGTAGTAAGAGAGTGTGTGTGAGAGAGAAGGAGTGATGTTTTGTTTGGGTGAGGGTGGACTACAGTGGCAACAGGGCTCAGCAATCCTGTGACCTTGGTAATTCCAATGATATGTGGTCGACTATAGTACGACCAAGAATGAAACACCAGAATGAAGTACTAGAATAAAAGAATGAAAGTCATGAAAGGGAATCCTTGGATAACAAGGACACCCAGCGCGCTGCCCACGTTGCTTCGGCTAACCAATACAGCTTCATGTTTCTATTGCATGATTGCATCTTATTGGTCTTGTCGTAACAAAGCGCGTTCACTCTAAGATTCATTTGAATAATAGATTTTCAATCTTAGGAAAACACACAGATAATGTCAATTCTGACAGTCAGCTTGAATAAAACACACAGATAATGTCAATTCTGACAGTCAGCTTGAAAATTTGGCGAGGAAACCATGATCCTAAACCGAAATTTACTGCAAAATTGACAATATCTGTCTGTTTTATTTAATTATGGAACGGATCTATAACATCGATAATGTCTCAGTCAAGTTTTCAAAAACTATGATACTTGAGTAGATAAATCATAAATTCGATTGATTCAGGCAATAAAATTTGGATGATTGCATCATTAACTTTGAAAAACAAGTGTATGGATATTCCCAGTTTATTGCCCAGGTATATTTATGGCCAAAATGAATAGCACAACATGAAACAATTCAAATCACAAACACGAAACAATAACACGATAAAAAATTAATACAAACTACAGAAACACAAGTGAATACGGTGCAATGATGATACCATTAAAATAACCAGATAACATCAAACCCTTATTCCATTATACAAAACACTCAATATATAGTAAAATAATAATTTAAGTGGATGAAATTAAATTGCAGTAATATAATTTAATAACAGTAAATATAATTTTCCTGCTGTAACAACAGATAAAAATGAATTGCTTTGTATTGAATTCAAGGAGATATAGAGTGATCGGCAACTTTTGAACTTTTTCTAATAAATATCAATAGTTTTGTAACGTTGAGCGTTTTAATAAATCAAATATGTGATTCGTGAATGAAAATACGTTTCCAAGTCAATAATTTATAAAAATTACAAGGTTATTTGTGATTCCAGTAACCAAGTTGGTTAAACGGAAGACAAAAGTTCTCGCTCTATTTTAAATTTGACTTTTTCCTAAACCACTTCCGTGATTCAGAAGACACTTTAATCTGTTGGTGTCCAAGCCCCCAATTTTTAAATGTATCTCTCATTATCACCGTCCCAGTTCCACGTCATAGCCCAAAACCAAGGTAGAAGATTATATTTTGGCTTGATTATTTTGTCATTATCTACGAAAAATAAAGGTCCCAATAAACATTCAAAGTGAAGCAGGGAAATTCGATTTCATCGTATAAAAGAAGCAATGGTTAGTAAGCCACCGGAATGGCTAGGAGGGTTTCTTCATCTAGTTGTCGAAAAGTGAGGTCCGACAAAATACTCACACTGATGATTCGTTCCTGGACGAGAACATCGCGTCGTTTCTTAGCCTCGTCAAAAAGAAACTGATCGGTGAATGAGCTCTCCAGTTCGGCGTCTCTCTCCTTGATCTCACTGTCTTCCACGTAATCCATTTCCTCGTCTTCTTGCTCTTCTTCCTCTTCATTCTTCAACAGAACCAATACAAATGAAGCGCTACATCCAAAAAGTTTAAACAATCCAGTTCACAGTACTTCAGAAGGTGAATTTGTTCATAATGCTTCTGACAATATTGGTTTTGAAATTTCATAACTTGAAAATTTATAATATTTTCATGAATGAAATTTCTTTACGTTGATTTCTAAAATAATATTTTGAACAATTGAAATTTTGAACCAAATTGTTGAAATTGATAACTTAGCTGTTAGAAAATTCTGCTAGTATAGATTCTGTATTATTTACTAAAAAATGTGTAATTCAACGAATCTAATAAGAATTAAACGGAAACTTTTCAATCAAGAACATGGTAAAGCGCTGTTATAAACTGGATATCGTTTCCAACATTCAAACCAGGTAATATCCGTAGAAAATTTTATCAACATCCATTATTCAAAGATAATTAATGATAATTTGATTGATTTACAATATGAATGAAGTTTTCATTTCCAGTTTCAAGATTACTGGTAGTAATTATTTTGGAGAATCAATAATAATTTATTCACCAAAAGAATAACAACTACCGTAAGCCCCTAACAAAACTGTGAGTCTTCCTTGTGTAACGTACAAATAATACAAATGTAACGTCAAAACTAAACATAATATTATTGAAAATGGAATAAGGATGATTAAAATATTCAAGGGAATACACTACACAGTCCCCTACATAAAATACAGTGTAACATAGAAACAACGAACAAAAAAATGAGGAAAAAAGTTTAGATTGAAGAGTTATCACCAACCTAATTTAAACAAAAATTTGTGAGACATATCAAGCAACAAATAGCATTTCTACAAACTTCACATTGCCAAACATAAATATCCAACAAAAAATACACAGAGAAATATGAAATATTGATACATTAATACAAACATGAAAGAGCATTTGATAACATAGGAAAGTTCTAAAATAAACTGTGATTAAAAGTTTGTCGCAACATGGTTGACTACCACCAAACGATACCTCAGCACACAAATTAATTGAATTTGAAGTCCATTAAAAAAATCTGTTGGAAACTGTTCTGCTGTAATATTCATTTCGATTAATTTCTGGGTTGGGAGATTTTTTAGTATTGGAAGATTGAGGTGGTATTGTGCCGTGATTTGTCGAAACTTTGGACAAAATGGTTCCAGTGGACGGTAGAGCTGAAAGTACGTAATAATACAAGAATAATACTTTATCCTCAACAACGGATGATATACAAGATAAATGGAACATACCTTTTCAGCCTCGTCATCCTCCTCATCATCATCGTCATCAGAGGAGTCATCATCGTCCGAGTCGGAGCTGTCGGACGACTCGTCCTCAGAGTCAGCCGCGGCAGCCTTGAGCTGCTGTTGCTGCTGCAGCTGCTGTGGGTCCCAAACGGGCGGCTGCCACTGCGAGACGCGCGTTTTGACGTGGTAGTAGTAAGTGCGTCCCTCTGCGTCTTTGGCGCTCTTCCACTTGGGCGGGAGTTTGACGGGGACAGGCAGGGCGGGCGGAGGGGGAGGGATGTAGGAGGATGTGACGTCATCAGATGTTGTGGCAACCGTGTTGGTGCTAGCAGCGGCTGCTTGGGCTGCAGCTACTGCTGCTGCTGCAGCAGCAACTGCGGGATCGATGGCACCGGTTGCGTCAGTCATCATCTGAGCTGGGTAAGGCGCCACTACGCCGGGCTGCGGTGGGAACGGCTGCTGACCGGGAACCACAAACTGTGGCTGTTGTGGCGGCGCCGCCTGATATGGCACACCACCGAATTCACCCTGCGGCGGCGCCACATACTGAGCCCCACCTGGCGGCACTTGCGGGTATCCTCCTTGTGCCGGATACGGACCCTGATAGGGCGCTTGCATCTGATAGTGTGGCGGATACTGTCCCTGCTGGAAGGGCGGCGCCCCTTCGTAGGGGGCCATCGGGTGGTGCATGGGAGGCCCTTGTGGAGGGTAATTCATGTTGGGGGGCCCTGCACCGTAGGGTGGCGCGTGTGACGGGTCGTAGCCCATGGCATTAGGGTTGTTCATGTCGGGCGGTACGTTACCTTCTGAAAATCAACATACATTAATTACTTTTGTTACTCTATGAAATACACACTGACAATCACGACTTTTCGAATTTCTAAAATTATTTGTTACTTTGCTAAGGCATATGTATTGCCAATTCATTACTTCATAAGAATCAACAATGATTTTAAACTTTAAAAAAATTATATTCATAGGAATTCAGTTATTTATTTTTAGATTATATAGCAAAAAGTATAATTTCCTTTTACAAATATTATTTGAACTCTATGACTATATTATATGAAAATATTCCATCATTTAATCAAGATCATATGCAATATTTTGATACACAGTGTAATTCAATAAAATAACGCATATGTATCTATGGTATAATTTGAGTTGAATACATGAGAAACCATAGATTTTATCTAAAGAAAGGTGCATCTGGTTCTACTAATTAAGAACCAGATTTCAATAAATATATATCAGGTACTGCCAATTGACTTCAAGGAAATTGAGGTTTCTAAGTTCAAACCAAGATCAAGTATTTTAATGAATGAGTGCTATTTTTAGCCTGCAGGATTGTTTTGAGTCTATACCCTATTCACGATCACTTGAGACGAAATGAACAAAATTTTTGCGCGTGTGTGCTTGTAAAGGGAGATATTACTTAATACGACGTCGGCCGCAATCGAACAGCTGTATCCAATCACTGTTCTTTGCTTTGACCTCAAGCTCAAATAAAAATAGCTACCTGTACATGCAAAAAGTTTCTTTATTCCGTCTCAAGTGATCGTGAATAGGGTATAGTAAACTAGTCAGATACTAATACCTAATCAAGTTGACAAATTCAACTGAGTTGTGGTCGATATTGTAGAAACGTTCCATGATGAAATAGACACACAGATTTTGTCGATTTTCTACTCCATTTCTAGAAATATTTTAGAAATAAACACACAGATTTTGTCGATTTTCTACTCTATTTCTAGAAATATTTTAGAAATAGAGTAGAAAATCGACAAAATCTGTGTGTTTATTTCAAGTTGACAAATAATATAAGCAAGATTTTTTCCCATCACTTTAACTTGTCTGACGCCGTTATTAGTTCAATCAAGCATTTATATCATATATTATCTCAATTATATATTATATAATTATATTATCTTATATATATTTATCTATGAGCTAACCTGCAGGGTATGGCTGCCAAGTCTGAGTCTGAGGATCAAAGTAGCAAGGGATGCCGGTTTGAGGGTCGAAGGCGGCCGTTTGATTCGGATCCACACCCAAAGCCAAGCACTGCTCTTGATGCTGTTGCCACAATTCTTCTTGCTCTTTTTTCTGACGTTCTTCTTCCTCCACTTTCTGCATGAACAGCTGACGTCTCTCACTCTTCGACATTTTCGGCGCTGATGGATTCCTGTTGAATATTATTCATTTATAAGATCATTAATGTCTTTGTCTAAGGTCAGTGGCTCAGACAACATAAAATAACGTCTAAGATACATTACAATACTCAATATCATTTATAACAAAATATACAAATAAGAAAACCAATAAAATACTGTAAAATTAAAAATTAATGTTAAGATTAACTTAGAAATAAAGTGAACAATAGGCCTAATATAGTTATCTATGAGTTGGAATTATAACGGTTTAGAGATTTGGAAACGTTCGAATTTCTAAATTTAGAATTTGAATAGTTCGTTTATTAAAAATATCTTATCAAAGCAGAAGTATACCACATAAAATATGTAGTGTTGTAATACATGAAATAAGACAGTGTCAACAACATAAACCATTAAATCCGCACTACATACGCAGATATTATCTAGGTGAGTTAGTTTGCTAGATAGCTATACAGAGTCTTTCAAAATTTAAATATTATTTATTGACGTCACCAGAGATTTGAAGATTTGAACGCAATAATAAATAGAATAGAAATAGGATGAATAATTAATGTAGTTTAGTTTTTGAATTTAGTTCTACCTGTCATCTCCTCGACCTCCTTTCGAATATCGATCCGAGTCAGGCGATTCTCGACTTCTCTTACGATCTCGATCTCGATCCCTGTCTCTATCTCTATCTCGATCTCGATCTCTGTGTCTATCTCTGTCTCGATCGCGATCTCTATCGCGTCTATCGTGACTATCACTTGATGATTTATCCCATCTACAAAAAAATGACAATAAAACATGTAAAGAGACATAAATAAAATAAAACTAACTTAGTATTCCTAATTATTTATAATTATATCCAAAAATACAAATACGAATATTAAAATATTTACTACTAACAAGTTGAACACGTCCAAATAAACTAAGAAGTATTTTGATATCTGATATTACTGTAGTAGACTCTGTCCAAGCAAAGAAGCCTCTGGCAAGATGGGAAAATGACTCCAACTTGATCAATATTTGTTCAAGAATTATACAAATGTGGTCTTTTATCAAATTGTTTCCTACAATTTGGGATCAAATTGATAATTTTTTAACCAATATTGACCAAGCTTCAGTAATTCTCCCATCTTGCCAGAGGGTCTTCTTTGCTTCGACAGACTATACATAACTATATCACACACACATTAGTATTTGATTTTCATTTCATTTTTGATAACTAATCATTCTAAAATTCAATCAAGTTTAGATTCACAATAATGCTTGTTCAGAGGAATGTGAAATTGTAAAAGTTGTATAGTTGAATATTAAATTAAAAGACAAGAATATGAATAACTACTACAATATCACCTTCACAACCACTCAAAAAGTGAAATAGTTGAATTTAAGTCAGATAGCAAGATTTTTGGATAACACATCCAGTGAGAAATACTTGAACAAGAATATTGGTCTATAAAAACATGTAGGTTTCCTTATTTAAAGTTTTTCTAATAAATTAAGTCGTTAATAATATTGTTTCTGCCATAAAACCATACATTATGAAATTTAACTATCTTCTTACCTGCTTGAATAATGCCTGTCCCTGTCTCGATCTCTCCTGTCATCCTTTCTCTCCCTATAACCTAAATCTGAGAACAAACAAATCAAGTCAGTTTCGATTATCTTCTCTTCAAATATTTGAACAATATTATTAAATGAAGCTTCAAACAGATAATGAATCTAATAATAATACCGTGTGACCTTGCTGGCTAAGGTCTGGTGTCAGAGTTATCAGGTCACACCTAATGAATCTAAAATATATATACGACAATCCTTGAAGCTAATCAGAATATAAAGATTTTTTTAATTTTCGTTTCCTTGTCAGAAACAGAATCTGACCAATAAGATTTTTAATATTTTTCACAAATAAAAACACGGATTTAAAAAATTATCAACGATTGCACGTAAAAATACATACTTATAATACGGATAACTTGAATCATAATTACTGTATCATTCATTTATTGAATTATTATTCATGTTCAGGATTGAAAATACTATGTTACTCATACATATTCAACTCACCAGCTTCACGTTCATGTTCTTTCATTTGTTCAATGCGTTCTTTCTTAGGTATTTTGTACACTTCTTTAAGCGTTTTCCAATCTTCCAATAAGCTAGCAGCAAGACTCGAAAACTTGGTAATATTTTCCAAGTCAGTTGCACTCAGATCAAGCGCTGGTTTCGGTGCTTCGGAATTAGTTTCGTTGTCAGTTTTCGAATCTTCATCGCTGGGCTTGATCGGCTCTGCTTTCTCTTCACCTTTCTTTTCCGAATTTGTTTCTTCTACTTTCTTATTTTGTTCTTCGGCTAGTTTATCACCATCGTCAGTATCCAATGTTTCACTGTCTTCTTCGGCTGAAGGACTTCTGTAGGCACACAAAGATAAGAGATTCTAAAATATTTTTGATGAAGAGAGCAAGATTTAATACTGAAAAGTCCAATAATTTTAAAATGAACATTTCTTATTAATTTACTTACGGTACTTGACAATTTGAAAAAACTGATTAATCACTATTAAATCCAATATACAGTAATTACTATTTTTCAATAGCTATTCACCGTGGAAGTTTTTTGGATTAATACTTACGTACAGATCATTGTTATGTTCAAAAAAGAAGGTATTACTCAATTATTGTATATTGGTACATATTACTAGAAACATAAATCGAATAAGAAGAAAAGAATAATAGATAAATGAAAGTACTGATCATGCATGGTTATATTGGTGGTAAACTATGCTCAAGAACATATTTCGGTACATTTAATATTCACTGTCATCTAAACTATCACCAGAAGTAATTGTTTTTAAGTCGTATCCCAAATATTCTCTGTGATCGAAATATCACCAGAAATAGTTTTTCCAAAGTAGTTTCTCAAGACATTCAAGCAATCGATAATTTTCAACGGCAAATGTCATATTCCCACAAAAAGCTAACCTACTTTCTAGTTTCACGTATAATGCTTTATATAATGAATGAGCTACAAATTCGATGTATTCATAAAATCAACGGAACGTCTAGATCATCTATCAGCGTTTCCATCAAATTCGACCCTTCTAGTTGAACTGTGAATTGAATTGAAGAAATACTCCAACCGTATCAAGAAATTTTAGAAAAAGATCAAATTTCAATGAAGACCGTTCTGTAGTATGTAATGGTTCACGAATGGGACGGATTCTGGGTAAAAATGTAACTACGTTTCTAAAAATAATATAAATACACAATGGGCAAATTCTCTTTGGACGGCCGTAAATTTGAGCAGACATGACTTGACACGATGAAACGTACACGTTAGATTTATAAAGCATACGGAAAAGAAAGTTTTCGAATAGGGGTACCACTTTCTTCCACGACAAAATAAATCTTTCAAACTCATTTGAGTAGTCGCCACATTTTCGTTTAACAACAAAATACATTTTGAAATACGTTGAGCGCATGGTCAATCTAAATGTGTTCTTATTTTCGACGAGTTCCACTTTTCGACAATCGGGTCGTATCGATCCACGTATAGTGTAGGCGATTGGAAAAACGGTTATTAAACGCGCCTTATTGAATCGCGTCGTGTCTGCACAAGTTTGTGGCCTGCCTTCAAGCCCATACTTTCTCATTTTATTTACTTGAAGAACGTTTTCCTTCAAGGGGTTTCCATCAAATACGGAAGAATTGGCATAAGTATGATGCTCACGTCCAAACTATCAATCAATAATTTATATAATCCATCACGGAAATACCCACCACGTAGACTAGCTCGGAGGTAATTTTGCATCTAAAATTTCCCATTTTTCATCCTTCACGCTTCATTTACCGTACCGGAAGAGTAGGCGAGAACAATCACTTTGATCCTAAGGTGTCCTGAAAATTAATATGGAGATATTGCTGTAATATTTGCCATAGCAAATTCTAAAATGATTGATATAGATTTAAAGGAATATTAGGAAACTACATTTCAATGCTCAGATTACAGCTACTCGATGGATCAGTTCAATTACGCGTAATCGTTTTAAAGAATTCAACTTTTCATAAGAGGTATTCAAAGTTCACCTTGATTTTTCGTTTCATTATTTGATATCACACTTCAAACCATCCAGAATTTGGATGATATTTCTTCATATTCAGTATCAGTTCAATTGAGCATAATTTCTAACAATTTCTTTTTCAGTGGAAAACGATTTTGGCATCATATTTTCCTTCTGTCCGTATTTCTCAAGCATTATACAGGACATAATAATATTTTTCCAAGGTTCCATTCCTTGCTGATGCTGATTGATGAGTTTCTGCTGCTAATCAAATGCTAACTCCGAGCATTTTTATCCAGTGTAAAATGTTTACTCATAAACAAATAACACGGTTTGTCTAAAATGACCAATCTTAAAAAATAAATTTGATTCGTGATCTTGGATGAATTAAAATCGAGTTGGGGAAAATACGAAAGTTCGAAAATGGATTAAATTAGTGCCATCAAGTTTGACGACTCTTCGGTATTTACTGATCGATCAATCTAATCAACTAATTATTTATAATTATAAATAATCGTTAAAGTCGAGTCTAGTTCACAACAACTACTCTATTTTATATTAATGTTGATGAATTTGATTAATTTCAATAAACTCTAAAGTAAAACTATACAATAAATTTAAAAACTTTCTTCGATCACAGTAGCCTATACGCCAAGGATTTCACCTTTAAATATACAAAATAAGCAGATACATGTTTAAATAGGAAAATACAGAAAAACGTAAGCTTTCAAACTATCCAACGTTCTTGGATGTTTTCGAAATAGACGGTACCAACATCATCCCAGATAGTGCCCAAGAAAACCGGTCATAGGAGCAGTTATCGATGGAACTAGCTATAGAATTAATCAACATGTGTTGGAAAACAATGTCAGAAGCAGCAGATGATCACAGAACTGGTAAGGAATCTCTACTATGAAAGTCCAATCAAAAAGAACTGTGTTCAACTGATTTTGTTAGGGACACAATTGAAAACTCTAGGGACAACTAGGAAAAAGTGTTTGATGAATAAATATAGAGATGACAATCAAAACGCTAAAATGGAATTGATCTTACAAACTCAAAAATGAAGATACAGTAACTGGACTTCAGTTCACAGTGTTGTCAACATTCTGCTCGATCAATAAAGTGAAAGTTGGATTATAAGAAACATTCACGCATAGAATCTCGATACACAGCAATTTAATCATTTCTAATGCTATCCTTTGAACTGCCTATGCTAGAAGAACTTTCTCTTTCCAAATTATTTTGGGTACACTTTTTAAAATTATGGAGCAGCTGAGTGAGAAGAGTAAATCTATTAGACAATGGAGATATTAAAATAAAAACATGAACGTAAGCATCATCGGAATTTGAAACATTTCAGTTAACATAAGAGAGTCAATTACTTCATGCCACGTTAAAGATATTGGATTTTCTTGAAAAGATCAAATTTGACAGAAACTACCAACTACAGTAAACTTTGAATACATCAAATTCGATAGAATGCAGAGCTAAGCAGAGGATTTTAGGTTGTGATTTATGCACCAAAACTTCCAGAGCCTTGAAATTTGATCAAGAATAGATGGTCTTCTATTAAGTAACACTACAACATCAATAAATTCTGATTGATTAATCGATATTGAACCGAACAAAAACTTTCGAAGAGTTGGGTCAATTCCTATATACCACTTTTGATAAAATACTTGGACAGAGCTCCAATAGATACTGAAATACCTTATATTCAAGCGTTGAAAAGCCCTTAGATTTGAAAACAAGCATGCATTCTGTTGATTGGAGGGGAGTTGAGCTCCAACAGAATTCAATCGCCTATTATTACTTGAACTTTATGGAATTGCATAGTATACCACCATTAGACCATGATAAAAGAAATTTAACCAGTAACATAATAATAGTTCACCACTCATGACATTCAAGCTCATTTACAAGACAATTTCAAATTATACAAGAAGGAATTGGTATTCGTTCGAATTTTATATTAATTTCATGCAAAGAAAAAATAATTGAAATTCATAGTTCACAGCATTACGCCCATACATGCGGACATGTTACTTTAAAAGCACCTTATAAGTCAGCCTTTCCATTCAACGTTATTCAGAAATATGGAGTTGAGTAAAATTTTTGATCATGTCTCAATTTACGCCTCAATTATTATCCATTGAAAACTTGGAATATGAACAATCCAAGAACTATAACTCATATCTCCGTTTGGGGAAAATGAGGTTATCTGGCGAAGTGGAAGCAACCCTTGGGTCTCCCCACTATTAAAAGCCTTACGCTAAATAAATAAATATAGCAAATTGATGATTAAGAAATTATTTATAAGTTGCAAACTTAAGAAATTGATGCTTTTAATTTGAACTATTCTCATTCTCAAGAGCAATGAATGTAAGTAATTCTTGTAATTTTTTCTGAGGGTGATTCCCACATGAGCTCTAAGTTTTTGCGTGGTAATCAGAGGAGAGGTTACGACTGCTTTGCTAACAAAAACTTGTGTCAGCTGTGATCCAACCCAAAAAACTTCAAATACTCACACTTTTATCAGACCTGCTCTAACGGCAACGGCCACTGATAAGTTATGCAACTTGGACACCTAGATCAATAGAAGCCAAATGAATTGAAATCATCAAAAAAGAGCTCGAATGTTCATGAGAGATTTTTAAGAAGAAGTAAATCAGTTCAATTTTTCAGCTAAATTAATGAAATCTGGAACTTGAATTAAGAACGTGTCGTTCTTACCTTTCTTTTCGCCGTTTGACCAGTAATTCAAGATGGCTTCTTTCATCGGGAGAAGCCCACTTTTCAACGATACCAAGCACCTTGCTTTCTTGCAACATAGTTTTGTTTGGTATCGGCAGTTTCGTCAGTGTTTCCAATATCTGAAAAAATATCAAACATTCATTAAAAAATATTTCAACAAAATAGCCTTTGATTAGAAAATACTGTAGGCTACATTGTTTGTAGATTTTAATATACATTCTTAAATAAGAATATAAACCTTATTTTTAATAGTAACTAATCAAATTTGGAAAAACATACGGTTTTCATTTGTATATGTGTGTGTACCTATGCCATAAATGCATTATAATTTCTAAAATAAATGATAAACTATATTATCTAACGGAGTTTGGTTGTATTGAAGTTTTTCAGTTTATCTTGACAATATATTCAACATTTTCGAATAAATTGTGTGATAAATGTAGAGTATTGTTTTATTTGGTTTCTCATTCAAAATGTTTGTATTTTTCCTGGGCCAAAAATTCTTGTGATAAGTGCTGCGAAAGAACATTAACCTCTTTTCGGACTTATTTTCCATCAAAATTTGGTAGAAGCAGTTCTGGGAATGTCAGTGTTTTTAACCAATAAGTGAATTAATTTCTTAATTAATAATTTGACACCATGTGGGATCAGACTCTCCCTAACGAAAAGAAGATCTTACTCTCAAAATTTCAATATAATATCTCAATAGATGAGAGAAAAATATTTCGATTCCCTTTAGTTGAATTGAGTTGGTTTAAATTCAAGTTACTTTGTTAGCCTATTCTATCTTTAAATTGTACACTAACAAATGCATAGTAGTGTTTACCATACTAGTTGGTTTATACACTAACGGGTTTAATATATAGGTTTTTTCTTGTTGAATTGTTGACCATACACACCTCTTTGTTTAATGTGAGGTCAGAGTCCATCATCCAGCTCCAGATGAGTCCCAGGCCGTGGTAGTCCAAGAAGAGTCGTTGACAGGCAGTGTCGCCATGACGCAGCAGTCGCAACAGCTTGCTGCGGATTTCGGGCTCTTCGATGCGAATCATCACACGACACAGCGTCAGAGTATGAGCTCGGTTCTTCAAACCAGATGACAACAGTTTGTCCACTTCGTCCACGAGCTTAAAAACAAACACACCTTGTCTTTACAAATGTTATTATCAAGTTATTTATTATGTTTTTCAGTTGTAACAATTTTTTATTGTGTTCCCATATTTGAATTATTTGTGATTTCGATTTTTATATTATTATCATGAGATATCACCTAGGGCAATAACTTGAATTAATTTGTATTTGCATCGAGTATTACATTGGTGAACGGATTATTTCAATGGATATACAATTGATTCAATGGACTACAATTCAATAGACTTCATCATCAGTTAGAAATTCTGTTATGATGAATGGAGCTAAATTTGTCACCGTTTCAAGATTCAGTTATGGAATAAGACTTTATTGTATAGACTACAATGTGGATATGCATTAGTGGTTTGTCAAAATTTATAAATAACCTGAAAACTTAAAATATATTAATTTGAATCAAAATTGTATTAGAAATAGTAAAGGCTGTTTTATCTTTCAATATGTAAGTTTATCATTAAATAAAATTAATACATAATTTGTTTACGAGTAGATTATGAACTTACATCGATATCATTGATAAGATCACGATCCCTCTTCTTTTTCTTCTCTTTCTTTTCTTTGCGTCCACTGCTGTCCGACCATCTTCCCTCTCGCTCCGGCTCCTCTCCAATCCATCCACGGCAAGAAGCACTTTGACAATAGCAGCGCTGAGCTTCCTTTCTATATTGCACAAAATTCAAGTAATTGAGTCATTTATCCGAAAAAATTAGACGGTATGGTAATTTCGCGTTGAAAATAGCCCAGCTTTGTAAGAAGCTCATCACTCTTGAATGAAATTATCTTAGAACTCGATAGTTGGCTGTAAAACATATTACAGGTAAAAACCGTGATGAATTATTTCAATAGTCAAGTGATTATAATTTTTTCTCTTAGATCCAAACTCATATTTTCATATAATTCACTTTTTGTTGTCTAAACTATTGAATTAAAAATAAGCAATATTCAATCCACATATCATGGTTGAATAAAATTCAACTATATGGCTACTCAGTCCAGAATGTAAAAAATTCTTGAAACTCTAATTCAAATTATAACCGAAGACAAAAAGAACAAATATATTTTTGATAGGCAATTAAATAATTGCCTTGTAATAGATAATATATAGAAGTGGAAATTGTGAAAAGTTGATAAATTATTACCATTTATTCAATGTTGTCTTACCCATAACGTTGTAATCTATAGTCAAATGTTATTTCTTCTCCTTTTTTAATGGCTCGTTTACTGAAAAATCCTATTCTTAGCTCTCCGTTGACAGTCCACTAGAATAGAAAAAATGTTCAAATTTAAATAAAAAATCGAAAGGCTTGACAATTATTCGTAACAAAAGTTTCAATATATGAAATTCAATTCAAATGGAAAAAGATACAATGGACATTGACTACGGTACTTATCAAGCTATAAACGGAAACCACTAATCTTTGATACGTAACTATGAGATTATGTTGAATCGTTCTTTATTTGGAACATTTTGTCGCAATTTTCAATAGTTCAACACTTTCCATTCAACATTATCAAATTATTTAAATGTGAAATAATCCACTATAGTACAAAATATTTCCAAGTAATAATAATTTAAGAAATATATAATAAACTTGTTGCTAGTTTTATTACTCATCTATCTCTGGTTGATGCTTTATATTCTAAGCCATTGGTTGTGAGTTCAGAATTTAAAAAAGAAAATAAGAATTTCATCTTCTTGGCAGTCTTGCTAACTCTATTTGGCGATAGATGATTTCGAAAGATTGATCACCAAGGCATTTCATAAAATTCTCAAAAAATGAAGAAATCGTCAAAAATCTATTTGAGCTAGAAACTATACAAACTTATTCACTTATCATGTTAAGACAGAATACGGAAAGAAAAATTGAAGCAACACACCAAAAAAGAATAAATGAAAGAAACCAACCTTTTGAGTTTCGGCATTGGGGTCACAGCCATGATTAATGAATCTAGATATGTTTCCTTTCTGCGTTGCATCTATGATAGCGTCATATTTCAACGCCATGAAATAATAATGCCTGTTCTTGTCTTTTGCATATTCTTTGGCTCTTTTCCTGAATTCTTTCGGGTCAAGAACTTCGCCAACATATTCGAGAAGAAACGTGTCTCTGGAAAATTATCAAAAGATGAATTTGGAGCTCAGCTTTCAATAGTATACAGCCTCAATTATTCAATGTTCAATTCACATAGAATTCAGTTGTATTGTGTTTCCTGTGATAAGTTCATGATTATTTGATGCAAGGAACATGAAACATTAAGAAGAAGTCATTAATGAGGAATAATAACACATAGATATTGTCAATACCAGAAGTTATTAAGATGAAAAAATATGAAAAAAGAACATTCAATCTACAGCGAAGCTTTCTTTCTGTCGTTTCAATATTTGGAAGTCGGCTTTTACAATTCAACAAGAAAAATTTACCTACTCAATTTTTTCAGTTTGCAGAAAGAATTTTGTTATGCATTTGATTTAGAAAAAAAACTTATAAGTTACAGTATATAAGTATAGTATATTAGACAATAAACGTTGAAATAATTTTATTGAGTTGTGAAATAATATGAATTAGATTCAAATGAGTAAATATTGAAAATAAAAATTATCTTCATAGAATTACTTACTCAGGAATGTCTTCCATTGCTCGCAACCCCAAACCTTTTCGTTCAGTTTCAATCACTTCAACTTCTGCATACTCAAAATTTTGGAAGCGTTTATTTAAGCAATTGTCTCCTAATACACAGCGAGATCCGCTGAAATTGAAAATTTCAATAGTTTAATACCCGAAAAATTAAAAAAGAGCTTATCGTTAAAAAGCGTTGAGAAGTTAACCAGCTTATGAAAGTATTAGATTAAAAAATTTTCAAGTATTCCAAACGTTTCTATAGAAATGACAACTCAATTTTGAAGTTTGAAAACACTGATTGCCTCTGAGGTAAAATGAATGAGAATCTCAAGGTCTTCCACATAAAATATTAAAAAATCGATCAGCAGCTGTACCCAGCGAAGCAATTCTTTTATTTTCTGGATGTAAGTTGAGGAAACAACGAAACTATAGAACATTAGTAGGCTAATAAACTTAATGTGATGCTGTTCTCTCAATTCCTAACAGTCACGCATGGGCTAAAAATATCTAAATGAACCGTTGAAAATCTATTCAATTCAAAATCAATTCGAGAAGGTATATTGATTTGGAAGTAAATTTGGTGGACATAACCAAAGTTTAGATTATTTCTATTAAATTTTGGAAATTAGACGTTTTGGACGTTCTGTCAGTATTTCATCCATGATGAATTGTATTTTCTTAAATAAATGAATGAATAAATGTTTGGAAGAACCAAACTCAATCAAGTTTCCAAAATACCTTTGTTTACAATATAATTCTATTTGTTATGCATGAAATGTGATTGGAAAAAACTCACCATTCAATCATTAATAGACGATTCAAACAGTCTTCACCGCAACCTTTGTCTCCTCTCATAATTTCTTCTTTGGATAAGGTACAGTCACACACCATACGTCTTGCTTCCTTGCTTCTGGACCTGAATGGAAAAGATTGGAGAAACGTAATGTGACATGTAAAAAATCAGTTTATTGTCCTCAAATAACATTTTGATAACATATATGAATTTGAAAATACTTCAAATTATACGTAGTTGTTAAAATTGTATGTATTGAAGAAAAATCTCCCATTTGACTCTATTAAAATTCATAAAAGCAGCATAAAGCTTCAAGTGGATTTAAGAACAGGACGATTATAACAAATCAGCCGAACGAAGTAACAATAATATGCACTTAAAAATGAAATTGAAGACACTCAATCAATAACAATAAATAGAAGGAAATTGAAGTCCGGTATTCCCACAATAAGGAACATTTGAAGAGGTCTCAATTTAATAAGATCCAATCTTCGAGATTGAAGAAATCCAATAATGTACTGATATACCTGGGATTGGTATTGAGTATTATTATCAAGTATTATCAAGAATGATTGATCAAACGAAAATAACGTTGTTGAAGCACGATAGCAAAGATGCAATATTATTGGAAGTGAACATGCAAGGTCAATTGGCATAATTGACAGAAGTGAACAATGAAATCACTCACCTAGCAGTGCGGTACTCGTTGGAAGCGAGTTGTACGAACTGGCTCAATCTATCTTCAATTCTCTCGTCTTTGACATCTTTGGGAGTGGAGCTATCCGTGGACGACATGGAAGTTTCGACGATCGGCTTGATGAGATTGGAGGGTGGGGCCGCGGATGAGGAAGAGGAGGAGAGATGGCGAGTGCCCATTTCCAGTTCACTGGTGCGCCGCCATCTTGACTTCACTTTCACTGGTTTGTCAGCATCAAACCCTTGCTCTGGCACGGCAGTCGTTGATGATGACGAGAACGTCGACACTGGCGAAGGCTGGTTCATGAGGGAGCTCGTCGATCGACTCGGACTCGGCATCGAGTCATCCGTGGCACTGACGGCTGGCTTTACAGCCACCAACGGCTTCTTGATCCTACTGCTCCTTCGACAACTCGAGCTCGAGCCACTCTCTGAGCCGGTTGTGTCGGTGCTGCCACTTCTGCTTCTGAACTCAACCAACTTTTCTTCTTCGATTATCACTTTGGCATCAAACGAAACAGTCTCGCCGTCTGCAAATGACTTGGTAGATTTCTTATCATCTGTTTGAGAAGAACTTATCTGTTTGTTTCCTTGATCTTTATCCTGGGCTCGTCCACCTTTTTTCTTACCCTCCAAAGACTGTTTTCTTTGTCGTGGTTTCTTGGTAGAATCACCAGGACTCGATTTTGGTGCAGATAATTTTGTTTTGCTGACTGGCACTACTTTCGGTTTACTAATCTTGATCAGTTCTTTCTTCGGTTCAGTTTCATAAACCATATCCGACGAAGAAACATCTTGAGAAAAGGAAGTGGGTTTCTCAAAATTTTCATCTTCACCCATGCTATCAGGTTTTGATTCGTCTTCCAACTTATCAAGTTTTTGTGAGGTTGGTTTTTCGAAAAGCTCATCGCCTTCAAGACTATTGGTTTTTGGTTCATCTTCAAAACTGTAAAATATTTTATCAGTTTTCAACTCATCAAATTTTGAATCATCATGAAACACTTCTGGTTTGGGTTCAACTTTAACAACTTTATCCTCGGAGCTAACCGGTTCTGATGGAGTTTTCAAACTATCTGGCTCAAACTTGTCGGACTCAGGTTCATATTTATCCGAATCAGGTTCATAATCTAATTCATCTGGTTCCTCTTTGAAACTATCTGGGTATAAATATATTTTGTTTGTTGAACTCACTTCATCACTGCCATCTACATCATTGGCTGGTTTTGAATCGACTTTCTCTTTCTCATGAACACTTTCTTCTGTAATTTCACTGCATTCTTTTACATTTGTTTGGATAACACTTACTTCTCCATCCACCACCGACGCCTCATCATCAGAGTTATCTTTGGCTATATTCACTGAAAAAATAGTTCTGTCACTAAATCCAAGCACAGCACTAATACTATCTGCGCATTGAGCAACCATATCATTATCTACTTCACCAATGGATTCATCACTACTTTCGTAGTCACTTTCTCTGGAAATTGTAATTATTCCTGATTCGACTTCAAGATATTCAGCGGTGCGTTGAGAATCCGAGTCTCGTTTTGATTGTCTACAATCTGAAAAGCTTTCTTCGCCCTCTGACATTGAATCATTGCAACTGTGAACACCATCATCGTATGATTTCGCCTGATTTGCATTCTGACGGGAGGATGGTTCGTCCTCTTCAATGTGGCTTTCCGAATCCACTTCCATAGCATCACAAATGATACTTTCTTCCTCGGAATTGCCATGCCAAGAGTGTTGTTCATCATGCGCCACATTTTCATGACAACCAACAGTCACTGATCCCAAATCGCCTAAAACTATCTGTTGTATATCATTGGGCATCAGTTCGTTGACGGACTGCGATTTGGATGGAGATGATACTATCTCCTCTTGATATTCGATATTATTAATGATTACTTCATCTTCTGTCCCCGTAAGAAATACATTATCAGCCATCATAATTATTTCTTCGCCTTCCACATTGTTACTGGTGTCAATATTCAAAGAGTCTTGCTGGATATCGTTCATAATGTTATCTTTGGAATTGAGGATGTGTAACTGTTTGTTGTAAGCGTCATTCGCCTCAAACTGCGAGTCTGGTGCTGAAGAATGACTGGAGTTATTATGGTCATCAAATGATTTCTTTTTCTTAGCCATCTTGTTTGATACCAATGATCAGCTCATATTTATAACTATTTATTATTTAGTTCTGAAAAAGAAAAATGTTATTTATTAGAAACAATATGAAGAAATGCTGAATAATGCGGGAAAAGACAAATTATTCAAGGAATTTGGAATCAAGAAATTTTGTTCTCCTCATGAACAAAAACTCGAGTTATGATTCGAAGATATAAATAATAATTATTCGGTAAGTATAAAAAGACACAAACATGGGCAACTTTTCATTAGAAAATGCACGAATTCTATGGGTTGAATTAAATGTATTCTACAGAGAAAAACCAGGATTAAAGGGAATAGATAGGCCTATTCGGTAGCCTACTCTCCAGTTATAGTTATGCTGGTTTGTTTATGGCAGGAAAACATTTTTCAAATTACGTGTACAACTGGGGCCGAGTGGAACATGCTGTGTACCATGTTCTGAACATGCAACTTACTAAAACCACGGTCACACCTGAGCGAATTTCAGTTCAATTTGAATACGAAATTCGCATTTGATTTGTAGGTCAGGCTTAGAGAATTTTTGGAAATAGATTACAAAAACGTAGTTTATAGGATATCATAACGTTATATCTTACTGTTACCCCCTTTTAAACAAATCCAAAAAAGCCTAGAACATATCTTTTGAACGAAACATTGTCGTTCAATTCGGTTACTTGACACTTGGACCACCTTTGCCGCAGACGGTGATGGAGTCGTCAAAATCGCCGCATTATTTTTTAGGCATACTTATTGAAAAAATAACATTGAATTATTAAAATTCAACTCATCTTACCAATAGGCATGCGGTTTGTCATGAAGCTTTGTCAAAGCAGAGATAAAATCATTCTAGACAGATCTGAAACAAAACATATACTTAGATTAGAATAGTATAATCAATACCATCAGCCAAGAACTTTTGAATCTTTTAAACGAATAAATTTAGGATGTAAATCAACGTTCTACATGCTAACAGTTTAAAAACTTTGTAAGGTTAACCTAATAAACACTACGAATCGATTACGGTACTATCAAAGTCTAAACACCTATTTTATTACTTATTAAGCCAATCTTTAATTTGGAAAAGATTATTAGAGATATCGCCACTATTACCCTACGGCAAACAACTCAACATCAATATCACACCAAGTTGCTGGCAAATAACGCTGTTGTTAACGAATACATTACAACTTTGGAACAGACCGTAATCCCAGTATCGGAAGCGTTTCCTGAGATACGCTAATAACACAATTTTGGACAGAATAGAAAATCGAACTAACTCATGAGTAAAACAATAGAAACTTGCAAGATTTTCCAAATTTCTTTACATGTCCAAATTATTTAAATCTAATAGACAAAACAAGCATAGGCTAACTTAATTTTTTTAAACAATTTTGGACAAGAGTGCCAATTTTTAGATTATCAAGCTGAAGGCATAATTAGGCCTATACCTTAAAAATACGGTACCGTAAGGGAATATCGTAATTTAACTCAACAAATTTAATCCATCTTAGGACGAAATATTTTAAAATTGAGTTTCATCCATTTGGAACTAGAGATGAATGACCAGCAGTATTGATCAAGTCAGTAGCCCAATCGTACTGCCGGACGCATGGCCATAAGTGGCTAAACTGAGCAACGAATATTAACCTGCATTCAATACCGTACATGAACGATTAACTCACTCAATATTGTAACTTCGATTAGCTGGAGAGAATCGTCAATGAGGAACATTGTATGCTAACACAACGCCTAGCCTACACAACCGCCATTGATGAAAAACGAAATAGGTAGGGTACAGTAGGTAGAGTAATAATGACACTGAATACACTCAAGCTAAATTACGGATCAACTTAAAATAAAATACTCGCGGTTCTCAATATTATGAATGGTGAATGATCAACAACAAATCTAGTTTGAACACTTGAAGTAAGAAGAGATTCATAATGAGTTCTACAAAATTATCGCTGTCAGAGATGGCAGCGAGGGGAGGGGACGAAGTCACTTTCGAGATTCACAAACCGGCCTGCCTCTGCCTGCTATGTAGACAATAAACTAACAATATATTCAGAGATTACAAATCAGTATCTAATCTTAATAGTTTCATGGTAATGAAATTTTCAATACTACGAAAATGGAGAGGTAGCCTAAGCCAGTTCAGTAACCCCGAGACACGGTTAGGCTACTTCACCAAATTCTTTCAAGAAAGTTATCAGGACAGGTCAAATAATATTCGCGGTAATTTATTAAAAACTAATAACAAATTTCATAAGCATTAGCTTCTATGTCAGTATTCTTAGGTGCAGTTATTTAGGAGAGACCAATCATCTCAGGCAATGTACACTGTACAGTAACATGGCAGCACCCTCCCTCAATTCAGTCTACATCGCCTGAACCATATCGGCTCCTTGAAAATAGCTTTTTCGACTTGAGCAAAATTCAAATATTTGTCAAGTTGATGACACGAGTTATATTCTAATTGATTTAAATAGGAATATCAACATAATTATACTAAATTAACACATGCCTAGTGAAACAACTAGATCATTTTAGTAACCAATAGCTTACCTTTGATAATGTGGTGGTTGTATACGAAGAGACATTATGATCATTCATATTTACACTATTTTTTTTATTGCACTGAATCATAATTGATGAATATTTAACAAGTTAATCACAATTTATAACAACTCTTTTGGTCAATCCATTTCAGTACAGGTTCAGGAGGAGCAGCAGCAGCTCCCCAGCTCCCCTTCACAGCTTCACAGTTCACACTCACACAGTCACACCAGCTTTTCTCCACCAATCACAATCCTTCATAAATATCCTGGCCTCTTGGATCAAAGATCAAGTTGGTACAGCAGGGTAGATAAACTGGTAATATCACAATATCATGAGTTCGTAATCATTTTTCAAATTATTTCTTCCAAATCTTGAGTTTCATGAGATTATAAAGTCAATAATTCAATTTATATCCAAATAATTCGAATTTTTCAGTTGCAAGTCATGCACCGCCATTACAATCTCTGTTTTTCGACGCTATCTTGCCGTCTATTTTTGTGTATTCATTTGTCCATAACCTTAAAAAATATTCTTGAAGAAAGTGACTTGCAAGCTTGTTTGTAAAATATTATTATAAGTTATTTTTCTATTGAAACATGAGTAGTTCCAGTTACGATCGTGCAATTACAGTTTTTTCGCCTGATGGTCATCTATTGCAGGTGGAATATGCTCAGGAAGCTGTGAGAAAAGGATCCACTGCTGTAAGTCACCACCGGTCATTATTAACTACCGCGTTTACATTTTTATGCTCTTATATGAATGCTTTACGGTGAAAATTAGGGTAGGGTCCTGTATCTGGGGACCAAAATGTGCTCTTCAGATAGGGCCCTTCCCAATAACTAGGCCTATTTAATTTTATAAAAGATAATTGATTATTTAAGCAGAATTTAATCCATTCACATAAAAATAATAATAACTGGTTTTAGTTTCGTATATGTGACCTAATACCCTAACTTGAATTATTAGTGATTTATCTATTTAAAAAAACTAAGATTTGGTGATTGAGGTGGAACCATCATGTAAGTTACCTGAGGTTTGCAAGAGATTCTCCATGAGAATGTACTTTCTCAAATCTGAAATACATTGTGCAGGCTGCAGGGAATACCTTACCGTATCACAGCTCATCGTTCTCTGTCCCACAGGCGCATCATGAATGGACTTCTGTTGTAGTGCCATGCACCTTTTTGTCATCTGTCAATGCTACTGCTGCAAAAAAAAAACATTCTGAAGATACTCTCTAGTCCTTTATAATAGCCACGTTTAAATAATCTGCAGAAGCTGGTTACAAAAAGTGATAACTATAACACCTATAACTCGCGTCATGCAACTTTTGGAAATTACCCATAGCCGGCTGGCTAGTACTAGAGAAGCTTCCCAACATCCGCAATAGGTTTCTTCAACATACTCCCAATCCAGGTGAAACACGCACACGATTCTGCTCTCTAGTCGGACCAACAAATCAGTATACATATTGGCTGAACTGGCCAATGAGCTAAAATTATGACACTATCTTTCTATTACCCCCAGGCAAGGATGACGACACCAAGTAGGCCTATCAAGTAATTAACAGTAATTGTGATTTTTTTTCTAGGTGGGCGTTCGAGGTAAGGATGTCGTTGTACTCGGAGTAGAAAAGAAATCCGTTGCAAAGCTACAAGAGGAAAGGACGGTCCGAAAAATCTGTTTACTAGACGACCATGTTGTCATGGCATTTGCTGGTGAGTCTCGAATTACGGTTACACTTGATGCATGTAAAAAAGGTAAACTGGAACTCTGGAAATGTTGAACTGGTTCACTGGAAAGTCGTAACTAATACTTCAAGTGATAGATCTAAAATCCTGTTCAGATTATGAGACATTGGATGTAATTCGAACATTTGGTACGAGTTGTTACCTGTTTCTGTTTTATGTTCACTAGTAAATTCGGTATCATATAGAGTGATTCTTAAACGATGAAATAAAAACCCATATATGTTATCAATTCTCCTTATTATTTTATTTGGTACACGACCAAGTTGAGACCAATGGCCGTGTACCAAATAAAAATTGTAGAGAATTGACAACATCTATACATGTGTTTTTATTTCATCATGGAACGTTTCTACAATATCTCAGCCACAACTCAGTTGATTCTTAAACTTTTTATGCTTATAATTCTACAGGAGATATCTAGCATATCACTATTGAAAAATTTATGTATTAAAAGAATTCATAATTATCATGCATTACCGTACCCTATTATTTTTCAATAAAATACATTATCTTATCAGTATATATTTAACCGAATACCGTATATGTAAACTTGATTAAACTCAATTGTCACAAAATATTATTTTTCATTTCCAATTGAAAACTATGGAAATCAGCAAACATTGTCTTTGTATGAGGTCCTTAAATTTCCTGACTTAGTAATAAAAACAGGATCAATCAAATCAAGACATGTAGTTGTATGTGTTGTAAATTGAATCTTCAATTGAAACGTTAATTTGAATCTTAATTACATTTTGTATATCAATCATAGGAGGTTACTTCTTGCATTTTCCATTCCTTATATTTTATAATATGTGTAAGGTTAATTGATTGTTTGTATGAATAATGATGTTTAATTGTATTAAATTATTTTCAGGCCTCACGGCTGACGCTAGAATTCTTATCAACAGAGCACAAGTGGAGTGTCAGTCACATAAACTTACCGTTGAAGATCCAGTCACACTTGAATACATTACTCGCTACATAGCAGGTGAATTGCAATAGCCTATTCATCACTTTTTTCATTCCTATAATAATTGATGAAAAAAAAAGTTTTGTCTATATTTTAATATTTACTCATTTTAATTATTCTTTGGTGACGTTTTGATTTTCTAACTCAATTTTTCTCCATAAATTGGGTGAATACTGAAAGGCAAAGTGTCTATAGTTTGACAAACTCTGTTTCAGTTAGCCTATTCATTAATCTATTTTACTGATATGCACTTGAAAAAAAAGAAAGTTATCAAAAGAATTTGAATTGTTGCTCATGAGTTTTCAATTTATGGAACTAAATAAATAAATACTGTAACTTGATTATCATGTTCAAGCTCGGTATAAGAGCTGCCTTACAGATTAGTAATTTTGAGATGAATTATGAACACACCAATCAGATATTATTGCTGATTGATTTAATTATTCAATTGTTGTGTTTTTTCTATTCCAATATCAATTTATTCGACAGGGCTGAAACAGAAATACACCCAGAGCAACGGTCGTCGTCCCTTCGGTATTTCGTGCCTTCTAGCTGGTTTCGATTTTGATGGGAAACCTCATCTTTATCAGACAGAACCTTCAGGAATCTACTATGAATGGAAGGTAACGTGTATTGGTCTGAATTATCTATTACTAGTCAAACATCTAGGTGGTAACCTTACCTATGCTAGCAAAGACGGTCACCATCTTGGGACTAATAACTACCTAAATATTGTACATCCAATATTTGTGGTGTTTTTATCTTCATAAGGGTCTAGTGCAGTTGCTCATAATATAATAATATGATTATTATTATTTTACAATAAATTACCAGAGAGCATTCTAAAGGTCAACTGAAGATATTTATTAAATTACTAATTTTAATTTAGTAAGCTCCACTACTCGGTAACATATTTCAGTGAGTTCTAAATTATTAGTTCTTGATCACAGCTTGCACCCATATTGGACCACCTCATTGACATTATAATATCCTACCTATTTTTATTTACTAACAATTAAATATTTCAAATTTTAATTTCAAACAAATAGGTCTTTCTTTCAAATTAATATGAAATTCTTATCATTTTAACAAGAATCATGTTGATAATGCACTTGAAATAATTATGAAACTGTTCTCAAAAATTACTACTTGATGATGAAAAATGATTCTTTTTTCAATTAATGTGAATTGGTTGTTTTATGATCGAATTAATTGTTTTGTTCCCAGGCAAATGCTACTGGAAGAAGTGCTAAGACTGTCCGAGAGTTTCTCGAGAAGTATTACACCCCTGAAGACGTGTCAACTGAAAAGGGTACTGTCAAGTTAGCCATCAGAGCACTGTTGGAGGTGGTCCAGTCCGGAAAGAAGAACTTGGAAATTGCCGTCATGCGTAGAGGACAACCCATGCAGGTAATATTTCTTTCAAAATCATTAACTCTCCAAGGTTCAAATCATAATTACTGATCTTTGAAAGGATCTATTCAATATATTCGATAGATTACGTAATATTCAAGTTGATACGAGAGAAAATAATCGAACAAATTGTATTTTCTTTTACTTCCAAGGGTAACCATATGACTAAATACAGTGCTTGTACCACAGAGAAGGTACAATTTATCTTTTCTGTCCTTTTACTCTGAATTGCAATATACAAGTGTATCAGTGTATAAAGTAGAGAAGTCTGAATCAAAAGGCATTTCTTTTAATGTAGAATATTTTATTATTGATTTAAACCATGATTAAATCATCATCACAAAACAAATAACTGATTTGATTAACTAGTATAGCCGTGATTTAATAAACTAGTATAAAACGTTTTGCAACAAGGTGTGACTTTCTGAATTTGAATTTGAAATAAAGATACATCACAAACTTGATTACAAAAATAATAAACATCATACAGAAAATAAAAGAACAATCACTTGTAATAACAGAAGAGTGTATAAATAGGTTAAACATAATGAATCAAAAGAAAAGTATGCCCATATGGACCTCTAGGGTCAAGGGTTTCTTGAACCCTGTTACGAATAAGATGCTCTTCTTTTTTCCTCTCTCCCATTCACTTCGTTCATTCACTTTGGTGCAGTGGGTCGGGAAATAATATCAAGTTTCTTCCTGCATAAGATCAGTATTACAGTAACAGAGAAATAATCTGATCAACTGATTTATAACTTGGAACTTCTCAACACAACTATCTTAATTTTCTGACAAAAATGAATGTATGGCAGTTCATTTCTTATGGAAATCTCTCAAATGAGAGCTTCACCTGCGCAGACCATAGTTGCCTTTTCTGAAATGAATAAAAACTGCAATTGTACCCATGAAATGCATTGAGACTTGATTCCGGGAATTTTCTTGACTTTATAACTTTTGTGTTGGATAAAATAAATGTTGCACGTCTCAATCAAATTCGAGAATCAAGAAAAATATTTGTCGCTAATAATAAGTGTCCCATACTTATCTTATGGGGAAAAACGGAGCTTCGATCTCAATTACTCAACACCCTGATGACTTTTTGCAAAATGTTAGACCTTATTTGACATCTACCGTACTCAATGTAATCTGTCTGACCTGAACAAACTTCAACATGGTTGGAAAACCATAGAGGAGTTCTGTTCACAAAAATCATCATTGCGTATTAATACATGAAGGCATACATTGCCGGCCGGGTTGGCCGAGTGGACTAGGGCGTTACAACCTTCAGTCCGCTAGCGCTACCCGGTCGTGGGTTCGAATCCCACCAGAGGCATGGTCGTTTATGCACCTTATAAATCACCCTCGCACACTCCATTACCCACGCACAAGTGAAATTAAATACTTATGTGTGCATCATCATCAGTTAAAAAAAAGATCAAAATGTCTTCAACTTACAAACAATGTACCTATAAAAAAATTAGAACATATAGAATTTATTCTCAAATATTAATAGAATTCAGAATAATATTTGAGAAACGGTATTCTAGATAATCTTCTTTTAATAATACAGTATAAGTTGATACAGACCCTCTTATCATAAACTGCAATTTAATAATTCATTATGTGATTTTTTTCAGATGTTGGATGCTGAAAATATTGAATCGTACGTCACTGAAATCGAGAAAGAGAAGGAAGAAGAAGCCGAGAAAAAGAAACAAAAGAAGTGATTATCCTAATCGTTAATTACTATTTACACGCATCTTTTTTTCATAATATTTAACTAAACAAATGAAAATCTAATAAATTCTTTTTCTAAATATGATGTTATTGAGAAGAGAAAACCTTTCGAAAAGTCCTATTTTTGCTCTAACCCTAATGGTGTTGAATATAATTGGAATGTGTTGGGGTACACAATTGCAGTTTCAGCATTGCGACAGGATAGCAAGTACTTCGATTAGTACATGTGGAACAGAATATAGCGACATCCAAATTCATTCGATTGCTCTTTCCATAGTACGACCGCAACCTAATGCAATAGTCGCTAGTTTGTGCAGAGATGTCGACCGTTAGCATAGCTAACTTTAATCATCTTAAGCTATAATCTTAAAAGTAGCAATTATAGAAACTGTATAATATTGATTATACAGTCTCTAAAGTAGCAAGTAGGAAAGCCGGTACATTTAAAATCATTCAAATTAGCAGTTTCTACGGATGCGTTTCTTGTGTGCGTTCTCACATTTGTCTTGCTACAAATCATGGTTATCTTTTGACATAATCGTCTTTTCCCATCTTTTCTGCTAATTTCTATCACAAACCTGTACAGAAAACATAAAAAGAATTCTATAAGAAGCCTATCATATTTTCATGAATATTCGGTCTAAAAGAGAGAAAAACTAAGTCCATATGCTTGATTTGCAACTGTACTCAATGCTATAATATGGTTAGAGTGCACCTACTGTGCAATGTTGCCAATTTATTAGGCCAGGCCTTCCATTAAAGGGAGCAGGGGCGTATTATCCAGGCTAGGTAGGCTAGCTGCGAAGCCCAACTAGTTTTCGTAGAAAATAATTTTATTAATATGTACATTTGAAAAGGTTTTTATATTTGAAAAAAATAATAGCGATGAAATATTACATCAAATCCATCGCGTGAGTTGCAGCGCGACAAGTCCAAGTGCCGTATACAATGCAAGTTCTCCAATCAGCGATCGAGCAAGCTAAGACTAGCGCGGTAGTCCAACGGCCCATATAAGTAATGCTAATGTCGTATATAGGAGTGAGGTGGGAATTGGTTTGATTGCAAGGAGATCTAGCCCAAAGTAAATTTTTAGGCTACGCCTCTGAAAGGGAGCTATTAATAGACAACCGTTAGTCAACCATGTTTACATATTGCGATAGACTTAGCTAAAGATTGACGAAATAAAAACACTTAACACTAGATGTTGTCAATTCTCTACACTTTTTATTTAGTACACGGCATTGCTTTCGTAACCACACAGGTCACATTTTCAAGCTGACTCTGAGCATATATGACCTGTGCGGTCACGAAACCATGGTCCTGTACGGTACGAAATGAAAAGCGTAGAGATTTGACAACATCTATGTGTTTTTATTTCATCATGGAACGTTTCTACAATATCGACTATAACTCAGTTGAATAGATGAAATATTTGGGATTAGCCAATGAGTAAACAAGTTGTCTATTAGGAGACCTAGTCTAATCGAAGACTTGACTAATCAAAATACAAATATAAATACCTTTTCTAATCGAAACACTCGCCCATCTTCACTAATCAAACTACCGTACCTACTTGTTCAATTGGAGATCTTGACCGAATTACTCCCAAATATTTCTGTATTCAAATATATGTAACTTACAACATACTGCAGGGTTAAGATGGACTCAATCGTCTCTGAGGAAACTTTATTTATTCAGCTACATTTATAAAAGGAAACATCAGGCTGTGACATCAAACTGTTTCTGAATCTTACTCTTTCACATGATTATTTTAGAAAATTTGAGAATACAGGCACTCGCACGCATCTCCACGAACCACCAACTTTCATTGGTATTGTACCTCTTGGGCAATTGGGCTTGGGTTTGAAAACATCGGAAATTTCTCCTGTTCCAAAATGAAAAGACTCTGCAGCTCCCATCAGCACAGCCATCAATAACAATATAATCCAATGCCGCATCATCAAAGTCTGCATATTCTTCAGTTATAGTCTTATAAAATGAACTCTCCTGAAAAAAATATTTTGGTGAAATCAAAAGTGTTAGGCTATATTTTTCTATATAATTGTTCTCCATTAGGTATTCATTTATTTCTGCAGTTCCATGTACCTAATACATTTATTCAAAATACATCGAAATTTAATAATATAGCCTACTTTGAAGCCATGAAAATAGCTCTTCACCCTTGAAAATAATATAAAATCAAATTTGAGCATAAATTTTTTTCTTTTTCTTTTTTTGCTGATGATGCCCACATAAGTATTTAAAAACACTTGTGCGTGGGTGATGGAGTGTGCGAGGGTGATTTATGAGGAGCATAAACGACCATGCCTCCCATGAAGAATATACAGGCTGATGAATAATAATCAGCCAGTAGGTACCGTAATAATAGTAATAATCAAGCTTCAAGAATGAAAAGCATATTAAACTATAAATTTATCCCTATGTGAAAAAGAAAATCATTGATCTTTTTTTCAAATCTTACGTTAAACTTACGTTGTTACCATCAAAATACTCTTGATAAATGATGGGAAGGTCGCATCCGTAAATTTTCAAGAAGTAGGTAAGTTACCAAGTAAGAAATTACTTAATAATAACTCCACACTTATTACATTTTTTCGCCTTGAAGAGGTAAATGTGGAAGTGTTCTTTTCTAACAGACTAATCCTCAAAACGAATAATCCACTTGATATCCTCATTTATGTCAAGTAGGCTACAGCAATGTTTCTTGATGGGTTGGCAATGGACGTCAATGCGTTTCTGTAAGTTACAGTGCCCTCCTAAGGTGAAAGACATGTGTTTTGAATTCATAAATATTTTTTTAGAGAAGAACAATTAACAATCCATGAACAAATCAATTGATTATTGGTAGTTATAATTCTTGAAATAATTCTATTTATTAATTTATTGTCATTGTTATACCTTCACCTTGATAATTTATTATTTTAGAAAGAACCAACTGGCATTTGCGCAAATCGCTACCATACCAAATTGTTGTGAGAATCTCATTTCCACACCATTAAAAATCTAAAAATAAATCTGTCTACTACTAAATGACTGTTTTAGCAAACAACTGGAGCTACACATAGCCTAAAGTATCAATTTCTAATTATTGATTTTTACTTACATCTCCAGCCCCTTATTTTTAGGCATCTCCAGCCTCCTTCCACCCGAACTGGCATCGATCCTGGTGAACAGTTCGGGTTTTCAACGAAGATATGCAATTTTTCGAGGCTTCTTACCCTTGTTCCGCAGGAAACTATATCTATTAGTAGCAACAATGTTATCAACATCACTGCCAGATCCCAGACGTACTTTCCGAAATGAATCTCAAACCTGAATTTATGAAATTAAGTTATATTTTTACATTTTATAGGCTACATTCGAAAGAGAACGTTAACAACAATTTTATTACTTGACAATAAATTAAACAATTGAATATCTCCCACTAATTTGAATTCATGAAATAATATTATGAAAATCTAATCAAGGAAAGAGATAGGCCTACTATTCGTTTGATGAACGAAATTTTTTGTTCATAAACACAAATAAGTTGATCTTGCGTGTAATATCAATTAGGGTAAGTTACCTTTTAGATATAACTTACGGTACCCCATATTGTTGCAATCTGAGTAATACCCTCACTATATTATACATTCTTAAGCATTTCTCAAAATTTAATCCTTATGCGAAATACAGATTATTGAGCGCTAAATATATGCCATACAAGTCTACTTTTTTATAATCATGTTAACTATTGCCTATTAGTACGGTAGCGGTAGGTAATAATAATAATGTGTGTATTGATGAAATAATTTCAGACTCATTTAACTTATGTTGAAATAATTAGTCTATCATACTTTAAACACAATATCATTGGAGTGAAAAAACTTGAGGCATGTTCAATCTTTAATTTTATGTAAAATTAATAAAGAAATTTATTCTAATCAAAATTATTCTGTGATCCAAGAAAAGTCTTCTTCGGGAATAGATTGAAAGTTGTAAATCCATGTAGGCTACTGGATGAATTCTGATGATAACAATAATAAGCTGTTTAAGAAATCAGTACTTTTATAAGAAATAAAGATTCTTACTTTTTCATAGTAAGTAAGCTATTAACTTTCAACTTGTATGGCTAACACTTGTTTTTGACCACTTCAATAATAATTATTGATAATTTGACACATGCACCTCCAGCCAATAAATTAACCAACTGAAAGAATCAATCATCAGAATCAACTGAAATATTCAGTTCAACTAGCAAATATTTTTAGAGGAAAATAAGCAAAGAAAATACTTGTATTTCTTATCAATTTGTGTTTAAACATGCTGTCAAACACTATAATGAATTATTGGAATTATTTTCCTTCTATGATGTATGATTGATAATATATTTCATAAAATTATTTTCCTCCTGTAATTATCGACAACAGACGCGTCATAGTAAATAAACTGACCAGTACCGTACGAATAATTGAACATAAACCAATTATTATCATAATTTTTTCATTAGGACAATGAGAGAACTTTATTCTCAGGATTAATGTAGATTCCACATGGCCCATCTGCAGTAGCCTAAGCTTAGTAAAAGGATTTTTCAAAAACAATGAATTTTAATTTTAATTTGTACATTAATTTTTATTTGAACATCAATTTATTCAATAAATACTAAAAAGTCATTTTCGAGGTTCGAAAACACGACACATTGTAGAATTAATACTTCAATTCCGCATATAAAGGCTCATTGATGCAGCAAGAACTTTTTGGATGATCGTATTGGGCTTCTCGAAGCTCTGTGAAAATAATTATAATATTATTATAAAGATATATTAAATCATTAAACATTGTAATGTATGATTATATTAACACAATTGTGACCAGTTCAAAAACACAGATGAATACGCTACAAAAAATGGAACAATAAGTTACTCATTTTGACTGTCTAATTTTTCAAACAGCAAAACACCATTTGTGTTTCAAGTGATCGCAATCCATGATCCTAACAAATCCTTTATGAATATTACAATAAGAAAATATCAAATATAATACAATAAGAAAATCAAAGTTTCACTGAAACATGCTCAATGAAAATAATTCTGCTTTTATAGAACAAGCTCAGAAGCTGCTTTAAAACTGTACACAACTTTGTAACCATACAAGAAAGGTATACCAAGCAAAAATATGAATAAAATTATGGAGGAATACAATGAAAAATTATGTAGGCCTACATTTAGTCCGGTTCCTTGTGCAATCCCGTGTGCAAGTTCGTGAAGATGGCTGGAGACCATGATATTCTGTTTCTGGGGTATCTAGGGATACCCAAACCACTTGATGGACATCTGAGTGTCGCGACTGGCCCGAGTTATGGCGGATTCAAAATGGCGGATGTTTTGAGCCTGTAGTGCTCCATAAAAATGCTCGTAGAATGGTAACTATGGATGATAGAAACTCCAAATTAACGGCAATCGATTCACAATGAATTGCAGTACAATTTTGGTTATTACACATATTGTGATAAAATGTAACACAAATCCAGAATAAAGCCTTTTTCAAAAACATATTTTTCTCAATATCTCATTACAGTACAAATTTTGTGAATATGTTCTGAAAACAGTTTTTTTTATATAATATTCGAAACAAAGTTTTTAACAATAGTGTTTGTGATATTTTGCCGTCAATTGGAAGGTTTTATGAATATTGGTTTCCAAGTTATGGATATCAACATATTACCTTGTACAACAAGAAATACCATATTTTTAATAAAAAATAGCCAAAATGAATCTTTTTATCCTAGTATTGAAGTTTTCTACTGAAATATTTTTTGTAAGATCATATTCAGGAGAAAAACCTACTATACCGCCCTTAATTCAGGTTATTTCAAGTTGGAAGGACTCTTCAAGGATGATAAAATAAGGACCATCGTAACTTTCGTAAAAGTTGACAGATCTTGACAAACCTTAGCTCATTGTTTTCAGCTCACCAGGGCGGTCAAAATGCATGTATTATTTGTAAAATTTGGTCAATATTGAATAATTTGACGACCTTGAGTACTTTGAGTTCATCCACATGCACCGAGAAAAATGCGACTTTTTGTGTTAAAATGCATATATCTTGAATGAAATTGACAGGAAAACTTTGCATTTCGGCCCAAACTGTAGAGCATAATATTTTTAATCATTTTATATGTGAATATTATGAATTAGACCGGCTGAAATTATATTTATTAGCAAAAACAAAAACCGAAAATTGACTTTCATTTTTCCCTACTATCACTATCTCCAAAATTTGATATTAAATTGCGATTTATTAGAGTTATCAATGCCTACTCAATCTTAAATTGTACAGAATTTATTTCTCTATTGAATATTTTGAATATTCAAAATTAATATCTCTAATTGAAAAATAAATAAAAATCAAACACCCTTTTTTGAAAACTTTAAAATTATAAAAAACACATACATGTTTTGGGACATAAGCCCATTCTCAATGACATTGAGTTTTCAAAAAAAGGTGTTTGATTTTTATTTATTTTTCAATTATTTTAAACAGCCCTAAGTTTTAAAGTTCATTATTTAATACCTCTATTTTGAATATCAAAAACTCATTGATAACTTCAATAAATCTTCATTCAGAATTTTAGTAGGGAAAATTGAAAAAGTAAATCAAACCTCATCAGCTTGAATTCATGATTTCCTTTGAGACCCTTAATTCAGGCTATCTCCAGGACTCTTCAAGGATAATAAATTGGAATTGAGGACACCCGTAACCATAACATTTTTGAAATTCAATGGATCCTTACAAAGAATATCTCATTGTTTTTATCTCAACAAGGCGATTGAAATGCTTGAAACATTTGTTGAATTTGATAAAAATAGAAGAATTTCACGACCTTGGGTACTTTGAGTTCATTCACATGTACAAAGAAAAAGGCTACTTTTTGTGTTGAAATGCATTTATCTTGGAAGCCATTGGTAGCAAAAAAAAAATAGCATTTGGGCTTAAATTGTGGAGCATAGACTCCTCTTTCATTTAGTATGTAGAAATCATGAATTCAAGCTGATGAGGTTTGATTTACTCACAATTGAAAAAACTGAAAATTTACTTTTTCAATTTTCCCTACTATCACTATCTTTAAAATTTGATTCTGAATGAAGATTTATTGAAGTTATCAATGAGTTTTTGATATTCAAAATAGAGATATTAATTTTGAATATTCAGAACATATTCACAAAATTTGTACTGTAAGGAGATATTGAGAAAAATATGTTTTTGAAAAAGGCTTTATTCTGGATTTGTGTTACATTTTATCACAATATGTGTAATAACCAAAATTGTACTGCAATTCATTGTGAATCGATTGCCGTTAATTTGGAGTTTCTATCATCCATAGTTACCATTCTACGAGCATTTTTATGGAGCACTACAGGCTCAAAACATCCGCCATTTTGAATCCGCCATAACTCGGGCCAGTCGCGACACTCAGATGTCCATCAAGTGGTTTGGGTATCCCTAGATACCCCAGAAACAGAATATCATGGTCTCTTGCCATCTTCACGAACTTGCACATGGCATATTATTTTTCTTCATAAGGAACCGGACTAATTTTTGTTTGAAAGCTTTCATCATAAAGCCTTTGACTCTAAATAAGTTACACATTGACCCTTTTTAGGACGTCTTTTTATCGATTAGAGTTTGGAAATAGTGATAAATCTTAATCAGGTTTGAGACTTGTAAAAATAAAATAATACTTCTTGGAATATACCGGTGAACAATGACTTGTTGATTAGTCGTGAAGGTGATATTGTGGTATTCATTTAATATGGTAAGCAATGAATTGATGTCAATTTTTTCAAAATTAAATGGAAAGAATTCACTCTTTATTAGATATAAGCCTAATGCTGATGAATGAACTCACCCTGAGCTAGCTCTATTGCATACGAATTCGTGAATGCCGGGCAAAAGAAAATTGGTTGACCTGAAATGTAGAACAAATCAAATTATTAATATCACCAATATGCTTGGAGCAGAAGTTCATTGCGCCGTAAGAATTTCAAGAGTAAGATACCTAACTCATCTATTTCAAGATAAAATAAGTAATGTCCACATAGGCTAACCAGTTCGAGAATAAAAATACAAACAAAGCAAAATAATCAGAGATACATAATAACATCCAATCTACCTAATGCTATTGAAAGTTTAATGTAAAAAAATTGAAACTACCTACACTCCTTGTATTTGTTGATTGAAGATCCCAATAAGATAGAGAAAAGCGGATGTAAAAACTCCTATTTATTTATTTATTTATTTATTTATCGTATGCTTTTAATAGTGGGGGTTCCACTTTGCAATATTATAACCTCATTTCTCACAAATGAAAACATGGAGATCCATGTGGGTTATAGTTCTTTTAAAATAGTCATTTAGTAAAAACTCCTATTTAAAATATATATACCGTAGCCTATGGGCTTTTAATGGTGAGAAGACCCTTACTGGTGGGTTCCACCTCGCCAATCTGTACTTGGCTAAATACTGGTCTCCCATCCAAGTGACTCAATTTCACGATCACAAAGCAATCACCCTCATCGAGTGTCCAAGACCCAGTTGGATATGAATTAATGCTTTTAAGAAATAAACTACCTAAATAATTAAATTGAATAGTTGGGATTATCTGCTTAGTGAAATTTTATGAGTTTAAAAATTGATAATAGTGGAAGAAATAATATTGGTTACATGAGAGATAATTAATTGAGGAATAGAGTAGTGGTTAAAATTTTCCGTAACTAATAATATATAGAAGTTCTCATATTATACTGATGTCAAAGGTTGAAGTTTAGTGTCTCTGGAACTTATATTATTACTTCACATCCTTCTACCTATTTTTTGAGTATTCTCCACATTCTCCTTGAATGACAGAATTCGTCGATTCGAATAAGAGTTCAAAACTCAGCATAATTGCTCCAACTCATCTTTCACCATTAGTGCTATATTATTTTCATCTTGATCCAATTTCATAGAACAAGGTATTCAAGTTTTATTTTGTAACTGTGACACAAACAAACTTGAGGCAAACATTTAGGTGAATTGAATGAATTTTGAAGCTCTCATATCAGTTTAAATATTCAATTACAAAAGAAATGTCTAGAAATTGAAACATATCTTATCGAGCGATTCAGATGAAAATTGAAGCTGAGTTGAAAGTATGGTAGAGTTTCTTAGGTTCTTGGGAGATTAAGTAGCCGAATGTTCACAGCCCGTTCTAGGTTCAATACATTTTCATTCTTCATACTAAATAAATGAGAGTTTATTGAGAAATCTCTCTGTAAACGTTTAGAATTTTGAATTCTTTATAATTTTACCTAGAAATTTTTAACCATTCGAAAGAAGCAAAAATGAGAGCAACAATTATTCATTTCAAAAAGTTTTGAGCAAAAAATAAAGCACCAGTTGCTGGTTGATTTTGTTCACTAGTAGCCTACTTGAAAAAAACGACCACACACTAATATTGCAAGCAAAATGAGACATAAAAGTTGATTTACCTGGAGTCGAATAATGGCCAGTTCTGATTTGATTTTCACAATTGACTGTGTCATCATAAGTGACACTGGTCTCAGCCTTTAATCGATTACAGCGTACAACCGAGACGAGGATCAGCACAAAACTCAGGATAATTGTAGCAGCCAACGATAAAAGTATGAGAAGTGAATTGAAGTCCAGTAAATCAAACGCTCCTCTTTGACGTTTTGCTTTCACCAATGAACTATTGATGGTCATATCTGATGAACTTAATTTCTCCTCACTATTGCGAGCTCCCATATCTTTTTGAATCTCATTAGTATTCAAGCCATTTTTGTTGAAATCGGTGAAATTCCTGTCGCCATTTGACATCTGTAGATTATTATCGAAATCATTGTCATTCTTATTTTGGTAACGTCTGTCTTCCATTTTGTTCCAGTCTTCTGGATAATTATATTTTTTGTTTGATGAATGCGTTGTTGAATCAGTGTTTGGGTTGATGTTGAAAGGGAATTTTGATGTGCTGTGCTGAGCTTCATGATCGGTTGTGCTTTTGATTGGAAATTTTTCTGTGAGATCATTCTCGTTTTTTGAACCGAACTCTGAATCCTTGGTGAAAAGAGTATGTCTTACAAAATCTTCCAGTTTCTCCAAGGTATCTTCTGATTTTGGAGGCCTAGGAATTGAACCGGATGCAACAGAGCTCTCGGTTGTACTGGATAAAGAGGCGAAGTTGTCTCTCAGCTTTTGAAGTCCACTGGGTGTTTGTGTTTTGGAGGATGGATACAGAAGTATTATTTCGTCCTCTGGAGCAGGTAATAATGTAGCTGGGAAATCCTCTTGACTAGCTGCAGGCGGCATACCTGTTGGATCCAAAGATAGATCAGGAAACGCGTCTTGTGTATAATCATTCTTGTCAGTTTTGGAGATGGACGTTTTTTGAAGACTTGAAGTTGATGTGGGAATATTTGTTTTCGGCGATTGTCCGGCATTTGTAGTAGGGGGAGTCTCTGATGTTTGAGAAGTAGTTGTAGTGGTGATGAATAATGGTTTTAAACAATCGCCAGTTGCTGCATCGCACGATTCTCCATTGCATTCACACTTGTCGAAACAGCCTTCACCCCAGAAACCATACAGGCAAGCTGGAAATAAAAAAAGGTTAAATAAACAATCCGTAAAAGTTCGACAGTTTGACAAACATGTCAAGTGAAATATTCAAATAGAATAAAAATCCATATTCTTATGCTCTACAGTCCACAGTGATCAATTTCTAGAAGATTATCATTATTACTCCTTATGGTGAAATTAGGCATCAGTAAGACCACTAGATATGTTCAAAATACATATTGTGCGACTTCCAAATTAATGTAATTACTTATTATCTAGATTTTAAAGATTTCAAGTAGCAGATAGATATGAAATTTGGGTGGCTCGTTTGAGGAAGTGATAACGCTCCGGTCTGATAACCAGGTGGACCCTGGTTCAAGTCCCAAGGGGGGAACAATTTTTGACCACAGCACAATCACATAAATACGACCACCCCGTCTTTTGGAGGAGACGATAAGCCGTCGGTCCCGACTACTTAACAAGTCGTCATATCTCACAATCATCATTCATCTCATTACCCACGCACAAGCCTATGAGCTCATGTGGGCGTCACCTTCAGAAAAGGAAAAGGAGTTGTAATTACATTGATAGGTCTAAGATAGTGATATAAGTTGATATTAATAAGTTTTAGCCCTCGTATTATATTATTGTGATATTGATTTTTGAATTTGTTTCTCTATCCACATTCCCTTCACACTTAAATGGAATAAGTGAAAATTAATTAGAGAATTTGCGAGAAAATATTTTGATAATAGTACTTGATATAGGATTGAAGATGTTTGGTTTCCAATAATCGAAATATAATTCAATAGCAATAAGTCTGATGATTGGCAAATAAGACCCATGCAACACTGATTGTTGACTGAATTCAATTTTTAACAATTCTCTATGCCTAGTCTATTTTTAAAGAGCTAAACGACAATGATAGGAAATACTTACGTTTATTGCATTTGTATCCCATGAATCCTGATCTGCATTTACATTTAACTAGTGAGTCTTCAGTTTTGCACAACATATTTGGACATTCTGTTGGATTACATTCGGTAACACAGATTCCTGACAGCTCCACGTGGCCTTCACAACATTCTTCTATTGTATTATTATTTATTTGTATCTGAAAAACAAATTAATTCAATTTGTGGATGCCTTATGCTTATAGTTCTCATTTAAAAATACCATGAATTTTCAAATTCTCTTATACTAGACCTTCAGAAGAGTTTTATTTCTAAGCTACTACTAAGAGAAATAAATATAAAAATAAATAAGAGAGTACCGTAACCTAGAGATATTTTTCTATCCATTGATACTCCATTATTATTAACCTTATTATTAGGGGCACTATTATATACATTAATAATCAAATCCTAATTTTTCTTGTTGGAGCCACAACAAATAATAATTCATTCTTTCCTCAGATATTGGTAAAGTACAGGAGTGATGTTAGGAATATATATTACCTTTCATTTTCCCATATTTTTCCCCAATTTCCCATTTCCAAATTTATTCCCACCAAATTCATTATTATCTCTATAAGTAAATTCCTCTTGCATTAATAGTACATTACTGACTCTTTCGACATATTTGGCCTTATTTCATATCTATATTTTTTGAAGAAGAAGATTCTAGAAAACTAATCCAATTTCTGTAATAAGAATTTTTGTAATATATGAGATTTGAACTGAGAAAAAAGATAGAGGAAAGCCTAATAATGATTATAAATAAATAAATAATTTCATTTCCTTAAAAAACAAACAAAAATGATCAAAAATAAGCCAGCAAATGTAATGAGTACAATTTAAATTTAAATCCAGTTACTGTTTAAAGAATAAAGTTTTATTATAATTTTTTGAAAATTAACCTACTCAACTATGGGAAACTCATGTGCTAGAAGGATTATAAGGGAATGAGGAGTAGCTGATGGAAATTGAAATAATATGGAGGCAAGGAAACTATCATCAAGGAAAAATTGATTAGTGGGTATAAAAAAGATTCACAGAACCTCTCAGGTGAGTCAAGTTGATTACAAAAATAGATCAATTCAAGTTTAGTGAAATCATGATCGCATTTACCTTTGACTTGATTCGCTCTTTCATTACAGTTGAATATTTTGAGCATCTGGGTGGCATTTTCAAGCACCATGTGTACAGCCGATAAGTCACCGGTTCTTGAATTACATATTGTACTGACTCTGTACTCCTACATTTCAACAATGGAAACATTTTAAAACAATCAATACTCAATAATCATATACATTGAAATGTAATCAATCAATCATATACCTATCTATAAATCACTACATAGAAGTTAGCCTAGTTATAAAATTTTAAACCTGTTAAATGAAAAGACAAGATATTGTTGAACCACTGATTTATTAAAAAATCGAGATAACTGTTTCGGTTGCTACATTATCTATATCTATATAAGCGAAATGGCACTGACTGATTCATTCATCACCAAAACTAAAAATCCACTGAAGCGAATGCGTTCAAATTTGGCAGGCATGTTCAGTTGGACGTTTAGACGCGCGCTAAGAAAGGATTTTAGAAACGTTTCAAGGATACGCCAAATATTTTAGTTTTTCTAGAGTTTTTCGGCGTTTTCCTCATTTTTTCGAGAACCAATCGGTAGAAAATGTTGATATTTGGTGGGCAGGTTCAAATGAGGTCTAGAAATTTTGTGTTGAAATATTTTTTCAATCTGTTCAAGATTCCGCCAGTAATCAGGTTTTCAAAATTGTAGATGTATTGCAGGTTGCATATCTTCCGCCTTGATACGACCAATCCTTACTGTAAATTCAATGGTTCAGCGAGATTATAGATAAACTAATTTGAAAGATATTGAATTAAGTTTCAAACTATGTCCGATATAGTTCTCAAGTTTACGCTCAATATTAGCGTTTTACCATTTTTCGGAATTTTCAGAGTTTTTCTTGGATTTTTTGAGAATGAATTGGTAGAAAATGTCGAAATTTGGTGGACAGGTCCAGATTAGGTCTAGAAATGCTGTGTGTCAATAAGTTTTGAATCCCTTCTGAACGGAATTTTCAGGCGAGCGAAGCGAGCCTGTTTGACTCACTTACACTGCTGATACAGTCGGGGGTCCAGGGGGCGGAGCCCCCTGGCTAGGCAGAGAAGGCGAGCGAAGCGAGCCTGCCGGCTAGTTATTAATGTTTCCTTAATCTCAGGGCTACTTTAATCACTGTTTTTTTATTAATTTTTTTTTAAATAAAAAAAACATTATTATTAATTTGGTAGACTCTTGCCTTTCTATTTAATATGGGTAACTACCACAACATCAACTTCACATCTAATCAAAGAGTTTTAAACCTGTCTTCTACAAAACTATAGACTACCAAATTGAATATGAGTTTTTGGTAACACACAAGTTGCATGACTATAGCCCAAAAATATATGGATTTACTAATAATTCAAAGAACACGTTTTCTCCTTCTAGAACCCAAAATTCTATTAAATATTCTAGTCCACAAAATATACAAATCAAGTGAAATTCAGTATTTCGTATGAATTCAAACAAAATCTATAGTGTCCAATACATAATTAATAATCTCATCTATGGTCAATCAATTAAATAAATATTTTAATGGTTTGATATATAGTCATTAAATTGATAGTTTCGATTCAAGTTAAAAACATACGTTTCCACTCGTCTGCACACATTGTCTCCAGTTAATGCAACTGCAACCTGCAGTAGAACAGAACACCAAAGAAAAATCTTCAGAGGCATCACTCTCATGCATTGTTTCCTGTTGGAAGAACAAATTGATTCAATACATAGTTTAGACCATTGGACAAGACAGAAATTCAAGAAAAACGTTTCAATTTATTATGAAACGGTACTATACTAATAAATAAACGATACTATAGCTTGGATTATCAAAAGTATATACAACTATAGTCTGACTAAGCACGGAAGACATTCTGGCAAGATGGAAAAATAACTTTAGCTCGATCAATATTGCTGATCCAAAAATTATAAATTTGGTCTTAAATTGTAGATCAGAATATTTCCTACAATTGAGACCAAATGTATGATTTTTGAACCAATATTGACCAAGCTGGATTAATTTTCCCATCTTGCCAGAATGTGTGCTTTGCCTGGACAGACTTTGTATAAGTTACTCATTTTTCTTTATTTTTTTTAAATGGGTTGGGCTTTGTAACCCTTAGCCACCGCGACCGCTATTCGATCTTTTGTGGCAAGTTACTCATTTGCTTATTGATTTTTATGAGGTTGATGTCCACATGATGAGCACCAAGACTTGAGAATGGGTAATGAGAAGGGTGATTGTGACAGATAACGACGTAGGTACTATTTTAGGAAATCGAGACCGGGACCGACGGCTTTATCATCTCCTTTGAAAGACAGGAGTGGCCAATTATATGTTATTTTGATTCACCTACAATCGTTCACTTAAATGTAGGCTTTTATCTGGGTAACTTATTTAATCAATTTATTTCAGCGGTTGCATGGTGTCCATAATCCTATTTAGTTATATAGCGGTTAATCTGTTTTAGCAGTAGGGGTGTCATAATCCTATTAAGTAATTTAGCGGTTATTGAACTCTCCTGGCGTGATTCAGACTTTTAGGCCTAATAGAAGTGTGGGTAGCCAGACGTATGATTCGACGATTTATGCAAGTCTTCTCGCTTTATCGTCTTCTGTTTGCAAGAGAGTGTGACTGGCGATGGAGCCTGACAATGTAACTGGATGTAATGGCGACTTCCTGATTAGGGCGATAATAAGCCGGTCCAGCAGGCGTTAAAACAACAGCCACTCTCTGGCTCTTGAATGAATGCTCAAGAGGGTTCGGCAGGAAACGTACTTAACCGACCCTCTACTGATCGACTATTTGAATATCGTTAAGTGATAGTGGTGGAAGGCGAACTAAATCTGAGAAAGATATGTAATTCGAATCTTCAACTGTATCCATATTCTCTAAAATTATTGTGTTTCTGCAGCCAATTTCTATCGATCAGATACTAATTTCTAGAAAACCTTCAAGTCTCATGATTCAGGGTGAAGGCTAACAATCGTTAAAACAATAGTCATTTATTTTGTCTCAATGTAGCCTACATTGTGTATCCTGTTTCTGTTTCATGTTTATAGACCTATGTAATAATATCTGGGGCCTCTGTCATAACACTGACACATTCTATAACACAGCCCCCAGATCTGTTGGCAGAGCTTGAATATGTAGGTAGTGGTCTGAAATTGGAGCGTCGCAGCTAGAAGGAAGCTGAAGCTACTTTTGCTCATGCATTTCATTCCAATTCTACATGGCATTTATCAAAGCATCCCAAACCTGATTCCGAGGTACCAAGGCGTTTATTTCAATACTTTATTGTCATTAGAGTAATTAGTTAATTTGGAAATTAAACTATAGTTCCTGACATTTATACTAAATTTCCTTTAGATTCGTTTTCAATTGCACTTCTATTTTCCCAACAACTGATTTTTTATAGGTGCTTGAATTTTATTTCATCTATTTGAATTAATTACAGTAGTAATTCAATTATTAATAGATCATAAACTGGAATAGATTTATTTTTGGGTTTTACAAATAACTAGAAGGATTATATTCTAATGTTTATCTCGATTTAGTGTTTTAATCTAATTCTATCCTAATCCTAATGTTTCAATTCCTCTCTAGAATCATAAATAGACACTCCCTAGAAAATCAAATAAAGTCTGACCCTTCAATTATAATTGCATAATTTTGGATGAGCCTATTAATAATTTGACCCTTCAGTTATAAGTGTGAGACTATCAATAATCAATACTTTATAGGAAAATATCAAGCAGCACTTGACTCAACTCATTAAGAAAATCGAGTGAAAACAGATTAAGTTAATGCAATCCGTTTCATCTAATAAGAGCCCGCATGTGTTTTTTGATAGCCAGCCACTACTCAACTCCCTCTTGATGGCATCACCCAATCTAATGTTCCTTAATTTTGACATGCATGAGAAGTTATGAGGTCATGCAAGTCACCCTCAGCTTTTCTACAAATGTTGAACAGTTTACACAGAGGATCGTTCTGTAACTCAAAGTTCAAGAAGATCTGATATCTATTATTTATTGTGTGGAATAATAAATATATTATTTTTTAACGTATATCTATTTTTCGCATAGTCTTGGATGACATGACATTTTATATTCTAGTACCACAGTAGGCCTAATCGTATATTATTTCTTCCATGCATGAGTACTCTCTACATACAAATTTCACCACTATCAACTCCGGTCAGTTTTCTGCCCAATTAAACACAATAAACTCCACTTCCATAGGCTACGAGAATCGATAACAAAATAGTTTTACATAATTAAAAAAATCGGTTCAACGAAAAATTCTTCCACGATTTAATTTTTAAATTACCATTCGACTTGGGTTTGACCCATCACAATAATTCAATCATTAAAAATTTGTTAGCGAATCATTTCTATAATAATTACAGCATAACAGAATAAAATGGAAAATGAAACAATTTTTTATCTCCCTAAGAAATCTTGGAATGATGACAATATCAAATACTGTATCAGTTTCAATTAAAAATTTTATTTATTACATTAATTAAAATTTCATTCCGTTTCATTTATTCAAAAGGACGTTACAAAAAAGATCGCTTTAGATTACTATTATCAAAGTAACGAATATTAATGAACGACATTATTAACTAAATAAAGGAGAGATGAAATTATTTCAAGTTACTTACAGTGAAGAGAAATTGATCACACAGGATTGTGTAAACACTGTCATGCCACCATCTTGCGATCCGTTGCAGAGTCGACACAACAAGGCACACAACTAAATAAATCACTCTACCAGCCAGCGTGCACTGAGGGAGAGAAATGATCTTGCCCGAAGAAGAAGAAGAAGAAGAAGAGGAAGAAGGGGAGCGTCAAGAGGGGACCAGCACGACATCCGTTCAACAATTGGTAATTGGTGTATTGAGAAGGGACGCTCCACTCCACTTGAAGATGGCACGGAAGCAACAGTTCGGTCCCGGCTGCCCCTCAAGGCAGATGCTCGACTTGGAATTCGGCCGCCGCACAACTCATTTCAACCACTTTCGGCACAATTGGCTGAATGGCATCTTGGAGTAGAGCTTACAAGACAGTAGAGCTCTTCTAAAATGACTGCTTTATTTTTGCAGATGAAATGAAAATTATATAATTAGACAAAAATTAACATTTATTAGAAATCGAATATGAAGAAGCTCAAGCTTTCTAAACGACTACATTTTTTTGCAGAGGAAATTAAAGTTATAGAATAAGACAAAATTAATCATTATTCAAAACATGATGTGAGGAAGCTCATAAGGAAGCTAATACGACTTGAACTTTCTGCAGTAGGAATTCAAGTTATAGAATTACACAAAATTATTAAAATGTAAGAAGAACCTGAGAATTTCGTATCAAATAGCTAACAAGCAAAAAGATTGACTATTCTTGAGAACTACTACAGAGAGTATACAGTCTGTATAAAGAGATTATATGAGTAATATGGCATTAAAACCTGTATGCATGATATACTGAAAATATGATAGTAATTATTTGGAAATGAAATTAAATTAAATACTACAGTTGAAATGAATAATACAAGAAAATGGAAACATCTAAAAGGGACAGTTTCTATACTACTAAACTTTTCTATACGGTACTACAGATTTTTGGAATAACTCACCTTTTGTCTTATGATGTTGTATATCGACTAGTTGTATCTGAACATTAATAGTAAATTATCCGAATTCATCATTGTTATCCATATTATTATCATTATTCTAAGAAATAATGAAGAGTATTTGAATCTGGTAAGTTACCCATATTTCCAATAGAAATATGAACCTCCAAAATCCGAAATGCAATAGCATATATGCATGTTCTTAAATGAACTCATGAAACAACACTATAGAGATTTCTTTTAAAATTGTATGTTTCAACACATGTATGAAATATCTTTCCAAACATTTAAAATATTTTCTTGCTACGACTGAATTAAGTTTGATTTCACATTCTTAAATTTCAATTCTGATGTTTAACTGATAAACTGATTTTTGGAAGAACGTTCAAATACACATATAGCCTGTCCAAGCAAAGAAGACATTCTGGCAAGATGGAAAAATGCCCAGTCAATATTGGTTCAAAAATTATAAATCTGGTCTCCAATCGTAGGGAACATTCTGATCTACAATTTGAGACCAAATTTATTATTTTGAAACAATATTGACCGCGCTGAAGTTATTTTTCCATCTTGCCAGAATGTCTTCTTTGCTTGGACAGTAACTTCACTCGCCCTAACATAGGATAACATTGAAATGGACCAATACAATGAGTCAAACAAAGATTAGAACAAAACAATCTCTATTAGAGAAAAAAATCAATACATTGTAATAATCAACATGTATTATTCTAGTTCTGTAAAAAACTATTTGTAGTCTTTCAAGTTTTTTTTCCTAATTTATGCGTCTACACTATCAACACTCACACTGAACAATTTTGTTACACTCAAACATTCACAGCACTACGCATTTTATTTATTCATATTTGCAACGATGTACTTTCCTCTCATAACATTGGGTAATGGTACCACCGATGGACACGGGATTTGTCCTTCTATTTCACAAATGCAATGCTTCTCGCACATGTAGCCGAAATTGGCCGGATTGTCTTTCTTTTCTCTTGCTTTCGATTCAGCCTGAAGAACATCACTATAAAATAACAAAAAAACATAGAGAAATATTATTTAATCGGTTTGGAAATAACCGACTATTAAAATGATGCAGTTGGATGTAACTCACTTATATTTTAGAAAATCATAGGCTCGATTACTTGTGGATCGTCGTTAAATAGTGTGAGGATGCGTTCATAGTGAGTCAAAAAAGGAAGATGTATCGAAAGATAAAATCGAAGATGTTCAACTGTGATTGATGCGTTCCACTCCATAGATTTGGCGTGACTTTTTGAATTCGGTTTCAGTTTCATCTTCGATTTTATCTTTTCTTTCATGTTTCTTTTCACCTTCATTTTTCGACTCAATATGAACACACGCAAAAGGTTCACATCCACTGTCAGACCGTACTAAAAGTTCAATAGTTCACAGCTGATCTTTCAACGATCGGCCTGCCGGTTTACAGCTATTTTGGACTGCCGGTTTCCACATCCAATTACAGATTTTGACGGCCACAGTTTCATAGACGAACAGTCATTTTGAACTGACAGTGGATGTAGACCCAAATCAAGATCCGCGGTTTGCAGGAGTAAGCATGAAAAATACATTCAAAACAAAAATTGATCATGGTTTCTTGATCCATGACGAGCTTCTATGTGTTAATATTCACCGGAGTAACATTACCGACAAGTGCAGTCACAATTTTTACAGAGAGAAACTGTTAAAAAAGGTAACATAACAGTTTCTTTCAGTAAAAATTGTGACTGTTTTGTCGGTAATGTTACTCCAGTGAATATTTGATTCTGAAATTCATACCTCATTCCATTCTTTTTGTCATTGCAGTTATACCATTATAAAAAATAATGGTTTTATAATAATATGAACAAACATAAAAACTATAGAAAGCTTGTGTAAATAGAATTGTTACTATAATTATATAATTTTTTAGAAGATTTGAAGAAGACTTCATAGTTCACTGATAATTAGAGATTTTATAATAATATTGAGTACACAATGTAGTCTATGTAATAATGATTAAGAAGAATTGTAAATAATAAATTATATGTGATTAATGAATTATGCTCACTTGCCCAAGAGTTTTAATTTACATTTTCAAATTTTTTTTTCAATAATACATACCTTGGTTTTCCAACAACTCTTATCACGTGATCAAGGATCTCGTCTTTGGATTTTTCATCTATATCGATCAACATCTTCTGCCCATCAGCTACAAACAAAGCAGGATAAAAGAGCACAATTATTATATTCTTGACCAATAACAATTGGAATTGTTATAAATTATAGATATTCGAAATAATGAATAACAAATAATCAGATGAGACAAAAACAATTCAGAAAAATGAAAAATTAATTGATACTCATCCAAGTACGGTACTGACACTGTACCTTCAATATATTTTGTGGCAAGATTCATGAACCTATTTAGGCCTAAACGGAAAATGAATAAGGTATTAAATTATTCAATAATGTTGAAATTTCTATAAGTTATCCGAGGAAGTAGTGAATTATTTAGTGTAAGTAGAAAAACGAAGTGCAAAACATCAATTACAGATAACAAAAGAGTAGCCTACTGTATTCAGTTATAACTTGAACCAGTTGAATACCTACTTATCTATTACTGCAACATCAGTGACAAAGAAAAATTATCGAAATAAGGACAATACTTACAAAAATAGCAGGAAATGAAAGGCGAAGGTGTCAGGTCATAGTATGAAATCACTTGAACACTTGGATTCTTGTACTGTATCTGACATAAGTGCCAGAACACAAAGTCCCTGAAATAATGAGAATAATTAGCTTTCAAATACTCAAATGATTTTACATTCATACAACTAGCTCATATTTTTGAATCATCAAAAGATTATCACATTGATGGATGGATAGATACATAAATTACTTTATTTTACACTTTGTAAAAGTTTGGCAAAAGTTTTGTGCGAAGTTGAGGCATGCAAGCCCCCTTTTCCACTGAACCCACATACATGATGCGGGAGACCAGACTTAGTAGTTTAAATCAATTTCAGTGAAAGCTGTGGTACAGGTGGGCAGTTACTGGTGGTCTGCTTCTGTTCAAAATTAAATTAAACCCAATTTTATCAACCATCATGGTTCAAACCAAAAAGGAGATGGTTCATTATTTCACAAAGAACTTCTCGACATTGATTTCAACATTATTTTTCAATGCTAAGAAACTTCTGATTTTGAGGAAATTATCCTGATGCACTGAAATTATGTTGCACGATTCCTGTCTTCAAAAAAGGGTAACGGTAAAAAAGGGATCAAATCAACTATAGACCTTCATTTATCATTCCTGTGCAAGAAATGTGTTTGAGGTTCTAACGAAACAGTAGCTTGTGTAACAGCCACTTTGATAGAAATTAGCTATTCTTGGTTGCACAGCTCGGTTTTAGAAATGGCGCATCCACAGTTACAGCTGTTGCACAGATAGCCTAATTGTGGCTTTGGAATAGAGGGCACTTTTTTATGCATATGTTTCTGGCAGATCTAATCCAGATCGATTGCGTTCCTCATGGTAAGTTGTTGGAGAAGCTCAGAATCTATGTACTTCGGGCTAGAGTCTATCAACTCTCACTTTGCTGAAGCAGATTGTGTCGATTGTTGGTGCTCTCTTCCATTCCATGTTTGTGAAATATGGAGTGGCGCAGGTATCAGGGACTCCTTGGGGCAGTATTGACGATCACCTCAATCAATTCAAGAGGGATGTCAATGGAGCTGATGGGCTTACAGTCACCGAGTATCCTCAGCAAGGGTTTGGGAGAAATCAACTTTTTATAATATGTAGCATTGCTGACGTCAAGCTTCTGGGATATTTTCATTGACATCAAATGAACATAGACAGGTCACATTGATTAAGTTTCTTCCAGATTAACGTGGACAATTTATCTACTTTGTGTCAGACTGAGGACCCTTCTCAGCAGGAAGAATTTAATCACGATCTACTTTACTCTCTCCCATACTCATATCCTGTATGGACTGTTGTGGGTGCATGAGGAGGGTTGCAGGAGTGCACTGATGCTCCAGAAAAAAATGTTTTCAAGTGATTACCTCTGCAGGACATTGTCTAGTGCATGTCAGGAATTCTGAAGCAGTCATGTCCCGAGTTCTCACCTTCATAGTTCATACAGTATAAACAGCACAAAGAGGAGACTCACGATAGGAAAAGCTGAAGGGTTCTTTTCAGCTTTGCAGTGCGCTTATTCAGAGCACTGCCTGTTAATGTGAGGAAACTCCACGGAAGTGTTTCAAAGTTAGTGCATGGATGAAAAATAATCCATTCTACTCAATGGAAGAATATTTTGATTTTGGTAATCAAAATCACAATACAGCAAGACCTGCCATCTTACTCTGTGCCGTCTATTCATAAGGTTACGCAGCGGTAAGTTATAGGTAAAACTAAGAACGAGTTTCTAGGTAGGCACTCAACAAGTGCGTTTTATTTGAAATTAGTATGATTCTTTTTCGAACCAAAACTTGAAGCTGATATATGAAAAGCTTAAACTTAAAGGCAATAATTACATTTACCAAAAGTTGTTTAAAGAAAGCAATTTATAATTTCAGAACGGTAAGATCTGTTTCCTCCAGCTCAAGAAGACTCCGTAAAAATACAAATTGAGTTATTTATCGGCTGAAAAAAGAAATGGTGTAAGTTAAATGGTGTAATATTACTTTAATAGCTTTAGGAAATGTACCCGTTTTATTTTATTCAGAAATAAAACCTTACCTTGCACCTTGATGATGATCTCCTTTCAAGCTCAAATTCACCGAAAAGATTTTCACTCTGTCTTTGAAAATTAGCCTACCAGCCTCTAAATACTTCATTGTTCTCCTTATAGGAGCAAGACCTTTCATGAAAGGCATGGCTTAAAATTTTATAAATATATTTTTATCAAAAAAAATATATATATTTTACGGCTTTCAAAAGTATTTTGATTAATGATTCAGAATGAAAATTGAGGTTATGTTATGTATGATTGAAGATCGATATTTTTTCCACAATTGAACAAAAACGTCGATTTTTACAATCGATGAAGCGTTTCTTTTTTCATTTTTCGAATTTCAGTTTAATGAGTAAGAAACTATTATTGTCTATTGTCACTCTTGGAAAAAACTAACTTGAATAATTAACATTACTTTATTTCAATTTATTTGACAAGACAAGGTATCGTTCCACGACAGCTGATCAGTTTGTCATTCTGCATATCAATCAGCTGTTTCTGCCGACTGAGGACGGAGCCTGACTTCAGCTGCACCTGCAGCAGTCAGCAGAAGACTTATTTTCATGATTGCATTTGCAATGGAAGAAGTGACAGTTTCGTAGTGATATTGTGATTGTATTTGATGTTTTGATAGATTCCAAATAAGGAATTTTAGTCAGTTAACTGGAAATGTAATGCAAATTACGATTAGCAAGATTGCTTGAGTTTTGGCGTGACTAACATCTAATTAATTTATGCATTATCAATAATTCAATACTTGGTAGGAAATATTTCGAGTGATAACATGTTTATAGTAGGTTTGACAGGTGGAATCGCCACTGGAAAAAGTACTGTTGTTGATATGATAAGAAAGCATGGAATTCCTATAGTGGATGCTGATCTTATTGCTCGGAAAGGTAGGGTTCACCTTGAACAAAAGTTTTTGAGGGTGATCTGGTTGCTTAACATTTGAATGTCGTCTATGAATTTAAAAAATTACGTAAACTAATAGCCTACTCAACCAACATTTCTAGAAGTAATCATTTCTGCTATTGTAATCAATTATGTAAATCGTAATCATCATATCAACTTAATGAAGCTGAACTGAATTGGCAGTTCAATTACTATTGTCTTGATGGCTCATGGAAACCACATGGAATGTTGCATACTTTTTACAGAATGTTAACATTTTTTATTTGACATTGGATTCAGACCTCCATTGTTCAATAACTCTGAATGAGAACAAAGATAGCTAGTTGTTCCTTCGCTTTACATGATCTATGGCTCAATCAAGTTTTATTTGATCGGTAACGACTCTTTAAAAAAAAAAAAAAATAGCCATATACATATTCTCTTCCAGATTCTTATTTTATTTTCAGATTCAATCAAGAGTAATATCTTGCCAAATATAAATCTACAGGACCTTATCACTTATTTTTTTACATATGACAAGTACCTAAGACAGTATTTTCTACATGATAATAGAGACAGGAAAATGATAGTGAATGATAGAAAATGAATTAGAAATTACTGATGTTTTATTTCATTATTTATAATTGTCAATTGATGTTGTTGAAAATACTGTAGCCTACCTAAGTAACTAGCCTAGCAGCTGGGAGTCATTGTGCTCTATGTGAATTTACTGTCAACACTCGATGTGTAAATTGTTTTGGGCCAAATCAATCTAATTCTTTACCAGCTTTATACTGGATCGATTCCATCAGTTTCTAAAACGTTCCAACACTTATTGAGACAGCGCCAAATAAAGTGTGGTTTCGTCATGGTAATGATTTTAAAATCGTAATAAAATATCTATCTTATCCTCACTATTGATGAATACAGTTGCACAGTAACAAGTTATTCATGTTAGATAGATATTCCTAAACCCATTCCTGGGAAACCCAAACCTGTGTGTAGCGCACATAATGAGACATTCTGTTAAATAATGAAGTGTGATCTTGAAAGTTGGAATAAAGATGTTTTCAATTCAATTCAAAGTGTAGAGTTGGGCAGATTGGTCATTGCGCCTCCTGGTCTGTGTTGATGCAATCGACCTCTACCTCTCGGAATCTGTGTGAGTGATTCCTCTCAGGTGAAGCTGTAGATTAATACCTTATGTAGAGCTTTTGTAAAAAAAACTTTTGTGAACAGTAGAGTCATAACCTTCAGATTTTTGAGGAGTGGTCTACATCGTTTCAGGTTAGGTGCTTCTCTATGATGCGGAGAACTTTTTTTGAAGCATAACAATCCTCTCACAACCCCCAAACGGGCCTCAGAGAACAATGTTCTAGATAACAACTTCTTTTGAACCTCAGCCACCAAATTCACTTCAAATATAGCATTACTGTGATCTGATACTGTTAGGAGCGATAAAATATAACATTATATATTGATCACTGTACTTTCTGTTTCCACAGTTGTCGAGCCAGGAAGAAAAGCATGGCATAAAATAAAAAAGGAATTTGGAGATGATGTGTTCCATCCATCCGGCGAGTTGAACAGACAGGCTCTTGGAGACATAATATTCGATGATGTAGATAAAAGGCGGAAACTGAATCAAATCACACATCCCGAAATATATAAGGAAATGATGTATGCTACAATTAGATGTTTTTTCCAAGGTGAGGTGATTTTTATATTATTGGTCTGGAGGACAATTTTTAAATTGGATTTAGTAAGAAAGCTTGCCTTCTTTGTTTTCAATAGGAACTACTTTGGTTAGAAAATTGAAAGACCAGAGATTCAAATCCATTCTCTTTACTCATGTAGGTAACAAAGTATAAGTCCTATTTAAATCCTTAAATCCTATTTTATGAAAATGCGATTCATTACTCAGATTCGCTTGAATGATTAAGTATAGGTTATAGAAACTCGTAAAATGATACAGATAAGGAATTCAATCTACGAAAGTTCATATAATTTGTGCTGTATGTGACTACATAATATTTCGGAGTCTTGCCATGTACAATATACATGATCATTCTTGGGAGGGATGTTCATCCCTCAGTTCAACACTCAGAGAGAAACAGGGAAAGAAATTGAGTGATAAATACTGTTGCAGCTGTTTTCTTGAAAATCTAATTTCAGTTTGCTATTATGAGCCTCTTTACACCGATGGCCATACTATAATTTTACATTCTCTGGACTTGAATGCATAAAAAATGTACCGCGAATACCCTAATACTGTATAACACATGTTGAAGTATTTTCTATATTAAAAGTAGTTTTGTGAACAGTAGACCTCTCAAAGACAATCATATGCTCTTCTTCTTCATACTCATAGCCCTCTCACAATTACATAAATACGGCCACCCCGTCTTTCGGAGGAGACGATAAGCACAAGCCTATGAGCTCATGTGGATCCACCCTCATCAAACAAACAAACATTGTCCACGAAAGTTTCAACTTCCATTTCGCCGATAACCCATCGAATTGGCTACCAAGGTCGTGTGACTTGAGGCCTTGTTGATTTCATTTCTGGGGTAATCTGATGGTGGATATTAATAAACACCGAAAGATCAATGGGTCAATGTAGAAAATTCGACGGGTTATCGGCGAAATGGAACTGGAAAATTTTAATGCAGTAATTGTTAATTTCATGGACAGAGTGAGGCCACATGCATGACATAATTTTTCATAGCCTACTTGAAAATCGGAAAGAAAGATGAACTAACTTTTTAAATCACCCAAAATTTTCTGGAAGAACAGTAACTTATATTTTCAAATAAGTTACTAAATTGTTTCAAACGTATTTCAAAAATTTGGAGACATATGAAGAATTTAGCCTCTGTCAGGATACTATGGTTATTGGCTTAAATAATTCTATTGTTTTTCAGGTCACCAGTTTGTTGTAATGGATCTACCTCTGCTGTTCGAGTCTGGTTACATGCTCGACTATGTTTACAAGATTATTGTTGTCACCTGGTAAGTAAATTGCTGCTTTTAATGCCTATTATATTGTATTTTCTTATGGTATCAGCCTATTAGCTAAATTTTTGAATCTGAACTTTTTTCAAATGAGCCGGTGATCCCATAAAATAAACTCATTGCATCTCTCTTGTTCAGCTTACATTTCAGTTAAACATCACTTGATCTTAGTTTTCCTTTTATAGCAATAATACTATCACATTTTATTTCATCACAATTGAATCTACACGAGTAAAGTAAGCTATTCTGAACTAACTTCTCGCAATTTTTCGGCATAATTTAGAATTTAATCTAGTCATCATCCATCTATCTACTTCGTCCATTGTTCTATCAATGGTGACTTCATGATTGATCCATTCGATTTTCCTACAATTGGAGACCAAATTTGTAATTATAATCTTTGAACCAATATTGACCTAGGTGGAGTCATTTTCCTATATTGCCAGAATGTCTTTGCTTGTACAGACTATACTTAGTATTCAGTTCTTCCAACTTGAAAGCTATTTAGAGTTAAGTATGAAGGACACTTTGTAGTAATTTGTGAATGGACTCTATTGTTGTATTGATTGTAATATTGCCAAAGTAACCTTTTTTAGGAAACTTTATCATTAAGTTGGTGCAATTCAATACAAAACTGTGATGTCATAAATATCATTTACCCTCGTTTTACACGCTACGATTTTTGACGTCCGTTTTTGCCGTCCCTACAAACTTCAATAGATTGAATGAAGCTTGGCAAAAATGTGATGTGAGCAGAGACTCATCATGCAATGGCAAAGTCCTGTTCAATCTAGTAAAATTTATAAGGACGGCAAAAAACCGGACGTCCAAAAATCATTGTGTGTGAAACAGGAATGGCTAAATATCACGAATTTCCTCCTCATGTTGATGTGTTCCTCATTCTTATTTAACGTCTTGTTCCCTGTTCTGTGCAGCTCAGTTTGATGACCACACTTTTTTTGTTTTGTTTTAGCAGCTAAAGTTTTGTAACCTACACTTGTTTAATGTTGATAATTTAATTGGATTGATAATGTTTATAATAATGAATTAATAATAATAATAATTCATAATGAATTTTGAGTAATTGAATTACTACTGAGTAATTTATGAATATCGATAGTTATGCATCTTCTATCAAACCTATTAGGTAGTATAATTATTTATGTTAGCAGTGGCGGCTAGTAGGCTGACCGTGCAAACGGTAGACTGAGAATTTTGTCGAATTTACGTTTCATTCATTAGAATTCTCAGATTGTATATTTTTAGCAAATTATTCGTACACTAGGCTCAATACTGGCCGACACTACCTTCTCATCACGTGTAGCCTACTGCAGGCTGTATCAATGTAGTAATGTTTCAAGATGTTTGAAGGTCTATTTTGTCTACAACACAACACTGCACTGTTGTGACAACAGTAACCGATCATGAAAACCTGTTAATTAGGGCAATTAAAATCCAAATAACACACTTGATAAATAAAATAAATAATAAATAAATGAAAGTTTATTTAAAAAAACTGAAACTACTACATCAATTACAGAATATTAGAAACGCTACAATTACAGTATATACAATAGTTAGCTACAGAAACATCTTCTAATGTGTCTTCACGTGTTTTAGTGTTTTCTGTGTGGAAATTGACGTACTCCACTATGGCGTACCATGTTCTAGAGTAGGTTTTGTTTGTTTGTTTTTTGTGTGCGGATTAGTAATTATAGTCGACCACAGATCATTGGAATTACCAAGGTCACGGGATTGCTGAGCCCTGTTGCCACTGTTGTCACCCTCACCCAAACAAAACATCACTCCTTCTCTCTCACACACACTCTCTTACTAGAGTACCCCTAAGTACAGAGCGGCATCACCGGAGGGAGAAACAGGGAGTGGTGTCGGAAGAATTGCTCGTCCTTGACCATTCCAATGATCTGTGGACGACTATAGTGAGTGTTTAGTAAGTCATTAGGTGTGTAGTTGAAATATTAGTTGTTGTTTGAAATAATGTTTTCTATGTTCTGTCTTCCTTTGCTCATCAACCAATTGTGTACTATTGTTCTGAACTTTCTTTGATGATTAATCTGTTTGAAATTTTCAGGAAGTAAATTGTATAATTTTGGTGCTAAATGATTGAAATGTCTTTGGTATAGTGCCTTCCTTGCAACATTGGTGATGAGAAGATTCCTGTATCTGGTGTTGTGGTTGTGGTTTCTGGTTTGAAATGTTGTTGGATTCTTGTGTAATCTGCATAGTATCTCCTTGGAGTAAAGCTGTCTTGGATCCATCACGTTAAACTCATTGAATAGCTGGTCCGATGAATAGCGTGGTGGCTTCTGGTTGATGACTCTCATTATCAGCTTCTGTACCCTGAGGAGCGGTCCGATGTGCCGGAAGCTTGTTCCTCCCCATCCTACAATCCCATACAGCATGAGGGACTGTGCTAGAGAAAAGTAGATTACTCTTAGACATGCCTTGTCGACCAGTGTCCTCAGTATCCTGAATCTGTAGATGGTCTTCCTCAGTCTCCCGCATAATTCATTGAGATGGTGATCCCAGCGCAGAAAAGAGTCCATTGTAACTCCCAGGTATTTCTGTGACTGTTTCTTGTTAACTATCTATGAAGTGTTATTCCGTTGGTTCTTGATTATTATCTTATCTCCTGTTGGCTGTCCATGTTGAGTCGCCGAAAAGGTCAGGAAGAAGGTTTTCTCATAGTTTAAGGTGAGTAGATTCTTATTCAACCAGTGAGACACCCTCTGTAGTCCAGTCTCAGCTTCTCTCCAGGTCATCTCCCAGGTCGATTCAGAGAACAGTAGGACAGTGTCATCTGCAAAGGTGGTGATTGATCCATTAATTTCCATGTTGCATAATGGATTTATGTAGAGCAGGAAAAGAATTGGTCCCAGTACTGTTCCTTGTGGCACTCCATACTTTACAGTCAGCTTGTTGCTTGTACATCCATTGACTCTGACACATTGTGTTCGATTTGATAGGTAGCTCTTGAACAGATTCCATGCAACTCCTCTTATTCCATAGTTATCTAGCTTTGAAAGAAGAATGTCATGTGACACCGTATCAATAGCCTTCTTCAAATCTAAGAATACAGCTAATGGTTTCTCTTCTATGTTTATTTTATCTGCAATCTGAGAGGTTACATAGTGGATAGCATCATTTGTACTGCGACTAGATCTAAATCCATATTGGTTTGGCGATAGAAGATTATTTTTTTCAAGAAAGCTGACCAGTCTTGTTTTGATACACTTTTCAAAAATTTTTGACAATGTACTGAGTAATGATATGGGTCTGTAGCAATTCATATCTTTCTTATCACCTGTTTTGAAGATTGGACAAATGACAGCTTCCTTAAGGTACTGTGGAAGAACACCTTCCTCAAAAATTCTGTTTTTATTCGGTGTTAAAATTCGGTTTTAAATTATCGAGTCCTGGTGCACTATTAGCTTTAAGACTATTCATCATTTTCATCATTTCGTCCTCATTGACGGGGGCAAAGAATAATGACCGGCAGACTCTCTGATCGGCTGCTGCATGCTCATCTGCGCCATTAAAATCGATATTATTTAGAATGTCCTGGGCCAGTTTTGATCCAATACTAATAAAAAATTCATTGAAAGAATTTGCCATATCCTCATCATCATCTCCCGATTTCAATTCTCTCCCTTCCAAGTTGATTTGGTGAATTTGTGTTCTTGACCGTTGCAGTTATTTCTCTTATTACTTCCCATGTTTGTTTAGAGTTGCTGGAAGTTTCAAATCGCTTCGAAAAGTATAGTTTTTTTTGCATTTTCTATTACAGTTGTTAGTAGATTTCTGTACCTTCTATAATACTCTCTAAGCTGAAAATTCGCTGTATTATTCTTGCTTTGTCTGTGTAATTTATCTCTCTTCCTTATTGATGTAATCAATCCATTTGTAATCCAAGGCTTAATTTTTCTTTTTGTGTGCGATACTTTATTAATAACTTTACATTCTTCAGTGTATTTCTTCAGTATTTCTATCATTCTCTTTAAAGCACTCTCAGCGCATTCCTGAAGATACACGGAATTCCAAGTCTCATTCGTTAGAGCTAATGAAAGTCTATTATAATCAATACTTTCATAGTAGGACTTTCTTCTGTTGTGATTGTGTTCCATCGCATTATATTTAATTCCCAGAATAGTTATGAAATGATCTGTGATAGAATTTGGAAAAACTATTGGTATTACATCTTTTTTAAAGTTTATCATAATATGATCTATACATGCTGCGCTATTATTTCCAATACGAGTTGCCTGCTTTATACAATGTAGGAATCCATATTCACTGAGTATATTATCATAGTCTTCTAGTTGCCTGTGCTGATTTGGTTCTTTTGTGTTGATGTTCAAATCTCCTAGAACGATGTGAGAATAATTTCCATTATCATACAAAATCTGCCTCAGATCAATCAGAAAGTCTGTTAAGTCCAAGTGTGATGGAGATCTATATAACGCTGTTATAATAAAAGTATCTCTCCCAATTTTCAAATGCATGTTCAAACATGTATCAGCTGATGGTTGATACAACATAAATAAAAGCCAAGTAATGGAGGATATACGGTATTCGATTAAATTAATGTCGAAAAGTTCGGTTCTCAATTGGAAAACTTCAACGATTTACTTCAGAACTGGGTAAAGTTGAGGATAGCTATATGTCCAAACCTGGATTCAAATTTGATTCGACTATGACATTCTATTTATCATTGTTCTTGAATAATATGATAGTGGTCTTTTGATAATTATATAATATTACTACCGATACATGATATAATAAAAGCAAAAAAAATATCACTATTACAGTATTATCATACCGATACATGAGAACATGATCGACTATCGGTTATGATAATATCGATATTTTAAAAAATCTCATCTCCGAACATGGAACAGAATATGTTTCGAACCTGGAACGCCCAGCTGGAGGAAATCCGTGATATCTAGACTCTCCTTGTGAAATGGTACTTACGGCTCACATCCTCTATCAGTTCGGACTGACAGTTCGATTGTTTGCAGTCGAACGATCGACCTGCCGGTTTTCAAATCCACTTACAGTTTTTGACTGTCCTAGTTTGAACTGACAGTAGATGAGAGCCTTAATTCAATACAAAACTCTGATTTTTTGGATACTCTATCATTAAGTAGGTTGCAGTCAGCTTTCAGTAGCCGAGGTTAACGGTCGTGTTTTTTAGAGCTCATGAAATTATCTTCAAAATTAGATTGTAGAACTGTTGAGTCAGTTAAAATAGGCTGTGCCAATAGTGCTCTTGAGTGTGTGTGCGTGTACGCGTGCGTTTCAACAACAATGCCAGTGCAGGCTAAACTCCATTTCGGGAAGTGCTGAGCAAACGTTATCCATTTATTGAAAAAGTGCAGTATGGCAGATAGTGAAAAATCGTTAAAAATACTGATAGAGGAAAACGGAGAGATCGTGACGTATGAAGTAAAGACTGAACTACTTGAATCAGAGACAGAAAAATTCCTAGCAAAAGCATGGAAGTGCTTAGCAACAAAATTTGAAAATGCAGTTAAAAATAATACCGAATTAAAAAATCAATTAGAACAATTACAGGAACGACTTCTTGCTTTAGAAACTAAAGCAACGACAGAAAAAACAAATGTTGGCAAATCATCAAACAAGGTAGGAGATAACCAATCATCAAATAAGCAAATAGTCAAGAATCTCAAACCACCACCTATCATTCTGAGTAATGTAGATGATTACAATAAAGTGAAGGAAATCATGCTATAGGCCAATTTGAAATATAGAGCATCAATAATGAACAACAAACAGCTGAAAATAAATGTAGAAACTGATCAGGAATACAGAGAAGTCACCAAAGTAATGAATATTAATAAGCTAGATTGGCACACTTATGAAAATAAGCAATCTAGGCCTATAAGAGTCATGGCTAGAAATCTTCATCCTTCTTGTGATCCAGAAGAAGTCAAAACTGATTTCTTGGATAAGGGGTTCAAAATTATCGATGTAGTTAATAAAATAAAGTCGATGGTAAAGATAACATAATTCGCCTTCCACTCTTCATGCTTGCGTTTGAGAACACAGAGGACATTATAAAAATATATATAATATTCAGCACATGTGCTACATAAAAGTAAAAATAGAGGCTCTCCGAAGTAACAGAATCATCCCCCAATGTCGGAAATGTCAGCAATTTTTTCATACTTTTAATTTTTGACAACATGAAGCTGTGTGCGTCAAGTGTGCCGGAAAACACCTAACCAAAGATTGTAGTAAGGAAAAGAGTACTCCACCTAAGTGCTACAACTGTGGTGAAGCTCACCCCGCAAACTATCGTGGCTGTTTAGTAGCTAAAGAACTTCAAAAAAGAAGGGATAATTTGAATAAAGACAGAACAAAAAGTGTTCCAACTAGAGTCAACACAAGTAGTAAAGTAGTGAACAATGTATCGTATGCACAAGTAACCAAAACAAGTAATAATGATGAACAGATGAAAACACTGAAGTCAAATATTACATTTATGTTGCACGAGATAATGATGAAGTTGGATAATTTCTCTGAAAGGTTAGAAACTTTAGAATCTAGAAGTACTTTGTCAAACAAATCTCAAATAAGGAAATTAATCAGAGGGAACTTAGAATAGTAACTTGGAATGCTAACGGAATTATAAATATTTTTAGAAACAAATAAAGTTGACGTATGCTTAGTGTCAGAGACTCACTCAACAACTCATTCATGTTTGAAAATAAAAGGCTATAGAATACATCAAACAATACACCCGGACAATAAAGCTCATGGGGGCAGTGCAATAATAGTTAAAGACAACATAAATCATTATGAAGAATACAATCTACAATTGCCAGAAGCACAGGTCACAGTAATAGGAATTGAAACACTCGCACAAAATCTTAGAGTGGGAGCAATCTACTGTCCTCTTAGATACAATTTTTAAAAGAATCAATATAAAATGATATTAGAACACTTGGGTGATAGATTCATTTTAGGTGGAGATTTTAATGCTAAGCATATTGACTGGGGTTCCCGATTGTCATCCACAAAAGGAAGAGAATTAGAGATGCTATCAATGAATTAGGATGCATTTTTCATTCTTCAATGAGTCCGACTTCTTGGCCAACAGACACAAATAAAATCCCTGACCTCCTTGATTTTTTTCATATCAAAGAGGATATCTACCAATTTTACTCATATTGAGGAAAATTTCGACTTGAGTTCAGATCATTCTGCTGTAATTCTCACGCTCAGCAAGAGAATAATAAAAATACAAGCTAAGCCCACACTTGTCAATAAAACTGCAGATTGGCGAAGCTTTCAGTTGTTTTTAGATGATGAAATATACTTAAGAAATGTTCAATTAAGAAGCAAACAGCAGTTAGAAGAAGAAGCAGAAAAGTTTTTCAAACTAATACAAAAAGCAGCCTGGCAGAATACAAAAGAGCGTACATATCAGACAGCAGGAATCAACTATCCAAGAGGTATAAAAGATCTAGTAATTGGAAAAAGAAGAGCAAGAAGAAGATTGCAGCATTCACGTGATCCAGAAGATAAAAGAATTCTTAACAATAAAACTCAACAATTGAGAAGGGAGATCAAAACCTGGAAAGAAGAAACTTTCAACACCTATCTCCAAAACTTGACAGCAGATGAGGAGACAGACTTTGCACTTTGGAAGACCACGAAAAAATTGAAAATGTCAACATCCCATATCCCGCCACTGATAAAGACAGATGGATCATGGGCTCGTAAAGACAGTGAAAAAGTGGAAGAATTTGCAGAATATTTAGCTAGAACTTTTCAGCCCAATGTAATTAAAAAACGAAGTTATTGAGACCAGGGAAAATACAGATATTTCTGATATACAGCCTGTCAGTGTAAATGAAGTATCGAAAGAAATCCTTACCAATCTAAGTTACAAGGAAAGCACCTGGTTTTGATCTAATTACAGGGAATATTATGAAGAAATTGCCAAGAAAAGCAATAACTCTGCTCACTTATTTATTCAATGCAGCATTTAGATTAAAGCATGTCCCTGATTCATGGAAAGTTACTGAAATAATAATGTTACAAAAACCAGGAAAATCACCACATGAACTCAAATCCTATAGGCCCATATCATTACTACCTGTCATTTCAAAGTTGTTTGAAAAACTCTTTCTCAAACGATTACTTCCAATAATTGAGGAGAGAGACCTCATACCATCACATCAGTTTGGATTCAGGAGGAAGCACTCTACAATCGAACAGATTCACAGAATAACCAATATTATAGAGAAGTGTTTGGAGGAGAAAAAATTTGCTCTGCTATTTTCCTTGATGTAGCCCAAGCCTTTGATAAAGTTTGGTATGAAGGACTTATAAAAAAACTTGATTCACTTTTGCCAAAAAATATGTAGAACTGATTTTGTCTTACATAACAAATAGAACATTCAGAGTAAAGCAGAATGATGACTACTCAAACTTGAAAGATATTGGGGCAGGAGTACCTCAAGGTAGTGTAATGGGGCCAATTTTGTACCTTTTGTACACATGCGATATTCCACATTGTGATGGCATCACTGTTGCAACATTTTCTGACGACACTGTGCTTCTGACTACAGGCGCCACTATACAAGAAACATCCACCACTCTCCAAGTAGCTGCAGATCGACTATGCCAATGGACTAAGAAATTGAAAATAAAGCTAAATGAATCGAAATCATCAATAATAAACTTCACCAACAAAAAAGTAATAGAAACAATTGACATCAGCCTGAATGGCCATAGAATTCCATGTGAAAATACTGCTAAATATCTAGGAATGAGATTAGATGTCAAATTGAAGTGGAAGGAACATATCAAGATAAAAAGGAAACAGCTTGATATTAAATATGGGCAAATGTATTTGTTGCTTGGTCGGCAATCCAGCTTATCTCTAAAGAACGAGATAATTCTATACAATCAGATATTAAAACCAATTTGGGTGTATGGGATTCAGCTCTGGGGTTGTGCCTGCAAGAGTAATGTCAATTTGATACAGAAATTTCAAAATAAAGTATTGAGGAATATGGTCAACGCTCCTTGGTACATTAGAAACAGTGATTTGCACAGGGATCTACGTATACCGTTTGTGTCTAGTGAGATAAGACGATTTGCTATGCACCATGAGTCCAGACTCCATCATCATGTCAACCCCGAGGCAGGCCTACTACTCCAAAATCAAGATATTATCAGGAGGCTTAAGAGAACGAAGCCTTTTGAATTAGTTTAAAACCTACTGGTGATAGTGAGTGCATACAGTTTCAGTGCTGCTCTCAGAACTGCTTTAGTCATCGTTGGATGAACTGAAGTTTTTAGTCTTGTTATAGTTTAAAAAAAAGTGAACTGAAAATTGATGTTGAAAAGTGAAAAGTGAACTGAAATTGATTGAGACTTTGTCTCTAAGACAAGTTACAATGACATTCATTAGGAGAAAAAAAATTAAGTAGGTTGATTCATGATTTTCAGGATACTTTGAACTATTGATTTAATAAAAAACTGTGATATTGTTTCAGCGAGGAAGACCTGCAACTGCAAAGACTGATTGAGCGACAGTCGATCAGCGAATCGCAGGCGAAGAAGCGGATCGCAGCGCAGATGTCGCTGGACACAAAGTGCGACAAGGCACACTTTGTCATCGAAAACTCTGGCAACCTGAACGACACTCAGCAACAGGTCGACCGTATTGTCTCCCTACTAAAAGCGTCGCGTCATCACTGGAAGCTTCGCATCGTCACAGGCCTGGTTTGCTCGGGCCTTGTTTCGCTGGTCGTTTGGCTAGGAACGCGCTACCTGCTCTCGTCGCAAAACAAATCCTCCGAATCCAGATAGTCGATTAGTGCTAACTACTAGGGTTATACCTATCCGCTAGGATAGGGTATTGTCAATTAAGGCTGTTGACTGATATATTGGTTATCGGGTTTTGTGGTTCTTGGTGAGCCACAAAGTTTCTTCGGTGGGTTGAATAGCTTTCAAATTTTTACTGAAAATTCATATTTTGATGAGGGTTGAGCCCAATTTTTGGGAATTTACAGATGGGCCACAATCTATTTGCTAGAAAACTTTCATTTTCATCAGTAAATCATGGTGTCTCATAAATCAGATATCAGAAATAATCATGTCAAATGAAAACATCATCTAAAAATAAAATTGCTATAACAGACACTAACGGAACATGTGGTTGGTGAATGACTATAATTGCTTTGCTCTCTCTCTAGACAGTCGGTGAGCGATATAAGAGAGCATATCGAAACTAGAGCGATTTAAGCTAAACCATTACTCTCTTCTAGATCGCTTTTATACTGTCCTGGCCGAGCTAAAAGATTTCTCAAACCGCCACTTTCGCTGGTTTCTGCTCCAGAAACAATTGACTTATTGGTCACCAGCTATTTACTTGAAAACTCTCAAAATTTTCTTTTTATCAGTAAAAAATGGTAGAATATGTTCATAGATAACAGCTTTATTATTATATCTGTCTCAAATTTAATTTTTATTCATTCTTTGTAAGATTAATATGTATTCTTTCAATCACTATAGATATTCGTAATTTGCATGTCAATTTCACTCACTACCTAATCAATCATTCATATTGGATTAGTCTCCTACTAACTAATTTTACTCCTGTACAAACTCACTAATCATCTTTCATTTCTGTTTAATATGCTGTTATCTATTTGTAATGAGAAACTGATAACTCTATTGTTGGATTTGGTCTTCTTCGGTTATTCATGTCATGTATTACTAAAGTTTTATTCTCCTAGATTTCGTGTCGTAGCGCTGTTGAAGTTGGATTGTGTTTTAATAATCATTCAGTCATCTTTGTCGACTACGCTTCAAGCTACTCCTTAGAAACTCATAGCTCTAGATTTTCATCCATATATCTTTCCCTCAAATTATCCCTGAGAAAATATTCTTCTTGAAGTGAGATATTTTAAATATTTGGGACCTGATATGCTAATTAATGAACTGTCATTATTGGTTATAATTGCATTACAAGTATCATAATAAGCTAGCATTATTAGTTACATTCCAGAGATTAAAGGAGTCAAATGATAAACCGGTATGTTGCAATAATTAAAGCTTGCAATTTCCTAGAGTTATTATTATTTTAAATAGTATTTTTGTTACTTTAGTCATAGGTTAGTGTTCAATGATCTATTTTCAATCGAAAGTATAGTTTTCAAAATTCTAATCTTATCATGTATGCAAAATTTTATTCTCTTGGAAATATAATCACTAAATTGTGAATTTTAATCATCATTATAGTACAGCATGAAATTAGAAATTTAAAATAGTTCGATTTATAGAATCAATCTAACTTATTAGTGGTTTAACATTGAAGGATGTCCTGGCAAAGAACGGTTCTATAATGTAAGAACTAATCTTGCAAGTATATCAATGATGATAATTGTGTATGAGTAGCTTAATAATTTGTAATTTAGAGAAAGATATTTCAATCTTATCCTTACTTTATTTCTATCGAAATGATTCCTTATGTTCGTAATGAATACATAAAAAAGAGTTACCCAAGAAACAGAAAAGATACCCAATACAGGAAGTCACAGCCTTAATTTCGATCTGCACAATTTTAATTCAGATAATCGGTAGACTTTGATAAGCATTTCTTTTTTTTAGGCAACAGGTCTGTACTGCTGGGAGGTACACAAGCCTTAAAGATCAGTTACCACACATGGTAGATAATAATTTTTGATAGTTATAAGTTTGAACAAATATTTGCTTCTTTTATACGGTAAACTGTACATAAGTTCATGTACCGTACTGTTTTTCATGGAAAGTCAATATTTTTAACAAATTTCTTCCTGAAAAAGTACTCTGATATTAGTAGGTTGAAAACCTAGAAATCCAACTTTTTTTCTTATTTAATTTTGACTATTCCAAGATTATTGTACTTCCAATCTACAAGTGTCAAGATATTTTCTTTTCAGAACAAAAATTATCACACTATCTTGTATTTTGAGGTCTGCAATTCCATGAGTAGCCTATAAATTCAACTGCTCTGTCAATCTTTCAACTAGTTTTGTAGTTATACATCTTCCAAAACTGATATCCTTCCCCAACCATCATACCGGATACCGGAGTTTACTAGGATTTGCTTGATTTGTAGGATTTAAGTGCTCACAACCAATTCTTTTCCTATTATTTTTGTTGTTTTTAGCAGTTTTTTTTATAATACGGGATTGTTTTATTTTTCGATATGTTTAGACCTAAGGCATGTGTGCTTGTTTTATTTAACAATATTTATTATTCTAGTGATGAAAACAATAAATAATTCCAATTTTATAAAATTAACATTACGCTAGGCTATCGAAAGTATGCATGTAGGGTAGAAAGACATTTTGTAAATTATAAATTCATTTATGAAACTCAAATTGTTTTCTTATTCATAATTGTTATTAGCCCTTTTCCTTGTAAATTATTGATTTGTCTTCTCGAAATTTAAGACAAAGTATCACTAAGTTATTAAGTACCGGATTGATTAATTGTGTATTCTTGCATCAGTATTTTCTTCAATACTTCATTCTATTGAGAATGTTTTTATACAGTATAATGTCATCCAAAACATCGAAAAATACGTTGGCTTTTCGAATCAAGCAGTATGGGTGTTTCATTTCTTATATAAATATACAGAGTTATTCGAATAAAGTATATTATTATTCTACAAACAAATATAGATAAAAACATTTATATGTGTCCAAAAATGCATCGCTACCAAAATAAATTAATGAAGGCGGGGAATTCCAAATTTTTCCCAGTAGCTCAATAATAATTAATTGAAATTGGTTTTATTCAATTACTTATTACCTGATTACCTAATTGGTTCTATTCTAATTACTTATATAATAGGTAATAAGTTTCTTTCAAATGAGAATTATTCATAATTTCAATATATTCTCATGAGGCCAACTTGAGGTTATAAAATTTTGAGAAAAATATGGAATTTTCGGCCATTATTATCTCAAAGATACTTACGTTTTAGGAAACTTTTTTTATAGGTGTACCTTGTTTGCTTGAAGAATCAGTTCCCGTGTGTTGATATCATGCAACTATCAACCTGCATAGATATTCATCCTGTTCCTGTTTTTCAATGCAATAAAAAACTATATTTGTGTGAATGAAAATTGAATAACTCAATCCTAACTATGGATAGGATTCCAGTAGCCTAACTACATATAGACCAACTATGCATCAGGCTCAGTAGGGTTGTATTTTTGTTGCGGATGAGGAGGCTCATAATTGTTGATTGTCTATAGGTACCTGACATTGTAAGCCACTCCTATCATTTTACATTGTAAGCCACTTTTCATCCGGTTGAAAGTGATTACAGTCTTCAATCTACAGTATACATGAGTGCTTGGAGTTTGTAAAGAAAAATATAAATTCATTCAATCTAGCCAATTCATGTTCATACAGCGAGGAGAAACCAGATTATATTCAAAACAATAGTCAGATTATGGAGAACAAGCCGGCGCTTTCCCTTATCTGGCTTGAAGTTTTTTAATATGTTGCTATTGCTATATGTATATGGAATGTGGAGCATGTCCATTGCACATTCACTAGAGACTAGACAGTTCATGTCATGCTGGTTGATCTAGGTACCTGTTTTATTCTATTATGAATTCAAAGAGGCCAACCTCAATTCATGATTGCCAATAATTCATCTGACCTCTGATTTTAATAAATTGGTAACACTCTTTATTTAAATAGTAACAACCGTGAACCGTAGCTTATTATATCCTAACTCTATCTGTAGTATAATACTTATATTGATTTCATGAATTTTGACATCTACTTATAATAATTATTATTATACTTCATTTAATTGTTACAATAACAAGGAAGACTACAGGCATTATGCCCAAAACAGTCTTCACTACTATTTACCGTCAAATTAACCAATGTTACTGTAAGTGCCTACATAAAAAAATAAAAAAGAAGAAGATGCAAATCGCCTTAGCTATAAGAAACTTAACTGCTAAAAAACTAACACGGTACATCTATCGACTCTTATTTGAAATGAGATGATTGAATATTAAATTATTGGACGGTATTGAAATGTCTAATGTAAATTACTCTAGGCCTATATGTATTTTTTGGCTGAAATAAATAATTGAATAAGGGAAGAAATGAGGAATGCGGTTTGCAAGACTCTAACGACAATTTAAGGGACTCAAATCTATAAAACTGTGGCGAATCAAAAACCTTTGAATATAATTATACGGTACAGGTATGTTTTCAAATGTTCGATCGGGCTCTTATTGAAATCTCATTAAATTATTGATATTTGTAATACAGCAAGTCAGCAAGCCAATAATTATGTAATTATTTGAAGCTGGTATTTTAAATAAAGTGCAAGTTAGTTAGGGAAACATTTATTGGTAAAAAAATTGGTTAGAAAATGTATTATTCAAAATCTACAACATTCTGAGTCTGCGGCCCATTTGAAATTGGAGCTCATCAGACATCAGCTGCCAACCCCTAGAATGCTGAGTAGGCAGAGTTGCGGAGATTTTATTATTAAATTTTGGTTCTGGTATGAAAAAACTACCAGAAAAATTATGACTCAGGAATGAATTGATTGGATTTGCTTTGAATTCTCACAAATCCTTACCTCTTACTAAAATTTCAATTCATTTGACTTATTTATCTAACTTTATTTAAGTTGGTAGTTGATCTCAGCTTTTTTTTGTTTCAACACACCGCTTTCTTAGGTTATGTTTGTGTCAGATTTGGGATTACATCTTTCTAAATAATATTTATTATAATATTATTTGTAATGTTGACAACAGACTCATTATTATAGCAAATGATCCATTTTATTAATGAGTGTTTGATTTTAATGTGATCTAGGCAGATAAGTGTGATAAGATTTAAGAAAATAAAATTTCAAGAGAATGTTCAGAAACATTTGAACGATTATTCACTGTTATTCAAAATCATCTATTACTCTATAAAAATTTCAGAATGCTGTGTGCTTGGAGAATTATTCATAGTAAAAGTTTGTATTTCAGACAAGTTTCAACAGTATGCAAAAACATAATAAATAATATAAACTTTAGGCATGATATTTGCAAGTTCTCAACTTTATGTCGTTTGAATTCAAACAGTTATATAAATAAAACCAATTTTTTCAAAGCTAATTTTTTAAGTTCCAGTACAAATGTCAGTCAACCTAGTAGTAAGTTGTATCAAGAAATTGAGAATGAAACGTTTCATGAATACATGAGTAAGAATTCTAATTATAAAAGTACTATCCACCAGTACAGAAGGAAGAATGATGACGTGATAAGTGAAGATGAATTTAATCGCATCATTGCTGTTGAGAAATGGGCTGACAAATCTGTCGACGAATTCTACTCTAGTTTTGTAAAAGTCGCAAACTACGCATCAAATGTCCTTCATGAGCCAATATCAAATTCCAAATTTACTGCCCTAAGCTTAGGCCTGAAAGATCATTGCGAAAGATTTCGACTCGAACATCTAATAGGTATTTTTGAGTGCCTTACTTTTTGGCCCGAGACACAGGGAACAAAAGCTCATAATTTTCAAGTAGCGTTTCATGCTTTAGATCATGCATGTATGCTTAGTAAGAATGAGTGGGACAAAGACACCGTTTTCAGAATGATTGATCTTTGGTTTGGGCTCAGATTAATGAGACTAAGCTTATTCGTCAAGAAAGTTATTGGAAGATTGATCGAGAGACCTGCAACGTAAGTTACGTTCCATTTTAAGCATATTTATAGGCTAGTCAGAATTTTTCTAATTATTCAAATCTAATGTCAAGTAACTCACCTATTGATTAAAACAATCGTTAGTTTCTAACTTTCCAATGCTGGTTTGACTTCATTATATTTTATTGTGATAATGTATAACTTACTCAAGACTAAGTACCTCCAAATTTGACCTGTTACCTCCAAATTTTTGCCATCCTTATAGGCCTAAATAATACTATACCCTATTCACGATCACTTGAGACGAAATAAAGAAACTTTTTGCATGTACAGGTAGCTATTTTTGTTTGAGCTTGAGGAAAAGCCAAGAACTGTGATTGACTACAGCTGTTCGACTGCGGCCAACCGTTGTATGAAGTAATACCTTCCTTTATCCGCACACACGCGCAAAAAATTTGTTTATTTCGTCTCAAATGATCGTGAATAGGGTATAGATTGAACAGAGCTTGTAAAACGCATGATCTGCAACATCGTACACTTGCTTAGTTTCTTTTAATCTATTACAATTTAAACATTCTAAAGCATTCAAAAATCGTGATGTGTGCAACGGTAACGGGAGTAAATGTGTGATATCAATATCGTATCAAATGAAGGGATGAAATTTTTCCCTTCACATAGCCTATCAGACGTAAATCATATGCATGATATTACCGGATTTGAACTTCACCAATTCAGCCTATTTCTTATAAACAAATCTAAATAGATAGGTAATGCAAATTAAGTTAATTCAATCCTTTCTTGTTTATGGATTTGAAAATTTCAATTTATCTAATTATGTCCTGCATTTCGATCTTGAAAATATGATTGAAAGATCCTCTAATTCTCCTGAATTCCTTTTTACGGTGTGAATAATATTTGTTAAAGTAGGTTTTATATAAAACTTACAAAACAGTTCTCCAACCTCTCTTTGTATAGTACAAAATGCCATCTTGACGGCAGCTTTAAAAAAAGTCTCTTTTCTTGACCAGCGCTTTGTTCAGGGAAAGCTCAGTAATGACATTAAGACAACTTTTCATTAAAAATAATTTCATTCATCTTCAATCAAGTATGCGCATTTTCGGAACCGTGACACATGTTCACAATACCAGATATGCGCATAAAACTGACATTTCAGCCATATCTTTGCAAAAAGCTTTTAATCAAATCAATTCCTTTTATATTATGTCATTTTCTATATCGTAACTTAACTTCCTACTTTCCTCAACAAATACAATTTTAAAACACATCAAAATCAGCTTTCAAATTGAAATTGAATAAATTTATTTTACAATTGGGAGTAGATAATTTAGAAAATATTATTTTTACCAACTACAATAGTCATCAATGATATTAGCAATGGTATTTTTTTGTTTGTGGAGGTATGTATCTGTATGGTATGGTATATATCTGTGAGGTATGTATATCTGTAGTTTCATTCTCTAATTAAATTGTACTTAATTAAGGAATGAAACATTGTAGCATTGAAACTTTTGTAACATTAAGGAATGAAAAATGATATGCATATTTATAAGAATTAAAATTAATCCAATTCTTTCTCAATATAATAACATTGTTTTGGTAACTTTGGTTTGCGCTCAGGCATCTAGCCCATGCAGACCATTTTCTTTTTTTTTCTTGCTCATTACTTAAAAAAACTCATCGTTTTTCATTGAAACTTAGCCATTCACCTGTGCATTTTTTACTAGATATTTCAGTTTCCTAGGTTGAACTTGAGTATGATTATTGTTTTATTTTGTATTGGAATACATGAGTACGGTACTAATTTTTATTTGTTTGTATACTATTGAAATAAAGAAATTTTATCTGTCTGTCTATAATGCAGTTAGTTGTAGGAACAATGGGTAGGATTAACTAGAATTTCTATCTCATGTCTTTCCACCGTGGTACTTGATATAACTTATTTTGTTTTTATTTTACAGTCTATCAGAACACAAAATAGTTCAGATTTTTTTCTATTTGAACACATTAAGATCCCTACCGGATGAAATCTCACTGTTCAACATGGAACTCGAGCTTGAAAAGTGCATTGACAAGCTGAGTGTAGAAGAACTGGGCATAGTGGCTATAGGATTCTTTAAATCACAGAAAAAATTTAATTCAAAAACACTACTTAATAAGATGATATTGAAACTGCTGGACAATATTGATAATGTTGGTATAATTACTGTAGCTGCATTACTCAAGGTAAATAGATCAATAGTTTTTATAGTTATGTTAAGGTTTATACCACTTTTATACATGTTTTTTCTTCTCACAGTAAAATGTTGTTACGTTTCCTAATACCATAGAATAATAGAGCTATATTTAATTCCTAGGATTCTCTTCTATAAAATCATAATCAGCAAATGTAGGTACTTAAAAACGTCCGATATATCTCATTGTGCATAGAAAAACGCATGCATAGAAGATTTATAAGATTGGGAAGTTGGTTACTGACGAAAGGAAGCAAGACACGATTTGCTCCGGATGTGCAGCATTGGAAAAATAATAGCTGGGTGCTACGCTTTGTGGTAGTCTGTCCAAGCAAGGAAGACAATCTGGCAAGAAATGAAAATGACTCCAGCTCGGTCAATATTGGTTATTATTTATTATTATATATAAATAAATAATAAGTGTAATATGGTTCACAGATTATAAATTTGGTCTCAAATCGTATAACTTATCGGAATGTTTCCTACAATTTGAGATTGGATTTATAATTTTTGAATAATGACCGAGCTGGAGTTATTTACCCATCTTGCCAGAATGTCTTCTTTGCTTGGACAGACTATAGCTATATTGACTTTACAAATTTCGTCCGTTTTCAGTCTTAGATAAAATATTTCTGCATTATTCTTGTACTGTAGGAAATTAAATCTAATTTATTCAATATACATTAAAATTACTATTAGACTTATACTTTGAAATACCAATCACTGTGATGGATCCTGCAATTAAAAGTTGAGTTGAATTTACAGTAGAACGTCGATAATCTGGACGTCGAAAATCCGGACCGTCGATAATCCGGATTCGTCTCCAGCAAGAAATGAAAATATTTGTACCGTCTGCCCTTGCACCAAGTTCTTTACTAGAGAGTGGGCGATGAGAGAATAAATACTGTAGTGTTTAGCGAAGCGAAGTAAATAATTTTCTAGTATTTCCTAATAGAAAATACACTATTTTAAAAAAGTTTTTTCTCAAATAGAGGCCTGCTGGCCCTTTTTGTAAGGTAATTTCGATAATCCGGATTGGGTCAGGTCCCAATTAATCAGGATTATCGACGTTCTACTGTAATTGATTTTCTCTTTTTGTAATATCATGTAAAATGAAAGGAAAATTTAATTTATTGTTATATTGTTCCAGTTGATAAGATACACGTTTAAAGACAATAATATACCATTATCAATGGAGCTGATTGACAGGCTGGTACCGAAGATGGATCAATTCACATTGCAGACAAATCTACATCTTCTACTGCTGTGTGTTGACTGCAAAATTGACAATTACGAATGTGTTTCAAAATTCATGGAAATGTTTTTGGCTGACCCAAAAGCTGCTAGATTGAAGGTATTTTCTCGTTATTCATATATTCGAACTCAAATTAATGATTTTTTAAGTTATGTTAGTTATCTCAAATCCAAATATCGTTTATTCCACAATCAATATACACTACACGAAAAAATATTAATAATAATGCAATCTTATAAATTTAGTACTAGATTAAATTCTCATTTATAATTATGTAGTAGGAGTGAGCCTATATGGGCACTATGGAATCTATTGCTCTTTTTTCCTTGTTTCTGCCTACCCACTTTTCTCATCCTGGACGCTATAAGTTACTATCTTTCTTTCATCATTCTCACTTAGAAATTTTCTATTTCTAGCTCTTCTTTCTGATTTCTTCTCTCTTCTGTTTCTCATTTTACGTTTTTCTCACTTTCAAGTACGCTTATTCCTTGAAAATCATGTGGTATATTACTATTCTAGCTATTATTCTTTCATGGTTACAACACATCCGCTTCTCAGACAGAAAGTTACCTAATTATTGAATGTTCTCAGTAGGCTAACTCATTTCAATATTTGAAAATTTGTATCTCTTCTGAACCTAGTCTATATCTTTCTCGACCCATATAATATTTTCGTTGTCTTGTTATCACTTTATAACTTTATATTATTCATTATATTTCCTCTATTGTAGGAAATGGAGAAGTTATCTAGTTAGTCTCTTTAATATATTTTTACTTGTAAAATCATGTGAATTTTCATTAATTTTAGGAAATGGAGAAGTTGGCACTAGCCATAGCCAAATTCAGTTACGATTCACCTTTAGCTAAAGAAACAAATCAGAGAATCGTTTCTGAATTGAAGAAGACAGAGAGACAAGAGGAGCTAGCACTACATGGCCGTTCCTTTATAAAGTGTGTGTGCAGCTTGGCTGCTTCAGGGCTATATGACAATCTGCTGATAGCAACTGTTCTCAATAAGCGGTTGTTAAAAGAATACTATAGTAAGTATTTTTTTAATGTCCGTATTCAAATATTCTTGTATTTCTCTTCTTTAGTAGTCGTTATCCCTCTCACTACCCACGCACAGGCCCGAGAGCCCATGTGGGCATCACCCTCAGAAAAAATAGAATAACTCGTTCAAAATCTCTCTTTCTTATCTGAGGTAACAGCTGTAATGTATTCAATAAAGAAAATTTAGTATTGTTTGTTGGATTTAGAAGAAAATAAATTATTGTAAAATTAAATACTATGAGTTGTTTATTAAAATTGAAATATAATTTTGTTGTTCAATCCAATGAGAATAGTTTGTTGTAAATTAAGATGATATATTGGAATTTATTAATATTTCTAGGAAGATAATATTTTTTCGAAATACAAAATATGTTTCTTTAATTATCGACTCAGTAAAATTGATCCAAAAACGTAATCAAAGTGTTGGCTCTCACTTTACCCTAAATGTTGGGAGGAGTCGGGATGGTCGATCTGCAGTAGATGTTTCCAGGTCCCGTCCTTGCCTGTCGTGGATTCTCACCGTCGTCGACATTTTTTCTCTCTTAACCACAATAGGTCCCTCATTGTGAAAATTCATGGGAAATAATAAAATTATGTAGTTCTATTGAACATTGAAGATGATAATTCAGCCCAATTGACTGCAACACACTAAACAGCTCATCGATTTTCTTTTATTTTAGATTCTGAATCAAAATAAAATAAATTTTAATTATCATTTTGATTTTCACAGGTTCCCGTTATGGAATGGATCCAGAAGTAGTTGCTCTTAATAATACGGTTGAGTTGGAAATGCCTGATTACATTGGAGAAAAGCTGGATCCCAAGGCTGTATTCTACGTTAGTAGAGTGAGTAGATGCTTCTCTTGAATTGAATATAGCTTACCAACAATATAATATTCAATTAAATTGAAGTTGAACCAAGTATGTCAAGGGATTGTGCTTGTTTAGGCGTAAAATTGCATTTAATAATGGCACTTACAAGTTTGTATTGAAACAACTGAAAAATATTATGAATATTACATTTGAATGAAGTCCATATTTCATATAACTTACAGTACTTTTATGTTGAAAGGTAGTTGATAGTGGAAAACTTGAAAATCCTAAACAAAATTAGATTGTAGTTCAAAAGTAAGACTGGCAATAAATATTGAATTATTTTTCACTTGATCACCAAAGATCATTGGCACATCATTTTCTGTTTGGGGTAACTTATTTGTGTTTCATTTGCAGTCTATTCAGTTTTTAATATTAATAGGCTATTTATAGGTTTTTTAAATTTATAGGCTTTTCAGATTATTGGCTACCCGTTGAATATTGAATTTGAAGTAAGTCGCCGAACTCTTCAGAGTCTAGATTAAATCTAGTTTCTAAACTAGATTCAATTAAAATTATAAAAAAATTTAATTGAATTTTTATGAGAAACGGTGTAGTTTTCAGTACCTCATAAGTTTTCTCATTATTATTGTGTCTTTCTGATTTCAGAAACACAGTGTTGTTGATCTATCAATGAAGTACCGTGTAATGAGGGATTCGTGGATTATTCTAGAATTACTTGAAACGATTGGCCAAATGTGTCAGCCCAATTGTCATACATTGAAATATGTCCTTCCACATTTTAGTCGACCAGGTATTTTGACTCAGATTGATTAGTACTCAATTAACTTGAGGTATCTGAAGAAAATATAACTGATAATTATGAACTGATTACAATATGCAATTTAAATTCAACTACATCATTTCATAACTCAGCAGAAAAACTTCTGGGGAACAAAAGATAACTTTTACATTTTCCCTATTTCAGCCTCACGATCAGTTTGAATACTGCTCTAGCTCAAAATTGAATAATTTAACTTACAATAGAACGTCGATAATCCGGATCAATCTCCAGCAAGAAATAAAAATATTAATTTTGTACCGTCTGCCCTAGCACTAAGTTCTTTACTAGAAAGTGGGCGATGAGAGAATACATAACTTACTGTAGTGTTTAGCGTAGTGTAGCGTTAGCGTTATTGTAGTGTTTTGTCCTAATAGAAAATATACTATTTTAAAACAGTTTTTTTCTCAAATAGAGCCTTTTTGTAAGGTAATTTCGATAATCTGGATAATTTGATAATCCGGATGGGGTCCCAATCGATCCGAATTATCAACATTCTACTGTATTTTGACCATATTGTTAGAAATTTCATTCAGGGTTATCCAATATCATGATCTATGTAAATTTTTGTTATAAATGAACGTGAAGAAGTTTGAAAAGACTTGGGGAAATGAACATCTTGTTTACTGTATAGAACATACTAATCAATTTCAACCCAAAATTATCACAAATTATGTTAGTTGTTACCGTATTATAATTTATTAAATTCTTTAACAAAAAAAAAGAATATTCTTCTAATTATTATTACTATTTACTAGTGATGTCACACCAGGGCGGACTAGAAACGGACAAAAATTCCCTGGACCTACACAAAACTTCCAGATGGGTCTGGCCTGGTGAGGTGTGGTCCAACCTATTTCAATGCTAAAGCCTTCACATTCTGTCAAAGCGATCATTTTGTTCGTTCGTGTTCGGTCTGGCGTAACATCACCCTTACTTGTTTTAAAAAATGAAAAAAGTCCTCGATAATGAAAATTCTATATCTTCATAGATAGATAGATGCCTTTATTTTCCACTAGGTAAAATACATAAGTGATGTGGGCGAAGTTGAGGCACAATAGCCCCCTCTTCCACTTAACCCACAAATACGTAGAATACTGAACCAATATATCATTCTAATCTTACAATAACATTAATTTTCAATTCAATATATTCGCAGATATGATAGTGAATGTTACCGACGATTTGAAATTCAAGCCTGTGCCAAAGAGTGTGGTGGACAAAGAAGATTTCACGGAAATGATAAAATGTCCAGAGAGCGTGAAATTGTTGGCTCTTGTATGCGGCAGCAGAGGAATGTTCACATATGGCACCAACGCTCTCCTGGGCAACTACAGAAGAAAGCTGCATCAATTGACACTAATTGGATATAATCCAGTTCTGGTGAGCTATTTATTATTGCAGTTCATCGTATTATTGAACATAAAAAAATATTCGTATGACTTTTAATGATGGGAAGACCTTTATTGGGTGGTTCCACTTGGCCAATGTGTACTTGGCTAAATACTGGTCGCCCATCCAAGAGCAGTCCACAGTGCTCGTGACTCAACTTCACGATCACAAACCAGCTTCCCTCACCGAGTGGCCATAACATAGTAACATCATAACTATAATACTTATTGTTTGCAATTGTTTGTTTTTTTGTTACAAATACACACTATTGCGAAAAAAACTAAAATCAAATTTCAAGCTTATTAATGTGATGTTTTGAGAGGTATCCAATTGATTGGAAGATCCGTAAAGATACTTTACTCTGAAAAGTTTTTCTGATAACATTCTTTCTTTGAATTGGATGAAAGTCAGGAAGTCAGGATAAACGACACATTGAGTGAGCCTGGTGACATTACAATAGGAATACCACAGGGGTCGGTGTTTTCAAGTACCTTATTCCTGACTTTTATAAATGATTTGACGGATGCTGACCTACAAGAAGAAATTATATCTTTTGCTGACGACACAGTCATATTTTACTCTGCAAAAAGCAATCAAGAGCTGGAAAATAAGCTAAAAGAGGATCTAAGGCACCTCAGATGGTGGTTCTGTGAGAATAAACCAACTATTAATGAGAACTATTAATCTAGCATACTAAAATTTAAATTAAAAACACAGATCAAAATTTAAATAACATTTACTTTCACACAATGAAGTGCATGCATGAAGGGGAAAATATAATGTTATGTAACTGTGAGGTGATAGAACAAACACAGACGGTCAAGTATCTAGGTCTTATATTAGACGATAGGCTAACGTGGTCAGATCATGCGCAGAAGATAAAAAATGAATTATTTGGGTACATTAGGAAGTTTTATTACTTGGAACAGTTGTATTAAAGAAGTGTTGCTGCAACTTTATCATGCACTCATTGGTTCAAGAATAGATTATGGATTAATATGTTATGGTAGTGAGTACAATGTTAATATCAAACCTGTGATTACAGGCCAGAAACATATAATCAAAATTATGTGTAACAAACCCCTACGATTCAGCTCCATGCAGCTCTTCAGAGAATTATCGATATTATCTGTAAGACACTCATTCTTGTATAAGTCGATTCGTGATTTTTTCGTAATCATTTATTTAATAATCAAACGAAAATAAGAATAAACCTCAGAAACTCTCAAAACATCAATCTTCCAGAACCTCGACTAGGGCATTCCAGACGCCATTTCAAGTACATAGCTATGAAAATACACAATTCACTTCCCACATTCATAAGAGAAATAAAGTCACATCACTCGCTTGAGAAAAGTATTAAAAAATTCATATTACAAATAGACAATGCAAACTATGTTTTGACAAACTATGCTAATTTTATAATTAAAATAACAACACTTAAGAAAGATATAAGTTCAATGAATAAAAAATATAATACAAGAAAAGTAGCCACCACTCTGTAGAGATAGCTTTTAATTTTAGTATGGGTATGCGTGTGTGGTGTGTATGCATGTATGTGTGAAAGTGTGCATGAATGAAAGTATCAATGAACTTGTATTAGTAATAATTCATTAAAGTGTTCCCACTCAGGATATCCTATTGGGAAACAAATATTTGATAAGAATAAAATGATTTATTTGTCTTCGTAATTGATTTCTTTTGTTGTTTAATGAATTTGAAATTTGAAAAAAATCTATATTGGTGTTCGGGAAAGAAACGTATTTTACATTGTTACATTTTTAAATGCTCAACGTTAACAGTGTTATTAAGTAATAGAATGTAGTGACTCATTGATGGATAAAATTCAACTTTTCTGAAACTAAGTCCTTAATAGAACCTAAAGAAGAGTAAGTCTGAATAGATTCATATTTTCAATTTTCGAAGATATAATTTTTAATAAGTCAGATAAAAGAAGTCGATGGTACAGTTTCCATGCTCAACAAAAAACTGATTGGAAATTCCTTTATTGACTTGAGTCATAAGATATCAAAATAACTACAAAGAAAGCTTAATTTGGGTTTGAATTCTTCTCAGGTTCCGTAATAATTTATTCTAGAAAAAGAAATGAATGAAGAATACAGTATTCATACAAAAATACTAAATGGTTTCAATTTTTTTCAATTTCACATCATAATTATTTTGAACAAAAACATTATATTAGGCTATATTGATAGGACATTAACACAATTTAATTTTTGTTTTCCAGATACCTTACTATGAATGGGATAATTTGAATTCCAATGATAAGAAAATTGCATATATTCACAAAAAGATCGAGCTCGCTGTCAAGGATGATTCATCGAGTGAGAAAAGTTGTGAAAGAAGAGTGGAGTGAATGCTGTGGAATTTATTGAATTTATATTGCGGATGATGAATTCTCAACTAAACAACTAGAAAAGGTCGTAGTGTTGAATGCAAAATGCAACAATAGTAGAATACTTGAAAATGATTCAAAATTTGAACAATTGAATCCTTTGTCCTTTGTATATTTTGTAAATATAACAGATTTTTTAAATTGTGAGATTTTTGCATCCATAACAAATAGCACATTCAAATAACCAAATTTATATTGAAATAGGGTTATTATCTGGTTCATATTCCCTTATGTTGAATTTCGACTTTTATAAACTGCATCAATGTTCTAGTTTGAGAAATATTAATATATCCACAAAAATAAATTCAAATTTCGAACAAGAATAGATAAATTTTCTGATGAATAAATCATTATTTCATTATTATTTCAAATGATCCTATTAAACACATTCGAAATGATTGAACATGATTCACATATCTAATCTTAATTTTCCCAAGTTAAATAAAATAATCATCACGATTTCCATTTAACATGAATCATATCTAGATAACATAATTTTGCATTAATCATCTCTAGATTTGATGTTTCTAAAAATAATTCGAACGAGCTTATCTGAAAACAAAACAAGTTGCACAATAATTTTGTGTAGCCGATCAATTCAATTTGCCAACTCTATCTTAATCTATTGTATTGACTATTGATGCAGAACAAGTCAATTCAACAATAAATAAAAGTAAGTTTAAGCTCAGGTATTAAATTAAGAAAGTTAGATTCTTAGTAATTGAGATGTAGCTACTGCTGTAGTAATGCTGGAGCTACAATTTATTGAGATATAAAAAATATAAATCCCATTTCTTCTCTAGTTTTCATCTCTAATCATTCATTTCTATTTATTTTCGTAAGAGCTGTTCGCCCTTCTCAAATTTTATAAATAGGGTCATATGTTATTTTTTTTGTTGCTGACTGTAAATTAATGACTAATGCATAGACTAATGTCATTGCCATTGCTATCAGCTCGAAAACATTGATCTTCTTTATCCATTGTTTGTTTTCTGTCTTCGCTCCTTTCTCTCTTTCTCTACAGTACCAAACCGTCTTGACTCAGTATCTACTAGACGTCAACTTGGCAACTACTTGCTGCATGTACTTGGAATTCAGTCGTACACTTCGTAGAAAATGCGTCTTCGTCTGATTCGATTTGAAATTCGGATATCTACTGCGCATGCTCGGTAGAAGTGAGGTGGGTGAGTCACGTGGGACGCCCGACAAGTCTTACCTAGCTATTCAGATCCAGAACATCCAGTTTCAGTTTGGCATTGATACTGATAAGAACGAAGCAAAAGTAGCCAGTGACAGCTAACTGGTGACAAGTGTTGAAACCCTCAGGATTCCTTTGAAACCATTTTGAAGTGTAAGTTCTCATTTCGACAATTTTTTCTATTCTTATTTTATAAATGTTTTACATCTATTACAGTGTTGATAAATTGTTTTTTCCAAGATAACATATATTTCATTGTGTTATCCATTATGATAACAGGTAATTGTTTGAACTTGATAAAGAAATACATCAGAAGTTTAACCCACGATGCGCTTGATTACATAATATAGTGGAATAATGCCAAATTAAATGCAAATAGTTTCTTCTCCTAGAATAATAATATTGGAAGCGTCTTTTAGTTTCTACATGTAACATAAAAATATTTCAGAACCGGTATCTGGGAGTTCACAGTAGGTATCTTTGGTGTAAAAAATGAAAGTTTTCACTCAAGCTTTAACACACGTCACAAGTTTTATTATTTTTCATCAAGTGTTAGCTTATCTAATGAGTAAACGTGAAGGATACTTGACTGAACTTCTTCGATAAGTAATCTAAGTTACTGTATCCGGTCTTGGTTTGACATATTTTCAAACTATGATAAGCTTTAAAACAAAAAAACTTGACAGAATATAGGCTATTTTCATATTATATTCGATATAAGAATAGCTTACTTATAAGAAATTAAATAATAAAACACAGCACTCTTGAATGTTTTTATTTTAACACTATGTGTTAGTTAGTTTCGCACTCATAAAAGTGAATATTTTCAAATGTAAGTTTCAGCATGCCCTGACACGTACACCATACAGTGTTTATATTGTAATAAAAACATAAAAAATGTGCTGTGATGTGTTATCTATCATTTTATTTATTATACATGCATGTTTAGTCCTCAAGAAAAGATTGAATTGACTAACCAGTTTCTTCATTTCATTCCAAATTTTCAAGAAACATATTTTTAGCTTACCGTCTTTAATCACATTAATCACAGCCGCCTCATTCAGTTTAATGTTTGTTTATTATTTTAGATAGAAGCATTTTGAAAAGAAGCTATCAAAACACATTAGGTACCGGCGCCTATTTTTAGAAGCAAGAATCTTGCTTGTTTGCTCTACTGAATACACAAACGTGAACTTTCCAATGATGCAATACAGGCTATGTGGGGCTGTGGGCCTTCTATTGCTCCTTAACAATGAAGATTCCACTGTTTTTCTATTTAAAATGTAATATTCATGTTAAGAAGATTTACTGTTCCACCATTTCATTAACTAAATTGAAAATTATTGTCCATAAAGCGAATTTACAATCAAGTAAGCTATAATGGGCTTATGATATGATTTTGTTTGATTGTAAATTGAATTGTTTAGATTTTATATTTTCTCAATTTATCCTGATATGTGCGTTTTGTTTTTCTATTTCACGTCTAATGATTATGCAGTCGCATATGGAGAGAAGTGAAAAATAATATAATTCTTTTTTTATTGTTGTGGCAACTTCCTGTTAGCAACGAACGTGCTTTGAATGTAAGCGCTATTTACTGTACTCTATCCTTTTTTTCGTAAATTTTAGAATTCAACTATCACACTCTGACTTGAGTAATTATAAATAAGTGCGTGATATTATAACTACATGATATTACACATAATAATTCAATTGAATGTTTCCTCTTTCCTTAGGGCTACTTATCAAAGTTTTCAAATAATGAAAATTTAAGTAAGTTATACTTTTTCACCCAAAAAGGATACTAAGATTTACATTTATTGATAATTCAATTGAAACAATAATCAACATAGAGATTACATGTTTCGGGATGGAATGAAGACTTATATAGTAAGTAGATGGAATTTTATAATATTCATGATGTATCAAATAAAATATATACAGTAGTGAGAAAAATTGCCGGTTTATTAAAAACAAGTGAAATCTCTTAAAGTATTAAATTTTAGAGTTTGATGGATATGTGTGAGAAAATATACAGTGAGAAAAATGGCCGGTTTATTAAAAATAAGTGAAACCTCTTAAAATATTAAATTTTAGAGTTTGATGGATGTGATCATGTAATGATGAAATTAAAGACTGGCTGAATAAATGTGATTACATTTTGTATTACCCCTTTATGTAGGTGTATTACAAATTAAATTGAATTAATTAGTTAATTAATTTATTTAAATTGATTAAAAGAAAATGAAAACTTCGTAGCGAAATTCCGCTCGGTTTTGGTGAAACAATACCGGTATTGTCTCGCAAAACACGTGATTAATTTCACTACAAAGTTTTCATGTTCTTTTAATTAATTCATCAGTGAAAAAAGATGGATGAAAAACAACATAAAAATAAAATTTTTTCAATGGCTTGTCAATGATCGCCATTTTGGGATAACAATTCTCTAATTATTATCGCTGCACAGTACAATGAATTCGATTCTTTGAATAAAATTTCTCGGCAATAATGCTCTAAGAAAAGATATTTTCCGAAGTTTAATTCAATTAGTAGGAAATAATGATGAACTATTTTAATTAGAACGGTTCCCTAATCAAGATCTTACATAAGACAAAGAGTATTGTGCATGGATCCAATGTTGGGCAATCCGCAATACTATAGCAGCTCGGAACATGAAATTCGTTAGATAATAGTGATGTAGTTATTTATTGCAGCATGAATCATTTCGTTCTATGCGATGACGTATGGCAAACCAATTCGGTTTGGTTCTCCTGCTACGGGCCTACAAGCCACAAAAAGTCAGTGACCTTGACTCAGTTTGTGTTCAGTTTGGTTGTCGGCGAATTTCCTGTTTTTTTACTGTTTTTTAATGTTAAACAGTTGAATTGAGCATAAAGATACCAAATACAATTATTTAATTAAATTTGTAAATATTTATTCTTCAAAGTAACATCATCATGCCATATTTTGGTTTGGATCGTCATATTCAATCTGTAGTTCTAATAATGGATCTTTAAAGTCGCAATGGATTTAAACATCTTCATGAGAGTTTGAGTCAGTTGAATGCTGGTAATACTGGACTGGATTGTAGGCTACATGCCTGAATAGACAGATATTTAGAAGCAAAGCCCAATTCTGTAAACTCCATAAAACCAAAACAGACATTTTTGTCTTATTTGTATCTGGGTTATTTCGTATTTTGATAGAAACAAATGTCAAGACTTTTGTTGAGAATCGAAAATCAACACTTGTTGATGCTCATCATTTCCCATCTCGCTCATTATTTGGAGAAAGAATGTAATTCTATCGTTAAGAGAACCCGATTCTTGTTTATTATTCTTTTCGAACAGTAATCCTAGTTACGGCACTCTTGAGTTTTCCTCTTGAACTTCAGAGAGTATTAGGCCATGTGGTCGAATATAACAAGAAAAAACAAAAAGAAAACAGGCCTTTATACTAGCCAGCGCACATCGAGAATCACCACACTTATTGACGTGATGGAGGAGCTTGATCTTGAATTTAGTCTACAACTTCAATGATCCAACTCCAACTTGAATGATCAAATAAATTGGAGAAATAATCATGCCACACTCTAGATTATGGAGTAGTCTTCAGCTTATTTTATCATTTTTTCTCTAATCGTTTTGTTTTGAGAGTTTGAGATCTTTTATTATTCTAGTCTATTAGTAAACTAGTCAATATAGATACTCGGTATACTCTGAATATTCGGTACTGAATAGAAATTGAGGAACCGGTACCAAACAAAAATTGATGATTCTGAATAAATATATTGTATTATTGAGATTAGCATAGTTTTATTTGATGTACATAGGATTGATTTTCTTTCTTTAGTTTATTGCGTTCTCAATTATAATTTTCTTTATTCTTTCTTTACAATTGCGACTTGGTTTCCAAGTATTTTAAGTGAAGGATGAATGAGTGATGATGAATGATGATGATAAAGGTTTAAGATGTAGGTTATATGTCTATCCACAATGTCCACTTTCACTATACTCACAAATTTCAACTCTCAAAAATATAAAAACCATGATTTATGAATTCAAAATTTGAAAGGCTGGTACTCAAATTAAAAATTAAAATTTTTGTATTGTACTCAATATGGTAAATAAGTTTGATTTGATTTCTGGGAAAACTGAAACTTAAACTGCCTTTACATTTTTGCATGTCTACATTCAGTTATTATTTTTCAATATTTCATGATTTGTAATGATTAAATCACATTTGACTTGGTTTTGCATGTCAACAGCAGTTATTATTGTACTGTATGATCTGTCATAAATGATCACTTGACTTTACTTTTGAATCTTCAAAATTATTAAATATCAAACACTAGTTTGTAGTCAATTGCTCGATGAGCTTGGTTTATGAAAATAAACATTTTTACCTAATTACTCAAAATAATATAGGTATAGGTGCCAAAAAATATATAGCCTTTATGACAAAATTATTATTATTTCCGTTTAAGTTTTACGTAAAAAAATTAATTGGGCCTAGAAAAATAATAAGGGTGGCATGTACTATATACAGTGTATGGTAATGAGTAAATTATTGTAATAATATTTTGAAATTTATTTCTCAGGTACCATACCGTATTTTACTCAAATAATGAACGTGAAAGTTGACATTTCTCTTAACCCAAAATAAACTGAAATGTATCTTGTTGAACTTTCTCATGATCACGGGTTTGTCTGTGATTTTAGTTGAATGTACTCGTAATATCGATAAATAGAAAGAAAAATTTTAAAAGAAACCGCAAACAGTCAAAGTGTTTGGCAAATTGTTGCGCAATGTAACTTGAGAACGACTATGCAAATGGTTGGCGTTATACAACGACAGAATTTGAAAAAGAAATAATTGTTTTGTACGATTATTATTTGCTTCTTTCAAATCCGCAATAACCAGGCTTTTATTCGCATATAGAGTTTTACAATGCATTATTTGCATCTGAGTTTTGGTTTTATTAATAGGTTATTTCACGGAGTTTATGAACACTTATAAAGTAGCCTTCCGTAATCGAATTTCTTCAATAGAAAATGATTTTGTTGTGTATTCATTTATGGAATTAAATAATCACAATGACTGTAAGATAATCAACTTTCCCATCTACTTTTTTGGTTGGTAGAATTTTAAGCAATAAATAGATAAAATAAATAAATAGCCTATGTAACATTTTAGTACATTGCAATTTTGGTTAAAAAATGGGATGGTCAATTTAGTGTAATTATTTGTCAATGGCAAAATAAGAATAAACTGGATAATACTTTATATTGTTATTATAACCTTTTCTGAACTGAATTTTTCTTCAAGGTAGGCTAAAGGGCCTGTGTCTGTTTTCTCCATCCCTAACATGGTAATTATTATGATTGTGTGTTTGTATCTCTGAATAAATAACGAATAAATAGAGATTCAGATAAACTAAAATAATTTTTGGGGGAATGATGACAGAAGAGATAAGAGAATGATGAGAACAATATTGTAATAATTTCAAAATTAATAGTAATAAATTCAGACAAGCTGCGATAACTGATGAAAGACTGAAAAGAGAGCATGAATAGACAGCAAGGAAACCCCAAACTTCCTATTCATTGAACAATATTTCAATTTCATCATTATTCGTCTATTTTTAATAGGTAGGCTACATCAATTTAAATCTAAATCATTGAATTCAAACTTGAGAAATAGTTCTTTAACCTATGGATTTTTCTGTGGCTAGGTTTTTCGGGAGAGAGGCTTTAATTATATCCTATTATATTAAGCGAGTAATTTCTGTATGTGGAACCACGGATCTAGAAAACGGCTCTAACGATTTCCTCAAAATTTGAAATGTAATATAATCGTGATGGAAAAATAAGATTGCACCAGGTCTCATGTCTGGGAAAACTCTCTGGCAGGATTAGTAAAAGAATAAAATCTTCCTTATTCAGGCATAATCCCAAGTATAATGGCTGTTATCGTTGACCAACGCTATCCAGCTGGAGTGAATGGAGTAACATTCAAGTCTATAACACATGTTCATGACTGTCACAAAATTGTAAGAGGTGATCATATCAATTTTGAATTTATTTTTTACAAGGAGGTTCCTTGATTTTTTTCAATAACAAATTTATGTAATTCAACAGTTCGGCCGCAGCTTCAGAGCGAAGCTCGACACCAGATATTGTTTTTGAATTTCTAAATAATTAAAATCTGAAATATATTCTTATTATATTTTTTATTGTATATTTTTTTATTGACTCATCTACATCAATAAATTTGAAGAAAAATTAGTCCTAGTTATGATATAGTCAGATTATGTCTCTATGCACACTTGGAAAGGGAGTAGCCTACGTCAACAACCTCGACCTTTAGAATTGCCGATCGATGTAATAAGACAGTATGAAAAAACTAAAGGATGAACAAAACTATTGTAATGAAGATAATAGTAATTCGATACATACATTCAAAAAGTAGGCCTAATTCTGCACAGGTGAAAAATTATTCGTACAAGAATAATAGGAAACAAAGAATGGCTAATGGACATGTTTTATAAGAACCCCCTTATTCTATGGATGAATAGCTAGCTGTCCTACACTGACTTTATACAATTGGTTAAAACTACCTACTGTTATTGAAATAATTTAATTATGTGGGATGGAAATTATGGTTTCTTAATAAGGTCAATATTGATGAAATGTCAACTACAAATCGTGACAGTTACAGTTTAGCCTACTTAAAAATTCATATAGTTTGTCCAAGCAAAGAAGACATTCCAGCAAGATAGGAAAATGAATCCAGCTCGATCAACATTATTGCTTCAAAAATGAAAAAATTGGTCTCAAATTGTAGGAAACATTCTAATATACAATTAGAGAATACATATATACCGTACCGTATACTTTTTTGACCGAGCTGGAGTTATTTTCCCATCTTGCCTGTAAGTGTCTTCTTCACTTGGACATACTATAACATAGTTATATATACAGAATTGGAGAAAAATGAGTAGAGACACCTGTTGTAGCCAATTTTCCAAATGCAAGGCTATCAATACATTTCAATTATTGGCCTCGCATGTCTAGCGATAAGCAATTTCAGCATTGATCGTTAACATCTAATTTTTTAAAATTATTTGTTGGATTCTGATAAGGGTTGAGAAGGTAATGAAATATTCAAGTTGAATTTTGTGGACTACTTCCCTTCATTAGTGAAACACTGTTTGTACGAAAATGCTTGCGATCAATAAAACAGTGTGGAAGAGTGACGCCACATAAACAATAATAATAACAAAGCCAACGCAATTTCTGAATTAAGTGCATGTAAAATTTCATGCCATCTAATCGACTTTTTTTGACCTCCTGATATGATCAACATCGCGTTTCTAAAGCTCACAAATCCTTTTCATTTTTATACATGTTTTAATTGTAGTATGATTAGGCGTACAGTTTTGTGTGGAGTATTCAATACAAAACAGGTCTACCTATTTGATAAAATGAAATTAGGTAATATTTAAAATCTTTAAATTGAATTTTCATTGGAATAATTTTTTTATATGGTTTTTTTATTTGTAACTTATATGAATTTCTACTACCTACCGTGTAAAAAGCATGGGTAGGTTTTAGATTATTTCAGCTTTAATAATACTAATAAATAGCTTTTGACTGCGCCATTATGGTTGTTGGTACCGGTACTCTATTTCACTCAAGATTAGATAAAAAATCGTTTTATTCGACTATTACTGTGGAAAATGCCTTTGTAACAGGTATGAAGTATGTTTTCCTGTTATCAATCTTAGAAAAACAATTGGACACGAAATAAAAATTAGTGTGTTCAACCTTGGAGTGGTATCAGTGAAATTGTTCCTGAAAATCAAAGCTCTAACTAGATTATACTATTCTTTACAAGAATTGATATAAAATTTCAAAAGTCTGCAGCTCACAACACTGTAACTTAGGGAAATAAAAGCGGCTGTCTTCCCTGGACGGATTTAATCTATGAGTTGAATAAATGGTGGAAATGTGATAACATTTATAATAATAATATAATTAACAGAGCTCTAGATCTTTACCCTATCATCAAATAAATCAACTATGATAAATTGAATTCAATTTTTGTAAATTCTTACGATACCAGAAATAAATTTGATATGAATTTATCATAATATTATTTAAGATGTCCTTGTCAAATCTTGCAAAATTGATTTAAATTATTAAGTGTTTGTTTTTATCGAATAAATTATTATCATTAAAGTTTGTCCACGTCTAGGATGAATTTACTACCCAGTAAAATATTAACACGTTAACTTGAAAATGAAAAATCATACTCAATGCAGTATTTTATTGTTTTGATTAATTCTGTTTCAGATTCCGGTTCATATAGGCCTACTCGTTTACAACAATGTCTGGATACCCTCCACATCAACAACCGCCTCCATATGGAATGCATGTACCACAAATGCAACCAGTCCGTAAGTAGCCTATAAATTAATACATCATTAGCTCATTCATTACACTGTTCCAGGCAATTAAAATAAGACACCTAAATAATTCCAGCCATAAATCTCGTTTCTTCTGCTCATTGAACTAGTTCTAGATTCCTACTCATAAAATGGTTTTAGAAAAGCTTTTAAAAATATTAAAATTTCCTATACAAAAAACTCACAATTTGGGGTAAAATGAGTACTTCAAATAACAGCAATCGCTTTAAATACTTCCATCACTTCTACATTGTACGTGTGCTTGAATTGAAATTTTTACTAAACTTATAATGCTTGAACTTGAACATAAATAAGCTACAAACTAATTATTAAAAATTGTCTTATTCTTTACAAAATTAATATTGTTAAATTTATAATTCAAGTGATGAAGCTGTGCTGTACATCGATATCGGTTTCCCAATAGTTCCCGTTGAACTGTGAATCAATATTTAGTTTTGAAAAAACAATCTTATTATCCACATATGGATTAAATTAGCAGGCTCATGTAGCAGTAAAAATTTTGATAAGAAAAATGATTATAATTAAGGGATAGTAGATAATTTTAGTTTCATCTCGATATTTTAGGATTCCATTCCATTAGCAATGAAGTAAACGATTTAAAGTGAAGTGAATATATTTGAAAATGTTCACTAAGATCCTTCATCTGCTTTATTATATAGGTTGAATTCACACTCGATTCAATACAACACAACAAAATGTTCGCTTTGAACGAGTGGGTCGATTTTAGAATTGCAGTAAGAGAAAACAATTCACAACAGTCAACAGACCGAAAATAACATTTCGTGTACCGGTATGTGTGCTGTGCATTGTGTTTGGAGCGAACATTTTGTTAAGTCGGGTGTGAGGGCTCCCTTATGAGGATTACAGAATATACAGTACAAAGTATCTTACAAGATTTTCCCATTGAATATATTGGATTTCATAATTCAAGTGAGCTATAGAAATAATCATTACGGTAATTGTTTTTTCACAGAGGTTGTCATTCCACAACCGTTGGGGCCACATTCTCAAACCACAAGCTGTCCTAATTGCCAAAAAATTATAACCACGAGAGTCGATCAAGAAGCTACTATGAAGACACATGCGTTCGCTCTTCTACTCTGTTTGCTGTGAGTACCCTGAATTCACTTCTACCATGAATTTATCCAAATGATTAATTTGAAGAAAACGTAGCATTCATTACCTGATTGGTTAATAAATCAAATCAATTCCTGATTCAATTGCACGAAAGTTGATAAACCATCCAATCAGATCAGCCGTGAAGCTTATCTCCATAAATTATCAATTATCATAATTAATTGGCCTTGAGGGAAATCAAAATCCAGATTGATTATTTTTTATCAATTGATTAAATATTTAAATAAACTATCCTTAACCAATAAAAGTGTTTTGTCCTACGTGACTCTAATAACTTTCAAATAATAGGCTACTTGACCTTGAGGCAAGCTTAACAAAGGAGTAAGGACAACATAACTAAGTAGACATAATAATAAAATAGTAATGTTTTATTTCATTTGAAAATGACTGTATTTTTATAGTGTTTTGGTGATTAGACAAATTACGTTTGCAATGGGAAATTTGTCACAAGAATTGGGAAAATATATCAATGAATGAAAATATTTGGAGGGGACTTATCTTCACATGCTCCATGGATAGAGAGTTAAGGCTACTTGTAGGAAAGGATATTAGTATAATTTAAATTTCTAATTGATGCAATTATTTAAAGAGATTTAGGCCCATTCTACACGGGCGTAGGAAACGCGGCAGAAACATCGCGTCGGCAACCGCGTTTTCACAGCGTCAGCTTTCTAGGTTAGGTTCATCAGCCATTTTGATTTTCTCTTCACGCGTTTGCTACGCCTCGTGTAGTTTGCAAAAAATTTTGACGCGTTAACGCTGCGTTTGCTACGCCCGTGTAGAATGGGCCTTATGCTATATTATGTATTCTTATGCCGTATTCGGTGGGGAGTTCCAAAAGGAAGTTCCACCGGCACCATAACCTTAATTTCCATCGAAGGGAAATGACGGTATTTCTTCATATGATACACAGAAATTTGAATATTAAAAGTTCTACCGAATCAAGAGAGTCCAAAAACACGAGAAAGTTCACCAAAATCACTATTAACTGTCAAAAAATATGGAATTTCGAAAAAATTTAGAGCACGAAAAATTTTAGGTTGTAAATTTATAATATAATTTTTCCATGACAACCAAAATGCTATATTGAGAAATGGAGAGTAACTATAAATGTTCATGTTAATTAAACGAAGAATTTTTTCCAGTCTTGTTGAGTAAATCTTTTCACTTCACTGTGAATTAAATAAAGCCACCATTAGATAAGAACTATCAATTAAATACATTATTGATAAGAACGTTGTAATTTCTACAGTATAAATATAAGAGCTAACATCTTTATAAGAATAAATAAATTAAATTGAATTGAAACTTGGTTTCCTAACGTTGCCATGAAATTTAATTTAGTTTATTGAAGTATTTCATTACAATTATTAGACTAAGTTACTGAACTATTCATAGAGACCAAGGTTTTTTCACGATTCAGCGTTCAACTGTTACACAGATTGAAAGCATAGAGATTATAGACAAATTAAATTTTCATTTGCATTTAATTCATACAGATTGAAATTCTTCCGGTAGAATTAATTTTAATCAATTTTTTCAGATTTTGTTGGCCCTGCGTCTGCGTTCCATACTGTATGGAGTCCTGCAAAGCGACAAACCACTACTGTCCGAATTGTGGTGCTTTTTTGGGATCTCATGATCGATAACTTCTATGTCATGAAAATCAAACATATTATTACATTTGGAGGCTATTTCTCCATCAGCTAATATTTCTATGCAAGATGTCATTCATATAATTTGAATTGTTTACCCTTAAAAGGGGGAGATATAATATCACAACCCACATTCTTAAATGTATCTAAGCCCTATATTGTATGATAGATAAATTCATGCATACCAGTATTCTTATTTCCTCAAAGAAACTGCATTATAAGAAATGTTTTACTCTTGAAGCATTTTTGAACAAAATATAAATTGTGATAACTGTTCCAAAGTACTGGTAATCATGTTGAAATAGTTTGTAATGTATTTTGAAATGCGTATGCTAAAATTTCTTATTATTGTACCATTAGCTGATATCACTCAAGCCAACAACTTGTACCATTCCAATAAAGACTGCATAACATCAGTTAAAATAATCATAATGTAATAAGCTACAACGATCAATGAACTATTTGCACTTTATGATATTAGCTTAATTTATTTCAATGAGCATAATTTCTTGACAGTACTTGCTTGTACATCAAGATGAACTTTGTATACAGTATTGTCTCATAATTTACCTATAAATTCAAGATATTATATAATGATTCTATTGTAAATTAACCTTCAACTATCAATCTTATGGCATTTCTGGTGAATGAGTTGAGAAAATTTCACTACTGATTGTCTTTGATGGAATATCATAATATCGTCAGAAAATTTACTCAAGATGACAGCCTTAGATATCTTATTTATTCTCTTTAATAAAATAATGTTATTTATACAAATGAAGGTTATCCGAAATTAGGAAAATTTTACACAAGATTTTGAAATTATTTCACGAGAGGAAAACGTTTTTGATAGAAAGCAACTCTAAATTTGCAAGATAAAATACATTTCTGTGATTTTAAAAGGTGTCTTCTTATAATTACAGTGCAGATATCAAATAGATTGAATCAGTTATTGAATAAAACTTTTTGATATTCATAAAATGTGTTATTCGATGTTAACAACCTTCCTCAGTCTTTGGCATAAGAAAAACGTCGCTGATGAGAAGTTTAATCACTGCATTGATTGAATTAGTGATTCAGTTTTATTGATTAGAAAAATACTTGTTGTAATAACAGCCTGATGATACAGGTTTATTGTTCTTCTAGAAATGGTTGGCTTTGAATATTGTAACCTCTGTCATGAAAAGTATGCATTTTTGAAGGGCTAATAATTGCTCGTCCTTTCAATTATTTACATCATTGTTTTGTAAAAATGCACTCATCTATGTTATGATTGAATTTAGCTCCAATAGCTTAACACATATAATTTTCTTAAAATTCTTTACTATTTAATTGATTAAAATTTCATCAAATACAGTGAGTGAAAGTGTGTTAAGTCAACCGTGTTCAAATTGTTATTTGCAATGATGAACACAAAGGACCAATTCCAACAAAAACTGAAACTAGGTTTAAGCGAAAATTTGTTATAATCAGCTGATTTCAAATGGGAGTTGAAGTATGATTTTTTGTTGGTTTAGAATCAACTGTCGCTCTAACTTAGTATTCGTTTTGGTGGAATCAGGGCCCTGGCTTATAAAGCTTTACAGCTTGTTTTTCCGATGAAAAACAAGTGATTGGGATTGTAGATTCACCAATAAAACTCTCGATTTACAATGTTCCAAATTTTAGAAAGAATCAGCTGTTGAATCAACGATCAGCCAAAAATCACTAGAAGACCCTAACATTCGAATCCAAATGGCCGCGATGGTTCTAGTGGAATAGGAATAAACAAATAGATAAATAAATAACCCTTAGTAAATAAATAATAAATAATTCCTAGTGGAATAGGAAATCCCATGTAAATTGGTGCAGACGATAAATTCACGATTTCAGCTGTTCAAACTCGAACCATCGCGGCCATTTTAGATCACAAGGCTAGGGTCTTCTGACTTGATTTTTTATTACGATTTTCTTTGTAGGTTATGATACTATTTTAGTGACAAAAATGATTCCTATTCAAATCTCACTATTAAAATAATGATCAATATTTATTATTAAATATATTCATGATAATAAATCAATTTATACATCAAAATCATTAAATTAGGAGCAAAGTTTTGGTTTGATAGGAATAGCATTGGACTATTCCAAGATTCTATTTACTTGAGGTAAATTGGTTTCATGTCATTTTCTTAATCAGCTGGTACTGAAGAATTTTCTTTTTATTGGAAACGTTTATGAGACAGAAACGCCCATAAAATCCACGAATTATGAGTAATGTGGATTGTAAAATGTTTATAAGCCAGGGCCCTGGTATAAATAAATTCAATATAACAAATCGATTATATGAAACTAGAGTGGTAGACTATGATGTCAATAGCAACATTTTATGATCTAGGAAAATCGTAAATTTCAAGAAAAATTGTATCATTAATATGATAAGACAACCACCCGAGTAAAATCCAGAAAGAATATTTGAGAATTACTTTCTAGAAATCTGAAAACTTCCAAAAAATACATATTCTTAATTAAACTGCTATAGGCCTAATAATAGCTCGGTTCTAAAGCACTTAAAAAAGTATAAAATGCATATTTCTCATGCTAAGTTGAATGCATTCTTGTAGATGTGTTTCATTTTCATAAGATTCAAGATTGAATTCAAATAAGTTAGCCAATGTCAATGTCAATATTGACATGGAGAACGCTGGAAGAACTTTGTAGCATCTATTATCTAGATGGATTGATTCTTGAGGTTGCTAAATATTCTTGAAGCTTCTAATAGGGCGGCTTGGGCCCAGATCCGGAATGATTTACCTTCATGAGTGAGGTATTCGATGAATTCTCATGCAATAAATTACCAATTAAACGAAAAACTAATCTGTATATTTTGAAAAAAATCAAAATACAAGAATTTATAAAGATACTATGAGGAAGGAAAACGTATAAAGATTATGTGGCTACAGTAAAACTGTTCTTGCTTACTTAGAATCTTAGTTTTCCCTCCTTTTCTCAACTTCTGGAGGAATATATTCAACGTGTGTTTCCTTCTTCGTCTTGACTCTTCCAGGCCACGTGATTACGCGAGGCTTGTATTTGTGTTCAATTAGCAGATCCAACTTGTCCTCGTTATCGAAAAAGAAGAGCTCTTCTTCAGTTTCCTGCATCTCTTTCTTGGTTTGCTCGATTTCGGCCGCTATCTTGTCTCGTTTCAACATTTCAATATGCTCGTTGACAAGGCTTTCCCTGTGTTTTTCCCATTCAGCATATATCTGCAACAGCAAATCACCGACAATCAGTATAACTTAATCCATCAAAGCAAGCTATATAATTAGATTGAATCATGTTTGCTGAATTACAAGGTTCTCTTAATTCTCCAGGAGAATAAAAAATGATAGTTAACGAATTAATTATCACCATCGTAATATCTTAAAATGTACACAATTAAGCATGAAAGATAAGAAAGTTTTAAAGTAGAAACAATGTAGTAGACTATTTCTCTAGGTAGCGTTGGTTTCACCAAAGATAATCAACTCTTATTGTATAAACAGTCTGTGGTTCAACATTGAATCAGCAGTCATTGGGCTTTGTCAGAAAACATTGAGACTTTGGTGACCACTGAGCAACTCCAGTCGATGGATGTGAATTGAAGCTTATATGAATCGAATTTGATATATTCGTTCTAGTGCAAGTTCAACTACTTCCTGATGTATTATCAAGAAAAATAAAATAAAAAAATATTCTTATGGTTTTTAATGGTGGGGAGACCCTTACGGGTAGTTCCACCTCGCCAATGTGAACTTGGCCAGAACCGGTCACCCATCCAAGTGCAGTCCACAGTGTTCGTGACTTAACATCACGTTCACTGATAGTTCGTCCTCACCGAGAGACCAATTGCAAGTACAATTATCAAGACATTACCAAGAATCCCAATAAAATAATCTGTAAAGAATAAATATATTTTGGATCAAGAAATATTTTGTAATAGTTTCATTGAGGCACTTCCTTGTACCGTACAGATAAACGGTTGGAGCAAATTAAGAATGAGCGCCTACAGGATTCTGAGTGTTAATTGATAAGAGAACGCATTGACACTTGTAAACAAGATTCAATTTTTTCAAATATAAATAAAAAATAGGCAAATATAAATAAAACAATTCATTTGATGAACGAAGGCATAATAATGAGTAATGAACATAATAGATCGGATACGGTTTGTAGAAGAGAGGTGTTTTGAGGATATTGACAATGGCAAAATGGTAGTCACAGATAAACTGACAGAGTTGCGACAACACAAGCACAAGCTGTCAAGACAGGTGCGGGACAAAGAAGAAGGACAAAGAAGAAGATCTGAGGGCAGGATCGAGGAGGTTTTGGCGATCAAAGAAACGATCACAGTTGAACACTCTAGAAATATTAAGAACGTAAGGTAAGTTCTTAAGTTCTAAAATAGCAAAGGGGGTAGAGGTGATCTGAAAAGGTATGGACTGGTAGAAGAAAAGTTGCTTGATAATAGTTACAATACCAAGTCGAACAGAGGAGTAGGCGTACTGAGGAGGAACCGAAAGTATGATTTAGTATCAGCTGATAGTATTCATATTAGATAAGTATAAGTTTGTTGAGATGTTGTAAATAATAATGATAACTTAGAGAGGACCTGCGATTCCTAACTTCGCCTAATGAAAGACAAAAAAAACTTCCACACATTACGTTTTTTGGAGGTCCGTTTTTTGTCTTCTTTAAAAATTCTCAAAAAATTGTGGTGTGTGGAACGGGGACGAGACGTATTTGATTCAGAGTTTGTTGGCTTTACTATCTAAGTCAGTAAGTCTATGCTAAAGCTCTTCTTTTCTCCTACTGGTTTAAAGCATATTTTTTGTGTTGCGTTTCATCTGAAGGGAAAGCACTCTTATTAGCAAGAAAACATAAATAGGTACAAACCTGAACTTGACTATCAATTGTTGATTTCTCATGATTTTTAATACTCTCTAACATGTGATTCTTGGAAATTTCTACAACATCGTCTTCTAGTAGCTGTTTCTGAGAATTTAATCTATCCAAAAGCTTTTCTACTTCTTCTATAGCTTCGATGCTGTCTGGTGTATTTTGCTTTGCATTACTGATTGTTGAGGCAAGAATGGTGTTGCAGTTCTTATGAGCACTTTGTTTACTTTCTAGCAGACTTTCAAGAAATTGTTTCAATTTATCCCACTTATTGTACATTCCTAATCCAATAATTTGACATGTATTCCCAACAGAATCGGGGATTTCACATCCTATCATCCACAGAGTTTTTCCCACCAAGTGCGATGGGATTCTCAAATCAAAATGATCGTCGAAATAGTAGTTTCGTATGTATGGCACTCTAAGTTTAACAATTTCATCTTCATCAATATCCTCAGCAGACTCAGATTCTGGTTTTGTTTCTTCTGTCCATGGAGAAGGATTCACACTATACTTGAGACAAGCGTACAAGGCCATGGATTTGACCATTGGATGGGAGAAATCTTCTTGTAGCATCTGAAAGCTAGCAACTCTTGCTGCATCTTTGAAATTTTCTTCTTTCAGAAATTTATCCAAAAGCAAAATACAAGTATAATCATCCATAAATACACCATAATTTAGTCTGTCGTCTAAAACTCTTAGAAGGTCTTCGGTTTTATCACTGTCAACAAGGAATCTAATAAATGCATGCTGAGTAGAAGGCAATAAACTACAGGCTTCAGGACTTAGCCTCAATTTGTAAAGCAAGTCTTCAATTTCGTCAGAACGGTCCGGTTCTGTAGCAATGTTGGTGAATAAGTCTATATCAATACCATGTGCTTTTCCGTACTGTTGAAATTGACTTTCAAGATCGAAGAATAGATCAGTTTCGTTAATTTTTCTCAAGTACGGCGATTCTAGTCGCTGATTCCATGCATCCTGACATTTATAAGCACTGGACAAGTAATTACGAAATGCTGATTTCAATTGCACATTACGAGAAAAACACTTGAGAGTTCTTAAAGTACTCCACATGATGAAAAAGTTTCAAATCAAGAATATTAAATTATTTAATTCATCTGAACGTACGTAGTAAGAAACTAAACTCTAAGTTGGTTTTAACCTCAAAATTTCCACCAATATACCACCCGGCTGCACTAGCACTCTCTATCGACATTTGATGGAATTTATGAAAATGAAATCGCCGCGAGGAAGAAATGCAATCATTTTTGAAGAGCAGCCATGAGAGGGACTCAGACATAACAGATTTACTAGTTTCCAACAGAAAAATTGGCGGCTCAACAAATAAACAGTTACCATACCGAAATTGTTCTCTATCTTTCTTTAACAGGTGCGGATACTGAACTTTAAGTTAAGGGCCCAAGGGCCCAACACCAAAATTTTTTCGTAAGAAATATTATTTCATTAGAATTTTAGATTTCAGAGTAGGCCTCCGCACCTACCGTACCATATTTTTGAAGATCAATCGAAAAAAATTCAGATTCCGGTTTTAAGCAGTTCAAACCTCAGCAATTGGCTTTTTTATCACCACTTGGCTAGTTGAGAGGAGCGATTTTCTTGATATTATGTGCTCAGAAAACCTATTTAGACATTTTCTATATTATCATTTATTTTTTAATTATTTTGTATTTCAATTAATGTAAAATGCGTAAATTTTACGCTTTATAGGGTTGAATTAATGACAGATAAACATTGGAATTTCTGTTATAAATATTACAAATTTTTGTACATTTTGTTTGTCAATGGCGCAACAGCCCTATGAAGGGCCTAGGCCTACAAGCTGGTTGCCAGTTTCATATTCACCAAACTATACAGTCCGTCCGACACCCCGGCAAGACGATTCCAGCCCGGCCAATACCGGCCCAAAAGCTATAAATTCTCGAAAGAACCCACAGCCCCCGAACAAACACCGACCGAGCCGAAGCCATCCCCACCCCGCCAGAATGCCCACCCAGCACAGACAGAAAATACAGCAGGCGAATAATCATCAACCAGGATAGTGGTAACGTTTTGGTAGCACGTCGATCCTCTCAACCATAAGTCAGTCTTCACAACCAAGTGAAGATGCAGAACACCTCTGAATAACATGCAGTTAATCAGTTAGAGTGTAATGCAACAATTACTATTCCTCCAGAAAGGGAAACGACTGACTAACGACAGCCAATCTCCCAAATGAGGGAAACAAATTTTGGTACATCTGTCATTTAAACATGAAATGAAGCTCCAGGATTATTTTCTCTAAGGGTGAAGCCGACACGAGCTAATAGGCTTGTGCGTGGGTAATGAGATGAATGATGATGAGAGATGACGACTACTTGTTAGGTAGTCGGGACCGACGGCTTGTCGTCTTCTCCGAAAGACGGGGTGGCCGGCGCGTTATCACTTTGATTAGTTCATAAAACTGACATAAAATACGCAGCGGACGAATCTCTAGTACAGAAACTAGATGAAAGTTTTATCTAGTCACTGTAATCTCTACCAAACTTCAGCTGTCCAATAATTCCACTGGGAGAATAATGATTAATAAAGCTTTCTTAACTCAATATTGCAAACAAACCATTTATTGGAACGTGTTTAGTCTGAAAGTAATATAGTCTTATTCATATACGGTAGTCGACTTAAACTCACAATATATAGAATCACACAATTAGCTTTTCTTTTCAGACGAATCCAATAATCCTCTTTGTTTTTCGAGAAGAGAATATCTGTGCTTGTAAACGGCCAATTGGGTTTCCAAAGTTTTCAGTAACGGCAGTGAAATTGTTTCCACAATGTTATGGAGAGTTTTCGTTAATACTGTAACAAAAGATATAGTAAATCGATTAGTTATTTTTATTTATAAAGAATAAAATATTCTTAATTTCTTTGCACTTTACATGACTAAGTCAATAAAATCAAGAATAGGGTTTTCCAATAAATTATTTAGTCTGACAAACCAGAAATAAATAAATTCAAAAATTTGAATTTTACGCCCTGAAAGGCAACCTTGAATCAGAAAATTAACAAAGAATATAGTCGTTAATTCTATTTTTGGTGTTATCTTGTCTTTTAAATCAACATTCAAAATTATAGTTTTCAGTTTCGGATTATAAAAATTTGTGAATTGTGATAAATGTTTGAAGATCTTTTGAACATAATATCTATTTTAAATATTTCTATCAAAATTAGGGAAAAAGACGTTTTGGACTTTAATGTCTGTTTTTTACCCTTTATTGTAAAATTTCTTGAATAAATAAATAATAATATTGATGAAACGTTAGATGGAAAACTAATATATTGATCTGCTATGTAACTATGGCAATCCTTTGTGGAGATGGTTGATTTCAAGTTTATTCGTAGTAGGCTATGAGTCTTGAAGATCAGATGAATTGATTAATTTGGTAGATTGTTAAGAGACAACATGTGCCAATCATTCTCTACTCTGATTCTGATTACAAGAAAATGTTATTTTGATTCAGAAAACAAAATCAAGGAGCTTACCCATTTCATTATGGATTTTCGTCATTACATCTAACTTCTCATTATCTGTCTCTGAATAGAAATCCATTTCCTCCATGTGCAAGATTTCCTGCAATCCACAAATAGTCTGCAACAGAGTAGATTAACTGGAATTAGAACTGAATATGTTTCATAAATTTACAAAATAAACTACATTAGTACGATGCTGGGGAGTGATGAACTGATTAAAATTCACTGGGCAATTTTTTGAACATTTGAATGACTATCACATCATTTACCCCATAGGTATTTCTATTTTAAACAAGACTTTCAATTTCATGAATGTTACACGAACAAATACAATTATAATCACCAAAAAAACTGAATTATAAACACTAAAAAATTGAAGACGGTGTTGTTTCTTTGGTCGGTTCTATTACAAATTTATCAAGTACTGTATTTGGTAACATGCATGATACCAGAAAAAATATGTAGTTGAGTTTGATTTTTTCAGATTTCTACTATCGTATGATTGCTGGTTTGACGTCTAGTGGGATCGGAGTCTCCAGGGATTCTTGTCAGATGGAGATCAAGGCAACTCCTAACTGTTTTCTTAATAATTTTATTAAATCAATAATTCATCTTAATAGATATTTATAGAAAAACTCATATAATTAGGTGGATGAGATAGCCGCTTCCATTGCAGTAAATTTCTAGTATGATAGAGTAACTATGTTTTCAAATAGAATACGATTGTAAGCTGGATCGATACCCTCTTAGAAGCAAGTGATTTTTCCATCAACTATATTTTAATTCATGTATCTTATATGCCGAGGCATTGAATAATAATGATCAGTAGCAAATGGTTCTCCCATATTTTCATGCATCTGCCAAACTGGAAGAACTTTTCTAAAGTAATATTTATTGAATTATTATAAGTGAAATATACGTTTTATGCACTCAAATCTTAACAATGAATAACTCTTTGTTTGAATAATGATCTCACCTCCAAACAGTTCGACTCTGAATGTTCGGCGGATTTTATGTATAGAGGAATTTCCAAGCGAACGTAAGGATGTCCATCGTCGCCGTCAGACGGTCTCGATTGAAAGCATGTCAGCTGCACATCCCAGCTCTATAAAAAGTGGTAACGTCATTGGAATTGTTTTAAAACATCAATTTTTGTTAACTTATTCTAAAGCACATCGCTATCTAGAATAGTAGCTCAAAATGACTTGACCAGCATACTGATGAATATTGCAGAAAGGTTTGTGAGAATATACAATAGTTTTTAAGGTATAGATGACGCCAATAAATTGGGTGGTTTCGCCTGTCTCTTGTACAAGATGAACTACTACCAACAGCTGATGTAACGAATCAATTGTCTCTTGATTTTAAAAACATCATCTAGGCTTAGGTAAATGACAAGTCTAATTGACAACATCAGCTGTTGAAGCGCACAGGGAGCACATGAAACTGCCTTACTTTTGGACGTCAGCTATAACTATATAATAATTTGGAATCTAAAGCAGGATAATAATAAAGGAGTACGGTATCCTATTTTTTTAAAATTTTATGAGAAACTCGAATCCTTGAATCATTTTCTATCATCAACTTACCTTCGAGTTCTTGTCCTCAGAAAACACCGAGCATATGATACCAACAAAATCGGAATCCATGAGTTGGTAATTGGCTTGCGTATTTACATCTGGAAAAAAAGAGTGAGCTAGTAAAATAGAATTATAAATTATCAGAGATGCATGCAGTGTTATTCGCTCATAATAGCCCAGGCAAATTAGACTTCTAGCACCTAAAAAATGATGGATAGCTGGAAATGATCTTAAACCACTGTGGGCATCCCAAATAAGTTTAATATGAGTTTGCGACGCTTTCTGAGTGGCGCAAAATACAGGGTGCCCAAAAAACCACGGAAAATTTGTTCATTTTCTAGTTTTTTGCAACTCCCGTCAAAACCAAGCGTCGGACAGAAACATTTGTAATTACAATGTTTTAGTAAATAAAATACTTCAGCGATTAATATCAAATTCAACCCTCTGTGATAAGCGACAACCGAGTTATGAAGATTTACCACTCGATATTTAAGATATTTAAGTACTATAAGAGGAGTATCGTAAAATTGATAGTGATAATGTAACAGTTGAATTATGAAAACCATATTTTCAGTTAGCCTACATAAGTATGATGAAAGTTATTTGATTAAATGAAAAGACAAGACGTTGTCAAACCACTGATTTATTAAAAAATCAGTGGTTTGACGTCTTGTCTTTTCATTTAATATGGATAACTACTACAATATCACCTTCACAACTACTCAAAAACTGAAGTTATTTGATATTCAACTAACCTACATGCGAAGGCCAGACAGTTATGTGAGGATGAGAGTGATACCAGCCGAGTACTCGCATTTCGCATCCAAGCTTTTCGGCTAGTTGAGCCGCGTAGTCAGTGGCTAACACAAGTTGTTCATCACATATTTCCACTCGATCTTTCTTCTTGTCAAGTCGTCTTGGAATAATTAGCGAAGAAATGTGAGCTTCATTTTTGTCACCGACGCTCTTCGTCTGAAAAAATGGAATTGATTATTGTATATTTTTAAACATGCTTTATTGCTACCTAATTCTGAATCCTTTACCCGTAATACGGGATCGATAGCATCAATAAACATAAAATACACATGAACATACATAAGAAATGTTTAGCAAGACAGCAAGCATTTCTGACACATCATCATTCATACATTCCTGAATACTATATCATATGCCTTGTTCTTCAAGTACCTACTTGGATACAACTCTCTCAAAAGCTCTCAGGTCTAACAATTTCACTCCTGCAGGCAGCCTATTGAAGTATCGCAGTGTTCAACACCTGAAGCGTATCTGCGATCTCTGAAGGCGTACCTTGGGAATATCAATCAGCTCTCGATGTCAGGTGTTATATTGATGCACCTCAGTCCGAGTTAACATGTTTTCTAGCTACTGGTTCTTCTTAACGTACATCAGACAGATAAATAGGAAGTGGCAGTCGGTATATCACTGTTTGAATACTAAGTCTAATAAAAAGAGGCTTGTGATGAGGACGATATTCACTTCCTGTGATGATTCGTACAGCCCGATTTTGCAGCTTCAGTATGTCCACAACCTTTGCTGAGTGACCCCACATGAGTAGGCCATAGGATTACTCTCTACAGGCATTAAATGAAGAGGCAATAGTGTTTCCTGAGTTCCCTTTGACGTTCCGCCTATAGAGACTGTATAATCATAGTGTGGACAGTGTCACTTTTGATTGGTCAGCTTGGTCAAGTCCCCATATTTTTGCCAGGATTGTCAGCAGGTTGTATCAATCCGTGGAGCTTCATCTTCCCCGCTTATGGTAAAACATGGTGTGTCACAGGGTTCAGTCATGGGACCAGTCTTGTTGATCATTGCTATTAATGACTTGAGCCTGCTAGGCAACATACTACTCTTTGCTCTTTCTTTCTTGAAGTTCTCCCACTGGAAGCGCGTACGTGCTGTGGTCGTCAGAATTTCATTATCTTTTCAGTTGAGCTCAAAATCCCTTTCATGTCTTCATAGTTCCTGGTGTAGGTGCGGTGAGATTCTTTCCTCAAAATACTCCTGTATGCTATAATAATTATGGTCTTTTTGAGAGGAAGATTTTTAGTTCATTTTTTAATTTGCTGTAGTTTTCCAATGTCTTCAATTCATTTGGCAAACAGTTGTAGATTTTCGAGCAGATGTATTGAGGTCCATGTTGTGCCAGTCTGGATTGTACTGCTGATACATGAGTGTCATTCCTCCGTCTGGTATTAAAGTGGTGATATTGCTGATTTCTCAAAAATACATTCGGTTTCCTCCTAATTATCAAACACGCCTCCAAAACAAACAGTACAAGTAGGGTGAAAATGCCAGCCTCCACAAACAAGGGTCTCCAGTGGGCAAGGTACGGTTGCTTGAAGATAGTTCTTATGATCCTCTTCTGTAGTAGCAAAATTCTTTCTATATGCGGACTGTTTCCCCAGAATAGTACACCGTAATTTATTATGCTTTGGAAACAGCCGTAGTATACATCCATAAGCACTTCTCTATCAAGGAGCGTTTGGAGACGTCGCATCATATAGCAGACAACCGTCAGTCTTGTTGAGAAGTTCTCAATGTATAGTCGCCAGTCTAGGTTATCTGGTATGGATATGCTGATGACACTACCATATGTTCAAGTGGACATTCAACAGAAGATGCAACCATGAAGGCAAATGAGATTTTCAACCAGGCCAAAGACTGGTTTGAACACAATGAGCTGAGCCTCAATGCTAAGAAGAGCCAGACTTTGATGAGTAGCCTTAACCAGCAATGCCAACCAGAGACAGTCAAGCTCTTGGGCTTTCACCTTGACTCTAAGCTGCTGTGGATTGAGCACACTGAGAATGTCTACAAAAAGTTATCACGAGTTGTCTACCTGCTTTGAAGACTTTTCCATAGTCATCTGAGCTATGGCCTGCAGTTGTGGGGACATGTCCCTAGTTGTGAGGCTATTCTACTACTTCAGAAAAAGGCAGTTCGAATAATCACTTCAAGTGGCTATCTGGACCATTGTCGTCCAATTTTTCGACGGTTTAAGCTTATTTTACATATTTGTAAGCTTACTATACCGTATGTAAATTTAGACAAATTTGAACCTGTTTACAAGAGCGGAACTTTATGGCCGGAATCTATGACGTGGCTTTTCACTAAATGTCCCATACTGTAGACTCAATAAGAAGAAAGACTGCTTTTCCAACCTGGTCCTCAAAATGTTCAACAGGCTGCCGGCTGTAGTCCTGGCTCATTGGCAGAGCATATTACTCATTAGGGGAGTACTTTGAGGACAATTTGGGCGACATCGTCTAGCCCAGCCTTGACGCAATCACTCCAGCCCTGCTGGTCAAAGATGAAGACTTCAAGTATCAAGTAAGTAAGAAAGTAGTCTTTCTAACTGCTGACAATATTGGTTCCCCATACAATTAATAAATGAATTAATATATTCAATCAAGTTAGACAAAGTAAATAGACGTATGGACCTACCTCTCCAATCAGAAGACCAATAACTTCCTCTTTTTCTGTCGACAGTGCCAGTTGAAGACAAGCCATTTTCAAATCCTCAGTGAGATAAACTGCTGACAACGGCATTTTTTCGCATAGATAACTGTATTTTTATCAATGAGAATGGATTTCACCAAATTATTTATTCACTGACCCAAACTGAATTGAAGTATAACAAGGCAAGTAAAAAAATTATAAATATAATGTCCTAGCCTTATAAGAAGTTCATCTATCAACAATATTCGAGAATGTATGTATGAATCCAAAATTTATGAGAAAATAGCACAATATCTATTCTTGCATAATGACAAAAACTTATTCTGTTTTTCTAAAAAGGTGTTTTTGAAAATTCATACATCCATAGCAAATAAAGGTTATGTTGATTAGCAGTCCACTCCCACTCCAATTTCTTATCAGCTGTTGCTGATTTCTTAAGATACGATTTGTCTGGCGCGTAACGTAACGACCGTTGGTCGTGGTTCATCAGCTGTAGCTAATCACAGCTCTTTTCATCAAATCTGAAGGATAATACAAAACAAGACAAGAGCTGTGATTGGCTATAGGTGATCGACTACGTCCGACGGTCGTTCGTTACGTTCTGCACCAGCCAAGGCCAAATCCTAGCTTTATCAGCTGTTATTGTTGAATAACCAATGCAGCCAACCATACATGTATGATAAATCAGCTTTTGGATAATGACATTGAAATTCCTACATTCAAAGAAATCAGAGTAAAAAAAGCAGATTACATAGAGTTTGTTCTCTTTCGTTAACATGATCCCATCAAAAGCCAACTTTATCAGTTTTGAAAGTGTTGGCTGCCGTTTTTCTTTTCTTTTGTGTGTTGTGTCAGTTCCAGTTGTGTTGTGAGTCGATGCTCGTTGCGTTGGTTGACTGTCTGTCGCTCTCGCTGTGTTTGTGCAATGTGTGGTCTCGCGATTTTTCTGGTTCTGGTTGAATAAATTATAATATTCTCAGGTAAATTAACATCTTGTCATAATTGAGAAATATTCTGTCAAATTCCTCGATCCCATATAATTCCCATCTCTCCAGGAATTTTGGGATTGAGTATCTTGTGGTTTCACGAATAAGTTTCCCGTTGGTGCAAGTGTTCATTCGATTTCAGGTTACTGTGATTTCAAGGCTCTAAATCTTTGGTAAGTTTTCATCAGCCTAGCAATTTGTGTTCTCAAAATTTCTGTTATCCTTCTCAATTAATTTGATGTAAATAAATATTGAAGCATGAGAGGTAAACTGTAGTATACTGAACATTATTTCTGGAGTTATTGCTAGAAGGGTGGTTTAGGTTTTTGATGCTATTTTACCATTAAAATATTGCTTGTTTTAGTCTATTGCCCTTCAAATACATTGATAATAGTAATATATTGATAATTGTCTTTATAAACAACTTATTATAATAATGATAATATCCATATGTTCATTATTAGTTGTTTCTCTAGGTAAACTGATTTTTTCTTCCCCTACGGTATTTAGTAGTAGCTTATACAGTACAAAACATAGCTTTTTGTACTTATCCTCCTTAATCAACGATAAAAATTGTTATTGCCCTCAGTAATTATCGCTTCTTTACAGGTAGGCTTTATTGGTACTTGCCTCTATCGTTATCCTTAGCATAGAGTATGCATATCAATCTATATGCATAAGTTAGGCTACTCTTTGTCTTGGGTTTTGTCTTGGACGGTAAACTCAGCTGGAACAGTCACATACAGCAAGTGACTGGCCGTCTCTTCCGTGTTTGCTTTCTGCTGCTCAAGATGAGGGGCCTGATGACAGAGTTTTCTGGTGATGATGTACCATGCTCTGTTCCATTGCCACATCACTTATGGATTGCTCCTGTGGGGTCATTCGGCGGGGGGGTGTATGTCCTGAGGCTTCAAAAGAGGGCTGTGAAAATTATAATCATCTTGCCTACTGCAAAACCATCTTTGCCCGCCTTGGTGTGCTGCAAGTCATTAGTCACTACATCTTCCAGTGCCTGGTGCATGTGAAGAGGAACCAGCACACTCTGACTGCCCGTGGTGACATTCACACCTATAACACCAGGCATCGTGAGCTGCTTGATGTCCCCAGGAGGCAGGAGACGCCTCCATCGATCGCAGGCCGCTTACAGAATTTCAGCCCTGAAATTTTTCAATAGGCTGCCTGCTGCAGTGAAGCAGTTGCGTGAGACTGCATTTAAGAAAAACGTGAGGGAACGTCTGTGTGACAAGGCTTATTACAGTGTCCATGAGTTCATGGAGGATGATCTTAATATCACTTGAAAATGGTTATTGTCTGGATCAGTGTCATCTTGAAGATTATGTGTTTTTCAGTTTTTAATTATATGACGCCATCGATCCCGCAAAAGTGGGTAATGGATGAAGAAGAAGGTATATACTCTGTGTCCTTATTAACACTTTTCCATGACTCTGGATTTACAGCATCATGTTGAATATCTTGGGGAGGGTAACTATATTTGGGGAGGACTCAACCTACATTCCAAATACCTGTAAAAATGTAGGTAAACAACACTTTAGCCCCGAATACCTTCAAATCAAAACACTAACCTTAAAACTTGAGGTTACATACTTGCATAAGTTACAGCATAAGTATAGAGGAAACAGTGCTCCCCAGGTATAGTGTTGTTATTTTTTGAAGGATGAAGAAATGAATAGCCGAATTTAACAATATAACAGGCTTATTTTATCAACAATGAATTAATAAAAACGAGCTAAGTTCAATAAAATTCGAATGTAATCAAACAATCGGCTATTGAAATTTTTGGATCGTAATCGAACGTCATCTGAGAAACAGCCAGCAACGTTGACCAAGATGTATGAACCTAAAGTGCGCAACATCTCGTCCCTTTACAGAATCGTCTTGCGGTTCGTCAAATCCTGGTGGAACCACGAGTTGAATGATTTGAGTCAGCTGCATTTGGTTTCTCAAGTCAAGGATAGGTGCATCTATAGAAAATATATCATATCTTGAGATTCATATCCATGAATATCCATGAATAAGCTCTCATAATTTCTCAAGTCAAGGATAGGTGCATCTATAGAAAATATATCATATCTTGAGATTCATATCCATGAATCTACAGAATCATAGTGTGGACATTGACTTGGGTGGGAATTGATCTCAACAAACTGTTATTAAGCGCTTCACACCAATGACCACACTATGATTATACAGTCTTTATAAGTGCAACTAGTGCAGTAGGATGAATAATTTCTGTTGAAGTTGATAGAACGTCTTTCGGCATTGTCAAGTCCGGAGAAAGCTCAATGTGCTCGTTTTTCATCATTTGAACATGGAATCGATGTGGAGAATCTCATTTCAATTCGGAATGCCTGAGAGGTAAAGCAAGTGTGATATAAAAGACAAGTAGCCTACGGAATGTAGTTTGAAGCGAGAAAATGTTTCCCGGTTGAAGGGAATAATACTTGTGGATGACAAACTTGAAAAAATAAAGACGTCAATCCATTTTGAATATTTGTTTACCAAAAATTAGAAAGTACTTGCTGAAAAATGGACCAGCATGATCTACATGGATGCCCTGCCAGGGAGCATCAGGTGGGAGCCATTTATGATTTACTTTGAATATCAGATACAGTACACATTTGTAATGTTCTGATGAGAGTCTGTAGAAATTTTATTGATGTGTAAGCTAATTTCCTCAATTTGGTTGCTAGAGCTTGAATGTTTTATGTAGTGGGTGCTAAACGACTTTGCGCATTTGAGGTTTGATATGCCGATATCACTTTGTGGCGTAAATTAAATGCACTATACAGTGATGATTTCTCTGCCATAGTTAATTGCAATTCTTACTTTTAATGTCTCTGCCAGGTTCCTAAAATTTGGTAATTGTCAATTTCTATCACTTCACCTCTTAGTCCAGTCATTTTAAGTTTCGCACGAGAAAAAATTCAGGACGCTGCCATATTTTCGTGTAATGTTCCTTGTTACTTGGACAACTTATATTAAAAAAGTTGACCTTCTAAACCTTGTGCTTAAGACAGGGTGCCCCAAAAACCACTAAATTTCGGTCCCGCTTCTAGTTTTCTGCGATTTACGCGGAAATGAAGCGTCGGACAGGATCATATGAATCATAATTCTTTTAGCTTATAAAATTCCCAAGCGATTGGTATCAAATTCAACCATCTATTTTGAATCATAACCGAGTTATGATTTTTCAAAAAAGCAGTATTTTTTCAAGGAAAATAAAAATTTGATACTTCTCCGTATTTGATTGTTTATAACTTTCGCCTGATGTTTTGGAAATGTGTAATTCAAAATCCCTCTGGGGATAATTTTATTCAATTGACCTCTCTATCTTGAATAGTTTTCAAAATACACCTTGTAAACAAACATCCTTGCATTTCCAGAAATCCACTTTTTTGCAATTAATTCGAAAATCAATCTTTACGTAACTATATTGAAGTTTCCTGTCAGACTATTTTGAATTTGATCATTTTACATCGAATAACTCACCAACCACACTCAATCGAGGTCATTTCCTAGCACAAAGAGTCCTTAAAGGATCCTTAAGGATCATAAGCTAAGGACGCCTCAAACTTTGGTGGGAGTGGACGAATCTTAACAAATCATAGCTCATTCTTCTCAGCTCATCAATGCGGTTCAAATGCATATATCACAAGTCAAATTCGGTAAAAATTAAAACATTTCATTCCTGTGGTGACTAGCCCATACTCACAAAGATAAAACTTAAAGTCACCACAGGAATGAAATGTTTCAATTTTTAACGAATTTGACTTGTGATATATGCATTTAAACCGCCTTGATGAGCTGAGAAGAATGAGCTATGATTTGTTAAGATTCGTCCACTCCCACCAAAGTAAGAGGCGTCCTTAGCGTATGATCCTTAAGGATCCTTTAACGAATCTTCATGCTAGAAAATGACCTCGATTGAGTCATTCGATGTAAAATGATCAAATTCAAAATTTCCACGACGCTTCATTTCCGCGAAAATCGCAGAAAACTAGAAGCGGATCCGAAATTTAGTGGTTTTTGGGGCACCCTGTATTAAGCACAAGGTTTAGAAGGTCAACTTTTTGAATATAAGTTGTCCAAGGACCAAGGAACATTACACGAAAATGTCGCAGTGTCCTGAATTTTTTCCCACAAAGGGCCTTTTTTGGATAAAATGACTGGACTATCTGGAGATAGTCAGATTTCAGATAGTGAGTGCATAATCAAGTCCTCTGGTGACTAAATGTGTTTACAATTCCATTGTAGCCTTTTGTAAATAGTTTTTTTGTGAATGCTAGGTATAAATCAATTTTTTTGAGGGTGATGCCCACATGGGCCTGTGCGTGGGTAATGGGAAGGATGATGAGAGATGAATGGACCCAAGCAGTACTGCTTTAGGTGGGTTCCGAACCACCAGGAAGCGATTTTTGAGGCTCATAAATTGAATTCAGAGGAACCGGTCACCAGTACAACAGTGGTGGTAGAGGCACGTCGCTTATCTAATCTCACCGATTAGACGCTCTCTTTCACTGGGACAAACTGCTTCCCGATATTCAAGTCCCATTATTTCAAGGTCTATTCTATTCGATTCCAAGGAATCCATTTTAATGTAGGTAAATAAATAGCCAATAATTTATTTATTTTTTGTTCAGAACTATCTTGTCTTTTTTGTTTGAAATCGAATGTAGAATTTACATACTTACTTTGAGGTTCAACGTTATTAGACTTGACTCTAATTTTCATATGGCTGAGGGCTTGCGTAATTTTATTGAACATTGTAGTAATCCGCATTGAGTTTTCCATCAGCTTGGATGTCCAATCCTGCTAAAATAATGTTTTCTGATTACAACAACATGGATGAGTTCAACTGATTTCTCATGTATTTTGCAGCTCGAGAACGCGATTCCATACAAAAACTGTGTATATAATACATTATAATTATGAAAATTTTTATCTAAGGGATTACTGTACTTCTCAGATTTGAAATCGGATCCTCTGAATAGTTTCGTTTCAGGTCAACCGTAATGCATAGCCTACGTGTAGGCAACGTAGCCGTGTAGCCTACGTGATTAGGAAAATGATGCTTGCAATCACTTGGCACCATTATTCTTTGACAAACAGTTAATCGGACGGTTTACCTCTGATCCAGTATCAGTGTAGCTGTGCTGTGATAATGATTAGTAACTGAATTTAGAATCAAGTATTTTAATCCATTTAAAATTGGCTCTAATGTTAATTTTTCTTTGAAATTTACTTTTCATAAATGATTCTAATTGTAAACATGGGCATCACATGTGATGAACGAATGAATAAATTGGAGTTAGATGATAATTCAATCATTATTAAGTGGTAAAGATACACCTGGATCTCAGAAGAACTTTGTTGCCTTATGGGTTACGAGCTCAAGAAACTCTTCCTTTTTAAATATACTGTACCTATCATATTTCAATAGTTACGTTAAGCCTATATCACGAATATATTTAGAATTTCCGTTGAACTTTTGAAGTTATCACTTTAAAACAATCTGAACTTATCTATTATGGGTCTTGAACAAATTTCTCCTGTATAAATATCGTAGAACTGTTCATGAAAAACATTTTAAGAGAAAAAACTTGAGATATCACCAAAAAATATCAAATGGTTAAGGATATAACGAAAATCAGCATTTAATGGCCGCCATCTTGTTTTCTCGAGATGACAAGCATTTTTTAGAGCTTAATTATAGATATTCTGAATCTAAAGAGAAAAAGGAAGAGATTGATACCATTTTCAAGTCTCTAACATCAAGGAGACATGAAGGAAAATTTTTATATAACATGTTAGTTGCCTTACTCCGCGCATGCCCCTCTTTGGGTCTCGCTGTACCCTTCATCGAGGCAGAAGAAGCCTTCAAAACCACATGGTTGTGAAGCTAAAAGATAGATCTACAACTTATAGATTTAACATTTTTGTCTATCTGATGCATAAAAAAACTTAAGACAGAAAAACGAAAATTTTCATAAGAAATTCTATCATTTTTCATATTAAAAAATTTATAACTTATTATTTTTACGTTTTGGGAGATATGTTTTATATAGCACATGTAGATAATTTTATAAGGATCAATTTGAGAGAAAAATTGAAAGGATATCTTGAGAAATGGCTGAGTTATGGCCAAAACAGTTAAACTCTGAAATTCTCGAACGCCATCTTGGATTACAGGTGACGCACCCCTCGGAGAGCTTATGACCACCGATATTATTTTTCTCCAGGTCAAAACGAAGAGATTGGTACCAATCCCAAACTTCTTTACTCAAAACGCACACGGGATTACACTTGCCCCCGTACTACGTACCGTAGTATATGAAGTAAAGTTTTGGATCCCTAGAAATGAGTTTTCTCAAGGAAAGAAAAAATTGAATTGATGAAAAGATTTGAGACGTCTTTAATTGAAGAGTTAACTCACCTAACGTATATCAGTGGAGGGATGAGTAATTTCAGCTTACAGATTCCGCTGCACTAGATTAAATTATTGGATCGCTGTGAGCTAGCTCGATTTTGAGAACCTGCCTTATTCACTCACATCAATCAATCAATCCATCTATATCTTCTTAACGTGAACTGTATCTCGTATTGTTGGAAAAAAATTAATAAAAAGTTGGAAATAGTTGAAAATCTTAAAAATCGTTTTGTAGTTGTATCTTATTCTCTTGGTTCATAAACTAATAGAGAATGAATGAAAACCCCAACTATTCAATCATAATCCCTACAATATTCATAAAAACTTGGATACGTTTTTTTTAGTTATTATTCTAAGTTCTCATTATTCCTTTTGTTACAGTTGTAGACCTGAGAATGTTATTCGTGATGAACACTTGTTGAGATGGAATCGACGGTGTCGAATGGCGGTGATGGGTATGTGCCCCCAGCAACCGCATTCACCGTTCACTTTGATGGTGACTCACCAAAGCTGAATGGAACCAGTCATATCAACAATAAGTTCACTCGCAGACACATCAGAAATCTTTCGCTGCCCATTGCCAAAGTCTATGATAATAAGGTGAGTCATACAATCCACTTATTTACACATCTGGCTCTCAAATGTCTGTTGATTTCATCATGTGGGAATTCTAATAAATTGTGGAAATACTTGAAAACCTATAGGCTAGCCCAAACTGATAGAAACTGCTGGGGGTTCTACATAAAAGCTTTCAAATCATTGGTATAGATCATTCTGTTGGAACCATATTCCTGCTTTTTACTAGAAATAATATCATTAATCACATATATCAGGTCCATTATTAGAGACAAACATAATATGACAATTTTAGAAATGAATAAGCCAAAGTTATTTCCAATTTTATTTGTTGACTCAATTGAATTACTAAGACTAGATGAATTATCTTGTATATATGATCAATTTATTCAATCATTAAAGTCTGTAGGTCAATCACAAATACAACAGAAAATATGAAACTTTTAGAATGGACAAGCCAAAGCTATTCTAAATGTATGTTTTTGGTTTAAATCTATAAGTTCTATGTACTTTTTTAATAAAATGAAAATATAAGAAAAACTAACATTATTAATTATTGTTTCTGATCACTGGTTCACTTGAGCAACAATTAAACTAGAACATCCATACAACTGAAATTTTTTACAAATTTTAAATGTATGGTTTTTATTATAAATTAATTTTGAAACTGTACAATTGAATAAATTAACGGAAGAACTAAGAAATCCATTAGAAGTAAACAATCTCGTATTCTACGAGGATGAATTAATTATATTGCGAACAGTACTCGATGATGTCATGTTGTGATGATTGCCTAGCCTGCATGATGAAGCAGTGACTGCGATATGATCTCATGAATCCAATGAAGTAGGTCAGGTCAGTGGACGTTTCACTCTCGCATCCCACTATGAGGAAGGAGAGAGAGGTTATTTTTGAATTTGGCTTTCATTTGCATGGTCATGGGTTTGAATCTCCACTCAACGTTTTTTCTGTTTGCTAGAGTCTGTCCACCTGTGATGGGTCTGTTGATAGTTTGATCTGGGCCCGCTGACAAATAGTTGTCCCCCTCTCGCAGCTATTAATAGAGCGTGTGGCAATAGTTTCAATAGTCCTAGCCCCAATTAAAACTTTTCGTTTTGAAAAACCACAGACTAGTTCGCCATCATTTAGCTTTTGGCTGATGGAAAGTCACTAATTGAATGGCCGCTTAAAGAGTGATATTAGTGTTATTGTTTTTCAAATCACTGCTACACTTGAATAAAATGCTCGTTCTGAATGCGGTTCAATGTATAATGGTATAATTCATTTGATATCCGTTTCATTTTAAAATTGTAAATCCATTTCAAAATTATAACTCTTATAAATTCATACCTTCATTCCGGGTACATACAAATTGGCGAGACAATTGTCAGAAGACTGCTTTTTATGCGCTCCAACAGCTGATTTTGTCAACTATAGAAGTTCATTTAGCTATGCATAGATGACGGTTACAATAACTGAATTAATGAGCTACCTCTCACAAATATTTCTTCGTAGAATGAATGTAATGTTATATAGCATAAGATTTAAGTTGTATTTAATACTTCAAAAGTTGCGTAATCGCAAATCCAAAGTCTTATTCGACCAAACGAAATCTTTGTTTGAAATTAGTATGAGATAAGATATGCTATTTTCAGAAATAGATAATGCTCTTGAAGTATTACAGTATGTACAGATGTACATCTTCTTAATCGTTGGTGGATTTGTTTCATGGGTTATTATGCGATATCATTAATTCATCATGAGGAGTTTCAAATCATGTAGGATAAGCTATGGGTTCTCCAGCTTTTCAATGTGATGTGATCCTCTAAGTATATCACTTTTCACTTTATATACATAACCTTGTCATTATCTGTTGAACAAATGAAAGCACGCATTGAAATGAATAAATGTTTTGAAGCTCAAAATGGCCTCTTGTCTTCTGTAATGAGCCTTTCCAAGGCCTCTAAATAAATAATTTCTTCTATTGATACTGTCTGTTGGTTGTTATATATTTCCTTTCAGGAAATTTGGTTTTATATTCATCAAATTGTATGTTTTTGAATTTTGTGATTTATTGCCTAGTTAAAGGTTGTTTCTGAGTACTAATTAAATGGTCAATGACAAGTATTATTTCGGTATCAAACATGAATTCTATTCACTCATTAATTCATCATGAAAACAAACTTTTTTGTTTTTAGATGTTCAAGTTTTCGCTTTGTTTGTGTACGATAGACTTATTATGGCTTGTAGATTCAAATTTCTGGATATAACAATGCATCGTTCCAGCTCAATTACATTTCCATCTACTGCACGATAATCCATTGTATTCAGTTTTGAATTTCGTCGGAATGAAATGATAATACGGCTCAGATAACTCTGTATCATGGAATAAATAATAATTCATCAACTAAGCGGACATTATAGAACATTATTATGTACTATGTTTTTCGTATTAAAAGCCATCAATACTATATTTATCAGTGTTCCATTTTAATAATTATTTGTATCAACTCATTATTCCATTAGAATATCAATTACAGTATTATTATTTAAATCTTATGCAACTCCTGAATTTGAATAGCAAGAATATTGCTGTTAATCAAGTCTTCAAATGTTGATATTCTATCTTAAATTCTTTTTTCACATGCAAAGGTTTCTATCTAATGTGTTCCATTTGAAAAAGGTTCACCAATATGAATATTTGGATAGTACCGAATGTTCTCCGTCTTTTTAAATAACAATTTTGTATTACATTGGTATTTAGTATCATATTCGAATAACTTATATAATCTTGAATGGATATTCAAATAACTGAAGCTATAGGCTGAATTAAATTATTGCATAGATTATATGAAACAATTTGAAATTAGCTCCTGTGGTAAGATAGTGAATATTATGCTCTTGAAAGTGATGATGGTTGGGCGTTTAACTATTGTGTACAAATTGTGGTTGTTTTCTGAATTATATATTTTCGCCTGTATGGAATAATGGAATTTTCGTTCTCTGCTGTTGATCAAAGAATAATTTATGCTCTCTTAAGAAATGAAAAATAAAATATTTCTTGTTTTCTTTAGGTTGCCAATGAAGAGAACAAGACTATTTTGAACGGAAACGTTCCTCGTAGGGCGGGAAATCACTCTGAAGGATATTTTTCAAGTGACACTGAGGAGGATCCCACTAATCAAAAACTATTTGTCAAAAAAGTTTTAAATGTCGACAAAAAAGGTAAATTATCTCAGCGAAATTTGTGTTTTTTATTTAGGTAGGATAGTTTCTGGATCAGACAACATTTGCTTTCTCTTACATAAATCATGGATAAGTTCCACAACATCTCTGATCAAAGTGTAAATTTTATTAAATGTGTTTTTTTTTATTTAATTTGTTTCCCATTAACAAAATAATGAAAATAAAACATTGCAGAAAGTTCAATACAAAAATACAGGATCTTGGATCACACTTATTGATTGAAATTATGAAGTTATTATTTTTTAAAGTTTGCAAAGACTGTTCGAGTTTTGTATGGGTAACATGGTACATTTGGGGTTTCAGTTGCCATTCAACAAGATCTGTACAAGAGTTAACTGTTATGGTCATGGTTAAAAATTATTAGCCTTATTAAATTGTTGACAAACAATAACTTATTTAACCTTCTTCTGGTTGGATGAGCTTCTCTTCTCATGTTTCCTATTGAATTGCTCAAGCAGTAGAGATTCCTCTCATAAACATAAATATCAAGCTTCCTTGAAAACTATACAACTCCTTTAGAGTTTTCTGAGAGCTTTCACAGTTTTGGGCACAACCCTGATGTACTCATTTTTGTGTATAATTGAATAAATTGAAATAACTTATTTACTTTTTATTAAATAATATTCATGTTGAATACATGTATTGTTTACAGTGTCAAACCCAACTAAGCTAGCACAAGAAAAGAGGAGAATGACGGAAAGTCCAGCTGAAGCCAGGTTTAGTAAAATTGGAAATGGCCACAAAGCGGTTGAAGATGAAGACGACGAAGATGATGGCGATGATGATGAAGAGGAGGAGGGAATACTGGCGCAGAGGAGGATAACGGAGAATGAGGAGGAAGACGATGATGAGGCCAGTGAAACGGGAACGTACACGATTGAGAAGGACAACGAAGAGGTGACCACAGCGCGACTCAACATTGATGCTGCTTTTGGCATAAGAGAAGTGAAGAACAGTGTACCGATGAAGTTTCTTGTGAGTCCAACATTCTATCAATTGTTGCAAGTATTACTTACTGTGCAGGTGTCATATTATTCGATAATTTTCATTCAAAAATGACTTATTTCTATTCAAGGTAACTTGTGACAAAGTAAACAAACTTTTTCATATATGTGCGTGTCAATATGGTGTGGCCACATTGAGGGGATTTTCCTTTACAAGACACGTTACGACGGTCGGCCGCAGTCGAACAGTTGTAGCCAATCACAATTCTTGTTGTTTGAGCACAAGGAGAAGACAAAAGCTGTAATCGGCCACAGCTGTTTGACTGGAGCCGACCGTCGTATCGTGTCATGTAAAGGAAACTTTACCTTACGCCACAACACACCATAACCAATACACGACGTAGCATAAGACACAAAGTAACCACATCCGTGAAAAGTGATTTTAAAAACCTTTGATTATGATGAACTTCATATTTCTCAGATGATGGTTTTTGAACCTTAGCGTCCAATCCATCTCTGATTATAGTGTTTGAAAATCAACTTTCGCTAAAAATCAACTCCGTTTCGATTTAGTGGGACTACGAATTCATACTAATCCGTCTGAAATCCTAGAATGTTAAATTCAAAGCAATTATTGATGACTGCTTTCTTTGATACTTGAAAATCTCAGTGAACCTCTACAATAGATTTTTGAAGTATTTTCATTTCGAATTCTTTTAAAATTACAGTTTTATTCTTTGTATAAGTGCTCAATTTCGAATTCTACTTTGAGCTGCTCTAGTGATACATTTGTTCTGATTGTATTCATTTCACAATATATTTGTCAATCTTTTTCGGTGAAGTTGCAATTTGATTTTTTAGGTGTTTTGTGATTTGAGTGTTCGATTTCAAATTCTACTTTGAACTGCTCTTTTGATATATTTGTTTAGATTGTATCCATTTAATTTTGCAGACAACCTCCTCTGAATCAAAAACGACCTGGGTAAATGACTGGGCGACCCAAGTCGTCGAGCACAACAGTCTCACATTACAGGACCCAACGCCCTCGCCGAAAATAGCACAAGGTACTGTATCGATGAATTTTCAATGATTATTATTTTAAAAAAATTAAAAACTATTTTTCACTATTTTCAGGTATTTTAATTTCAAATTTTTGCTAGTATTAAAAGTAGTTGTCATCTCTCATCATCATTCATCACCCCTTTCATTATCCATGCATAAGCTCATTTTCTACTTCTTCATCATCACTAGAAAATTTTGCAATATATTCGTTTTCACCCTCCAAAATTAAAATCCTTATCAATTGGGCTGCCATATTTCTATAAGTCTTGCAATCTCTAAAATTATCATTTTAATCTTTTTTCATTTTGTCTGTACAAAACTGGGAATAAAGTCGATGTTCTTATCTGCTTACCAAGTTGTATCATCTCACTATATGTAGATATTGTCAATAAATTTCATTTTGTGTCAGGGTTTTTGATTTAAAACGATTTAACATTTTTAAAATCGTCTTCAATGTATTAAATTTAATCAAAATATTTGTATTCTGTACAGTAGCCAGCCTGGGCAGTAACAGTAGCAGTAGTACAACGAAGATTCCATCGCCGATCAACATGCGAGCGAGACCTTTGTCTGCGAAAACCGCCTCCGAACATAATCGACAAACCACGGTCAAGAGGAGGTCGGCATCCATGAACAGACAGGTCAGTCACTGCCTAACAGTTACTTTTTGAGAATATTGACTTGTAGCGTTCAGCATTTATCACCATGTATAGGCTAAACATGCTAGATACATGCTCATTATTTTCACATGTAAATATTTAAATTCTTCTGAAATGAAACATAATTTTTCAATAATCGGATGCTTTCATTTATTCTTGAGTGCTTTCATTTTCTTATTCTGCTTTCATCCTTAGATGCTCTCATTTTATGAATAAGTGGTATCAAAAGATCCAAATAAGGTATAAAAAGGTATTATGCCTGTAGAATACTCATACGTTTTCGAAAATGAATCGACTTCAATTTGTATATCTAATGTTATGTTATACTTGTATTCAGAGAGCTATATCTTTAATATTGAATGAGAAGCCAAGATATTGTCGTGCTACATAGGCTATTTATCTAATTCAATATTTTGTATTTCCATAACTACGACAATATCACCTTCACAACTACTCAACAAGCTTTATCTTGAAATTTGATTTATATTATATTATATATTGTAATATTGTATATTTATTGATTTATTAATTAGTATATTGATCGATTTGATTGGTGTAGGGCAAGCCGCCACCGCCGTCGCAGGAAGAGTGCAGCGACAGCAGTTTGGAAACCGAGTCGTTTCTGCTGGCGACCGAGCGGCTAGTTTCTGCAATGGCCGCCAGGGTGTCGCTGTCGCTGGATTCGGGCGGCGAGAGCGATGTAGACACCAGTCACAGTCAGCGTACAAGAGCTGCAGCTGCAGTTGGTGCCGTGGCAGCGGTGCGATCGGACAGCAGCGCCAGTGAGGAGTCGGCTAGGCGGTCGGCTGCACGCGCTGCATCGGCTGTACGAGCTTCGTCGGCTGCAACCACCCCCTCAGCTGCCACCAACACCACCACCACACGCTACAATCGCGCCTTCAGGTTAGTAAATAAACCGAGTTGGTGTGTTGTTCACAATATTTCAATGTGCACAAACTTGTGTTTTCCATTAAGCCTTTTAAGAGTACGCAGTAGCGTACTTATTCATTGAAATACCAATCTCTTGAAACACATTTTATTTATTTATTTCATTTCATGTTATTTATGGACATAATTTCACGTTGTATGTGATAATGTAGTTTGTAGACACGTTAAGTACAGAATGGAGAATTATTAAAAGCTCATGAATCAAAGATATAGCCAAGAAGCCCTAATTCATGTTTTTTTTTTTACATTTTACAGAATAAAGATATTGAAGAATGCTCCAAGAATCTAAAATCCCCTCTATTCATACATTAGTTAATAGACAAATATTCAATTTTGAAAAAATAATATTATCTTTTAAAATATAATTCGATTTTGTGAAGGATGCTTACTTTCTCTCTACGTCTACAAATAACGGCGTCTCAAGATATTGATTGAAATTGCTTTGATCTTATTCAATATGGACGACTGCTACCGCGCAATCTCAATTGAATAATGTTATAATTAAAAAATCTTAATTTTCATTTGTGAAAATGTACACATAGCAGCTTATCATGATACATTATAATATAAAATCTTGAATGATATTTTATTCTAGAATTAAATTTAGACAGCGTAAAGGGGTGCTTTCCGAAACGTGCTGCGCAAAGGGTACAAATACCAAACTATAATATAGGCCAGTGGTCACCAATTAAGTTTCATGAAGGTCCGTTTCAAAGTGTTATCGAGCTTCCGCGGTCCATTCAGGGGGAACCGCAGGTGGTGGGGGGGGGGTTTCTCGGCATTTTCTTAATTTTCCGCCGGCTAGTACAAAGATAAATTACATTGAAAGAATTATCTCCTTTCTAATTTGGTTCCACTGCTGGTGTTGATTTATTATTAGGGTTATTTTTAATCATTCAATTCAATTTAGACTTGAAAGGATTTCTTATGGATTTTGTTCTAGGATTTATTACAAGTTTTTCTTGTTGAGATCGGTATGATATCGCGGTTCGCACAAAACTAGCTGGCGGTCCGGATCCGGACCGCGGTCCGCCATTTGGTGACCACTGATATAGGCGACAGCCGACAGTGTGGTAGTGCTGCTATCTATCAAAAGAAGCAAGTTCCCACTTGAAAGTATAGTAGCTCAATTCTTTGTACTCTGTGCGCGACGTAGTTTCGGAAAATACACATTGACTCGTAATCAATGTAATCGCGGTACAAATATAGTAACTAATGCCGAATCACTGCAGTAGAACAAATCCAATGTTGGTAAAGTATGTACAAGCAAAGAAGACCCTCTGGCAAGATGAGAAAATGACTAGCTCGGTCAATATTGGTTCAAAAGTTATTGATTTGGTCTCAAATTGTAGATCAGAATGTTTCCTACAATTGAGACCAGATCAATAATTTTTTAACCAATATTTACCGAGCTGGAGTCATTTTCTCATCTTGCCAGATGGTCTTCGTTGCTTGGACAGACTGCAACCGTCTAAACCCTTTCTCCAATTGCTTGATTTAGTCTTAAATAACTCGAGGAAATCAATGAAATTTCTAAATACATTTTTCTCGTTTATATTTCAGTATCAGGAGGGCTCGCCTAGACGAGCCGACCAAAAAGCCAGTGGCAGCAGCCGCCGAAAAGCCAAAGAGAACGCCGGTGGCTGCCACAGCGAAAGCGACCACACCTGTGGCGAGGTTGGTCAAAACGAAAACGGCGGCTGGCAGCAAGGACACGCCTCCGCCACCATCAGCCTCCTCCTCCTTCAGCCGCACCGATTGTGGCCGCTTCAGCATGCGAACGCCCAAGTCCAACCTGCCTCCGGTCAGTTGCTACTGTGCTACCTTATAGTTCAAAGTTGATAGTTGATGTAATAGTTTCCGAAGCTTTGTTAGATAGTAGATGCTATTTTGATTAATAAATAATGATGTTTTGTACTTTTAAAGCTTGGACATTAATTGTTTGCTTTGATCGTTTCCACACTTGATAACATGACACGGTCACGTGCGTTTTGTTGTATTAACCTATTCCCTTCTAATGGAACATCACGGTTACCTTCAAATTCTTGTTCAGTTCATTATTGATTTTTTACAAATGATGAATTATTGCGTAAGTACTATTATGAAGTGTAGTTGGAGAATTCTCCTTCATTTTAAACAGGGTTATTCCAATTATGATGTGAGTTCTCAAACTAAACAATATTAGTTCTATCTCTTCTACCTGTTGATGGAATCAGAGGTTCTGCAGGCAACCTAGAACTTCCTTGGCATGCACTGCGATTTTCAGTGATCATTATTATTTTCAATTTACATGAAGTCTTCTTATTGTTAAGTTACGATGTTATTGGTTACACCTATTTAGGTATTTCATTAATTCAGAAAGAACACAATGCACGTAAAGTCACAAAGTTCAGAGTCTTCTTTACAAATTCTGATTTTAAAAGTAAGGTTATACAAGGAATTGTAGATAAATATTTACAATTGCTGTATGGTGTTTGTGTTACAGTCGTCGCCACAGCTATCGGCCGGCAAGAAAGAGTTTCCGAGTGGGGGCGGCGCCGCTAAGAAGAAACCGGGGGCGGGAGGGGGCAGAAGCAACTCGACGCTGTCGTCAAAGGAGGTGGAGTTCCAGAACTGGAAGCGGCGCAAGAGCTACGACCCGATGAAGGCGGCCGCTGAGGGCAAGAAGAAGGAGGCTGCGGCCAAGAAGACCCACTACTCAGCTGGGGCCTCATCGGTCATGACCAACTCGGCCACCACACCAAAGAGGTAAACAAGCAAACTACTTGTTATCAATTAGCTCATTATTACATCATGGTTATAACTGCTCGCTATTAGTTATCACATCTCCGCCGCCATAGTCCTCTGGAACTAGTCAGTGTTGACTCATCATATTTCTAAATTGAATACCTTGAACTAGTTATCATTAATCAATATTATTAAATAGTATGGAGTCGTAAATTCATTATGTCGATGGAGTAGATACGGCTTACATGCGTAGAAATGTTTGAGCATTACTTACTAGTGACATGGTGACTTGGATCTTGATTTAACCATGCAGCATAACTATGTAATCTATTAATACACTATTCATGATCACTTGAGACGAAATAAACAAACTTTATGCGTGTGTGTGCGTGTAATGGTAGGTCTTCTTCTATGCGAAACGGTCGGCCACAATCGACCAGCTGTGTCCAATCACAGCCCAAGACAAGACAAGTCGGACTGTAGCCAATCACAGCTCAAGACAAGAGCCAGCTGTTCGACTGCGGCCGACCTTTTCGCATAGAAGAAGACCTACTATTACACGCACACACATGCAAAAAGTTTGTTTATTTCGTCTCAAGTGATCTTGAATGGACTATAGTATAATGACTTTGCTAGATATGGTGACTTGGTGCCATGTGGTGAAATTTTCACCACATTAAAAACATTAAAAAGGGCAAATTATTCAAAATCACTTGATAATATTGATCATTGAGTAATCATCTTATGGTGTAGTGTTGAGATACATTATTATTCTTTCTAATACTCCAGTCTCTGAATAATCAAATTTAAGTAAATTTAAGAGTCTTTCACCAGGGCCAAGTCCATTTGGTTCGCTTGCTATTTGTAATAAGTAAGACATGTAATATCATACTGACTATCCACTTATAATTTATGCATAAATTGAATAAAATAATTGATTTACAAATTATATAATATGCTTTAAACTTGATAAGATCTCTTATAGCTTTTTAAATTTTTAAATTAAATCGTATCTTCGGTATTTTACTGTTTAATTTCAAGTTTCTGTAAATTAATATTATTATTATTATTATTTTATTACTATTATTGTTATTTCTGTAAACTATTATCTCCTTTATTATTGACTGGGAATTTTACTTATGTGTTTGTCTCTATTTTAGTCCCTTGAACCCTGTGCTGAGGTCGGCCTCATTCCACGGCACCCGGCAGCTGACCATGCCCTCCTCGTCCGACGAAGAAGAGGAAGAAGAAGAGGAGGAGGAAGAGGAAGAAGAAGAGGTTGCGCCTGCAGCTGTCGAAGAAGAGGATTGGCCAGCTCCGTCAGCACCCAGGGTAAATAACTTTGAACAGCCGAATTTTATTTATGAATTTCACCCAGTTGTGGAACCCCTCTCTCCAAAAATAATTGAATAAATTTTTCCTTTTAGCTTTTTATCATTAACAATAATATAGAAAGATTCAACTTGAAAAAGTTTATCTGAGCTTATCGTAATGGATGTTCTGCCAAGAGAAATAAAAATAGAACCCCTAATCTACAGTATAAAATCCACTAATTAGTCAATTATAATAATTGATGTAAGATCTCTATTAGGAATTTTGGCCACCAAGTTGAATGTTGAGAAATGTTCATACTTTTTGTTAGATTTTCATTAGTATGCAGTTACTTGGTAGTAATAATAGAAACAGAATATTCATGGAATTTCTTTTTGAAATATCATGTTTAGATTGGAAAGGACTCAAGCCGTCAAAAACTCTTAATCATATTTCGATTGTTTAGAGTAGAGAGTTGTAATTTGAATTCTTGTAAAATATTTTAGTAGTGTACCGTCTAAAATCTAGAATATCATTTATTTTAATTATAGATGAATTTTGTAGATCTTGATAATTTATCGAGATTTTGGAGTAGAAGTATAGCACAGTAATTTGAAATTTTGTATTCCATGAAATATTCTCAAAATTCGTTGTTCGTATTTTTAATTTGTTTCTTTGTTCATGCACACATTTTTCACTCGATCCTCGTTGACAATATTGCTCTTTATTATTATATTATCTACTGTAACGCAATAAATTAATTTAACCTAGATACAATAAATTATGATCCTTTGTCATCGAAGAATCTAAGAACAATCAATTACAGTAATTGTAATTATTAATTGTAAATTAGCTTATAATGTAAATTGTAAATTATTTATACTACCCAGGTAGTAGACGCTTTACTCGTGTTCTTTTGAGTATTACGATTAATCAACTTATTTTTGAAAAACTTGACTAAAAAACTTTTACTCAAACATTTTTTCATTGTTTTTCAATTTAAAAATGAAGTTTTTCTTTTAATTATAGGCAACAATTCATTTTGTGGAAGCCAGCAAAGAATTTTAATCAATTTCTTGTCCAAATCAGTAACAAAAATGTAAGATTTGATTATTCTAAAAACTTATTGGAATATTCCAAGCTTTCAACGACTAAGATCAATCGATTTAGTCAACAACAAAAATATTTTTCAATTTTTTCAAAATGCTTTATAGTACCGTTATACCGTATAGTTTTGATGAGAGACAGTTTAGTTCCATATTGGATCTAGGGTTCTGTAGGTACTATGTATTGTTTAATACCATGTTTGTTTGATAAATATTTTTAATCGGATACTTCCGTATGATTTCTTCTAATAATTTATTATTGCATGCTTACCCTATTGCTTTTTGAGTGCTGAGTGCATTTTAGTTTTCTATTGAGTGCTGCTTTACAGACTTCTCTGGAATCGACTCCTCGAGGAAGTCGTGTTTCCCTCTACAGCAATACATCGAATTCATCACTTAGAACACGTCCTAAACTTGAGGTAATTACTTGGTATATTTCCTTGCTAACTTCATTACTAAGAAAGTTTCATTCAATTTTCACAGTGCATCAATCGTTCTTAATTGTGTTATAATAACTAAAGGTGAATTTGTTTTTTTTTTTTTTTTGGTTATCATTTGGAGATTTATTGAAAACCTTGAAATTGAAAACTTGCGAATCAAGAAGTGTTAAATTGGAAATTGTACTGTCAATTGAAATAATTATTTCATACTTGATTCAATGATTCCAGTGTTTCTTCCTCTTCACACTCATTCCTTTTTCTGTCACTGGCGGCTCGTGCCCACGAAACAGGTGAAGTGCCCACATCTTCTACTGTACAGCACTTCACCTTTTAAAAGGGCACAAGCCGCCAGTGTTCTTTTCTTGTACAACTGATGTTGGTGAGATATAACTCTATTGCCTATTACATGAATTTTGATGGACTATCATTTTCATGATTCATGAGAGAAAAAGCTTCCGGAAAAATGTACTAAAATATTGAATATCTTTTCATTAAAGGAATGAACGATGAGTTACTGATTTTGATTTATATTTTTCTGGTTCCCAGAAACTACCAAAAGGAAATGGTTACAGACTGTCGGTGAGTTAGGATTTGGGTGATTGGCAACACTGAATTTAAAAAAATAACACCATAACTACATTAGCATTCACCTATTTCATTAAAAGTAGTGAAATCACTGCTTTTTAGTAGTACAGAATTCAAAATATTTCTTCTAGCAGAAGTTAATTCTATTCAGCACCATATTTCATGAATTTGACATTTTGTCTCATTTTTATCTCACATGCGATAAAAGGGTCGATAAAAGTTATTGCTCTTAATTCTTTGTAGATTTCAAATTTTATGACGTTTTAATTCAAAGCTGTTTTTTTCTGAAATGTGTATATTTGTTATGATTTAAATTTACTTTGTATATTTCAAATTTTCTTTGTGAATTAATAACGCATCCATCAGTTTACTAACTTTTATCCATACAGATATCACTCTAGTTTATTTTTTTATTTAATCTTGGTCATTAGCTTATATTTTGTGGAAATTTGAAAATTTTGATTCACTTTTTACTTCAACTTTTATTATTTTTTTTAAAAACAACAAGGTTCATACATTTTCTATGAGGTACCGTTCCAAATTAAACTATATTTATTGAATTTTTATGTTTATTATTATGATAGATTGCTAAGAATGTTATTTCATGTGCCTAAAATCTAGAAATTGAACATAATTTATTAGAGCGTTATATTCATAAAAATAGATACCACCTTCATCTCCATGCTTAGTTCAACAATTTTCGATAAATGCAACATTTTGATATATAGTTTGGCGAAATGGGAATTTATGACAGTTTTTTATCTATTGTTCAATAATAACCGATGAATTGTTTCTTTCAGGGCGTTGACAACCTGGTGATATCGGCGTTATCTGGGCTTTCGGCTAAATTGAAAATAGGTTCTTGTGGTCTTCTGAAGAAATTAAGGTGATTATCTCAGTTTCATGAGAAGTTGATGTAAATAAATGTTTTGATCGCGGAAGGAAACAGTTCCACAATCGATGTCGTAGTTGTAATTAATGCAGCCAGTAAGTTTCATAATGTCAGTTTCCTCAGTCGTAATCAAATTGGTGAGTTTTATTAGTTTAATGGTTGTTTATTTACAGAAGTTTGTTTATTTCGACATCCAAGATTTGTTATTGAATCTTTCAAGGAATTGAATTGGAAGTTTTAATTAAATGAAATAAAAAATCAGATTTTGTCAATTCTATTCTTGAATTGTGGTACAGGACCACGGTTTTGTGTTCACTCAGTGACTCAGTTAAATTAGACTTTGTTATTAAATTTGTTGAGTATTTGAATTAGAATTTTTAAGCTCTGTCACATACGACGATCAAGACAATCCTATACTCCATCCACGGAGTGTTCGGACCTAAGCTCCTCCCCCATTTTGACGTCGCAGGCGGCTGTAGCCAATGGCAATTAAGATCATCATGCTGCAGCTGCTACTTTTTAGGTCACAGTCATGCTGTGAAAATATTGGAAACGCAAGCCTTCCACTTTTCAGTGAATCTATCAAAATTTATGTTCTTGTGTTCTTTCATCTGATTTAAATTATTCAAACCTCTCATGGAAGATTTTTTGGCGGTTATGATTTGTTCTTTGTTCAACAAAACAGCATAATTCTTTAAAAAATACCGATATTGGTTCTATTGAATTCAAAGTACATACAATAATTACATTCATTTCTTACATATAATTAATTTTAAACTTCCTAAACATTAGGTTATATACTTGAATTTGTAGTACGTTAGTGTGTAGTTGAATGAGTTTAAAATTCCCGGCTTAAAGTGAGCAGTCGAAATAATAATAACAAAAATATGATTATGAATAATCTGTTTCATCAACTATAATTCTCTCAAGTGATATTGATAATAATCATTCTTATGTTAGAACGATGTGAATTATGCCGATCAGCAAATAATAGCCATAAAAACATCAATATTTTAAAGGCCACTTAGTTCCAATATCAATTTTTAAGTTCCAGGCAATTGCAACCGCTTGTGAGCTGGTCGGATCATGACGTCAGAGCTTAGGAGGCGGGGCTTAGGTCCAAACACTCGGTGGACGGAGTATAGTTTGTATTCTAGCTAGCTAAAAATAATTGAGTTTGATATCAGCTGTCTACAAACTAGCTAATATAGTCTGTCCAAGCAAAGAAGACCCTCTGGCAAGATGGGAAAATGACTCAGATCGGTCAATATTGGTTCAAAGATTATCAATTTGATCTCAAATCGTAGGAAACAATTTGATCTACTATAAAGACCACATGAATTTTGTACGAATATTGACCAAGCTGGAGTCATTTTCTCATCTTGCCAGAGGGTCTTTGCTTGGACAGACTATACAAACCAGCAAGCGTTTGATCTATGGATGTGACAAGTGATTTAATGAATGTGCTGAGGATTTTAATTAGAATTTGTTGATGAATGTGTATTTTAATTACAATAATATGTGTTTGTTTGTGCAGATACCTGTACGACGAGGACAGTCCTAAGGCGCACCAGCTGTCGGCCGAGATCGAGCAGCTGGAGGCGAGCGAGCCGTGTTCGCCGCAGGTCAAGAGTCCCTCTCGCGAACTGTCCACCACGCTGCGCAACCTCAAGAGGATAGAGTCCATGATTAAAGGTATCACATCTTCAAATCGCCTTATTATCAGTCAGATACACACACAACAGGGCCTTGTTTCATAAAAATTTATAATCTTGTTTGATTCTGGAAAACCGGGATTGTGGGATTCATTAATTCATAACTCGATTACGTTTTTAAAATTTTCGAAATAATCATCTGTTGCGAACGATCGGCATACATCCAATTCATAGCCAGCTGACTCGAAACTTGTGAAAAAAATATTCGTATAGCTGTTGATGGTGGCGAGACCCTTACGGGTAGGTTCCACCTCGCCAATATGCACTCGACCAAATACTGCATCCAGTCCACAATGTTCGTGACTACCCAGTACGGAGCTGGTAAATTTATCGTTTTACAAGAAACTTTTATGAATTAGAAACTATTGAGAATCCATATCAGAAGGCTACAATCTTAAAATTTATGATTATCTAATATGAAACTTTTATAATAGAAATAAGTATTTTATCAACAACTTGGATAATTTTTCAGATATTGATCATTGATGAGATATTAGTGTTTGTATGTAATTTGAACATCGATGTTCTAATGTTCTAACTCATTTCATTATTAATTTTATTTTGTTTTATTCAAATTTCAAATTTAATGTTGATTTTGATCTTGATTTCATTTCACCGGAGCGGTGTGTAAATAGTATAGTCTCAAATGTATAATCTTGAAAATAAATTGAACGATGTACAAATGAATTAACAAATTGGAGTTATCAATCCGCATCGACCGATACGAATTATTTTTTAAACTAATGACTTGGTGATTTTCTAGCTTTCTCATCTCTAGACTATGATAATATTTTCTTCTCTTCATCATTGCATTGCTTTTGCAAATCTTGCTCTAGTTATTGAATAAGGTGAAAATTCAGTTGCTATTTTGCATTATTCCGTGACAAGTTTTTCGTTGATATAATGAATGAAATTCATTCGAGTGGTAACATTAATCTAATCCATTCCTATTTCAGTTCTTGATGAAGTTCTGTTCGATGAGGAAGAGTTCCAGTGAGCTGTTCTCAACATGTTATTAGTTTAATTGGAATATATAGATGGCACCATAAGCCAATCAAAACGAAAAATCAAATATTAACCAATTGTGTACCGTGCTTTATTCTTGAAAGATTAGTGCACTAAATGTTTACTATGTATTTGATCTTTTGTTAATGGTAAGAAGAGACTGTTATTCTATAAAATATTTGGTGCTTTGATCACAAATTATTTATATGTTATTTCGACACAATGCAGCTAAAATTGTATGGATGATGTGTGCTATGTTGTTACCAATACAATTTTATGTACAGATTTTTAGATATCTATGTATAATGAAATTTATTTGAATTTATGATATAGTTGAATATATGAATATGTTTGGTCTGAAGTTTTAGACAAAATATTGTATTTTTTAAATTGATTAGGTGCGATAAGAAATTTTCGACAGTCGCTGTTCTCTGTCAATCGTTGATCAAATAATTAGGCTATGTCATTCATTATAAATGGTGCCAAATTCTAAAAAATATTCCCGTTTACTTATCTGAAGGTACAAGCTTAGTATGGGTTTGTTTTCGATCAAATTTCTTCTCAACTAATGTTTTCTTGGTTAAAAACCATTAGAACTAATTCTGTTTGAATCATTGATGATACATCAGCCTCGTTAAACTTCATAAATTTCTTCCCTCGAGATAGGAAACTTTTTCTAGATCTGAATAATTCAAGTTTATAAAGTAATTAATGGATAGGCATGATTGAATATTATCTTTCACACTCCATTATCTTTCATATTTTCTGATTCTCAAAATTGTGTGTCTTACAAATTCCATTATTTTCAATTCAACTGTAAAACTACTATTCAAACCCGAAAAGTAGATTGAATATTTTTTAATTTTTCCACCCAGGAACGAAAAGTTCAATTATTTTCATTTGAAATCGGAGTTTGTGGCTCTTGGTGAATCTTATTATCTAAATGATTGAACAATCAGAAAAGTTGCAGCGTAAGTAAAAGTTTGCACATGAAAATAAGAGATTTTCATGATTTGTATTACATTATAAAGTCTATTTGGCAGTATATTGCTGTATAATTTTTCTTAAAATTTATTTTATTGAGGGAGTTTGTAAACCTATAAGCTAGATCAATCGTTTGCCAAGAAGATCTTGTTTACATTTTTCTAGAATTGAACACATCGAAATGAATAATGATAAATTATTATTATTCTTGTTAGTCCATCCATAACAACTTATTCATCCTAATAAGTCTTTCACAGTCCAGTGGCTTTTTGAATGATGCCTCAAAAAAGTTATAATTATAAAATTACTCTATTCATATTATTTATCAATAAACAATATTATTGTACATTTTCGAAAAGACTAACCAATTGAGTGAATATTGTCCTACCAACGATTCTGATAGGACTATGCTCTTACAATCAAGTCCAAGTGAAGGTTGTATTGAGGTAATTCCATTTTAATAGATTGTTATCAAGAAGTAACACAGATAATAGTTGAAATTTCTGTCATTAAAATAAAAATGTATTTATCAAAAGAAGAATAATGAAAGAAAGCTAAGCACAAAATAAAGCTTGAAATAAGTTGAAAAGAAGCACAGTCTTAAAAGTAAAATTGTTATGTTTCTATTTGATTATCATAAATGTAGAAAAGTTCCAGTCGAACGAGATTATTATCAGTTATTATCAGGCTGATAAATTATCCTTATTCTATAATATTGTATATATTGTGTGTTGATTATTTCCATTCAAGAAACATTGAAAAAATCTGTAATATGTCAAATACTTTGATTTTTATTGTATTTTGTTTTGGACTTTGTGTAGCTCAGAAATTTCATTTTATTTTTCTAGTTATCTGTAAGTTACTTTAGCTAATTTCAGTTTGATGGCTGTTACTAGTGGCTACTAGTAACTGAGTTACTTGTACCTCACTGTTACTGGTACCTAGGTGGGGTAAAAGCCTAGAGGCAGAGATTTGCTTTGATTATAATATGGATTTTTTCTGTCCCAATGTAATACATCACAAACAACATTCATTATAGGATTGTTTCACTTATGTAGGCCTACTGAGACTGGCTTACTGTAAGGGTTATAAATTATTTTATCCATTCAGTTGGGCGTATCATTTGGTATAAAATGAATGTAAGACAATATTGATTTATCTCACTTCAACAAACATCGATCATCACTTCTTTAATAATCAAACTTTTTATATTATTTATTCATGCGCTTCAAACCCTTTCATATAGTTCGTTGTACTGTAATGATTGTAATCAGAGTTTTTTTTAAATAATTTGAAGCTTAATTTAAATATGTCTTATGTATTACCGTACCGATTAGAATAAGTTGAATCATGCTCATCAATGTATAGTTTTTATATATTTTCTTCAATTATTGTTTGTATTTATTATTTATATATTGTGTCATAGTATATTAAGTTGAAAGATTAATTTATTTTTCAAAAATGATTCGTTTAGTCATTATTTTATAGAGGAAAATAATAAGGGTTCATATTTTCTGAGTTTATTTTCAGTTTTTTTGATAATAGATTCAATTACTTTGAAAGTATTATACATTTTTAGAGCTGACGATAGAAAAGTTTCCAACATAAATTAATTCATGATTTGATTTGTACAATCTATGAGATGATTGGTTGTTGAATTCCTCTCCAAATAGTTGAGACATCAAAATACCATCAAGTTCTACCTTGAACCACAGAGAAGCTGAATCTGTGCTTGAACTGATACCACCTTCTATACATTTGGGAATAATTGCTTTATAATTCAGCGCGGTTTTTATTCAGATGCTGTATATTCTTCTCTTCGGAAACTTAAATGATTGCAATTATTAATAATTGAATTCAATTATAATTGATGTTCAATGTAGACTGGAGGGAAATTCGCCATCAATCTGTTTTTCTTTCACTTGATGTCAATTAATGCATTTATTGTGTGCCAAAGATACTATAGATTTGCATCAAAAGAATAAGAATAATTATTATTATCACGGTTTCCATCACGTCACCGACTTGTGTACAGTGCAATATTGTTAATTTAGTGTAGCCAGGCTACATTCACTTGTTCGAGTTTCTCCTTGTTATTTCAATTTAACTTATTCAGCAAAGTTGATGTTTATGTTACGTTTTGCTGTTGGCAAATTGAAAATGAATAAAGTTGCTGTGCTTCAAACAAAAATTTATTTTAAAACTACAGTAAAACTGGTTATAAATATATATATGTGAAACGAAACATTCATCAGGCATTATTTAAGTTGTAGTAAAAACTGAAATACATGGTATTCTCAATTTTTTCGTGTAGTCTATTTTACAAAATTTTCCTGTGTCCAACTTCAGTGTGTAAATTTCTTTTGAATACTTTTGAATTACCTGTATTTTTTACTTTCAGAAAGGAGATGAAAGAGGAGATGGAGTTTGGTAGAGATTTAGTTCAGGCATTTAAGGCGAAAAAAAGGCCAAACCTCTCAATGAGAGCAGCTAAGCTGAATATTGGCACATACCACTATAATGGCATTCTAAATAAGGATTCAAAAGTATAATACTGTATCACGTTTGCAAATTTTTTTTATTCAAGGTCAAAGGTCACGAAAGTCAGTTTTCTGCGAATAACTTGTTTCCTGTTCAATTTATGTTCTTAGATGTTATTATAGAAATAAAATTGTAGAGCTCAGAAAACCTTACAAAATTGGTTATATGCGTTTTTCTCGAAAAACTGAAGGTTTTCGAGATACAGCGTGGAGAGGGGGGAGTGCGCACTTCATCAAGGGATAATGCCATAATAACATATGGAGTAGAATGTTCAATTCGCTGTGAAGATTGTTTTTGCAACCAAATTCTATCAAGGTAGCATTCCTAAGCGACGGCTTGGGCTGTGCATCTCTAGCTGCGCGGCTCTAGCATCGAATCTTGAGCCGTCACAGATCTAGACTTGTAACTATATATTATTTGAATGATGATGATTATACTTTATAATATGCAAAGCTGTTGACGTGCAGCTAGAGCTGCGCAGCTCGCGGCCGAGGTTCAGCGGCAAGGGTGATTCTACTTACGAATTAATACGTAGTGTGTTATATTTACAGAACTAGAAACTATTGGAGTCCTTATACTGTGTTGAAACATACAACATCCATAGTATTGGAACATTTGTTTATAATAGGTAATAGTATTCATGAACATCTAACAATCCACCTACCATGCAGCAGTGTGGTTGCAGTCTCAGAGCAGTGCTTGGTATCTGATATTTTCATATACAGTATTATTAATAATATACTAACGTATACAGGGTGTTTCAGGAGGAATGTGCAATACTTCTCAGGCTGATTCAATATACACCAAGTAGACAAAAAAGTTCCATGAGACCAACCCCCAAAAACGCTTTGTTACCGAGATAACAATGGCGGAAAATTGAGATTTTTCAAAAAATATTTATTTTTCTAATTTTTTAGAGGCTTCACTCAGATTCTAAAATAACCAATTCCTATGTAAAATTAGCTGAAGAATTCAATGGAACCAGTTCCAAGTTTGTAACTTCAACGGTTATTGAGATAATCGGAAAAATATGCTAAAGTTATTACAACGTTTTATTTTTTCATAAATAAAATTATTGTATTCCAGTTGAAAAAAATAGTTTGGCAAAGGCTTATTTCTAATTCAAATGTTTAAGATTACAATCTATTGTTGAGAAAATTTGGCTCACCGCTCAAGTGTTCTTGCATTTTATCACAGCTTTAGCTACAATACAAACAATGCCTGTTCGTATTGCGAGAGTGAAAAAAATGTTGCTCTCTTTCTATCAAGAATACTTTTTTAGATCTGCAGCGTCATTCAATCGGAAGGCACGCATCTAGCCAAAATTAGAACTTACTCCAAGATCTTGGCCTTCATCCTGTGAGTTGAAATTTGCAGAAAATTGGGATATATTATAAAATAAATTACTGTTTAATAATAAACCTCAATTTATTGAAAATATTTTCACATTCATTCTTACTTATCAATCACACAGATTTAATTCAAAAGCAACGGTGGATAAATGTAACAAAATAAATTAGTTTTACAACCACGAAACAACTATGGTGATCTAATGAGGCAGCAAATACAGTATATGATTACAGAAATCATACATTCACTGACCATGACATAATTCTTGGGCAGTGGTCTTCTTAGGGTAGCTAATACGTACGGTACGATTACAAAAATCATACATTCTATGATTAGAAGATAATATTGCTTATATACAAAATGACATTTCCAGGACCAGCACCTTAGTAATAGTTTGGTCTTATAAAAAATCTATTGAAGTCTATAGAAAATAAAGACCATACGATTCTATCTGGTTCCCATATTGATGTACACGTTGAATACAGATTCTTTACACTCCAAAGTGTAATTTTATTGTAACGTGAATAACAAGACTTTAGTTAAATAGAAATAATTTGCAAATGTGTTTTATAATAAAAAGCTACTTTTGCAAACAAAACTTCCAACATCTACTTCACACTCACTTTTACAACATTCAATCTGTATTACATTCAGAATTCAAGTAAACCAAGTGATTGAATTGAGAATGGGTTATATTATGAACTTCACATTGATGGCATGTCAAGTAATCACAAATAACTGAAAAATTTAAATCAAAGAGGGCGGAATGTGATTGGAATCAAAATCAATGGTTGGGAGAAAACACATTTTATCGGAGAAAATTTTATGATTGATGATTTGATAATTTGAACGATCTTACGCCCTAATCCAATAATTACATTGAACTTTTTTTTGACTATGCTCAACGACAAACTTAGAGTTTCTATTCTTATTCATATCTACAAACATTCTACTAAATAAAAAACACCTATTCGACGTCTTCTTCAGCCATCTGCGGAGACGCTGAAGCTTCAGCCACTCCTACCCTCTGAAAAACACATTTCAACAGTAAGAATCAAGCTTTAACAGAAGAATTTATTCACCAATTAACTTTCAATACAGAAATATCAAATGAGGAAAGCTTAGAAACGTTTATATAGTCTAGTTAGGACATTAAAATAATTGATAGATAGCAATTATGTAATGAGAGAGAGGAAATACAATATTCATTTAAAAAGTATTAAGAGAAAAATTTTCATCCACCACAATCACAAAACTAAGCCATGTGGTTACTTTTATTTCAATTAAAAAAAATTTAGTTAAAAAAAAAATAGAAATTTTTTACAATCACAAGAATTTATTAAGACATCAATCAATCACAAATTTAGAAATTTCAATCATTGGGTTGGTTTGAAAGTCTTGAACTTGAATTTCTCACCGAATCAGACAATAACAATGAATTAAAACAGACAATATTGGAGTTACACGGGTTGTCGACAGTTAAAAAATGAGTTGAAGTTGGATCATTCAATAGTTATTTGCAAAGAGATTAGGGCTGCTGTTCGTAATCGATTCTCACCCGGTAGGCTGCTGGGAGTCGCTGCGCGAGCAATGTGAACGCTTGAGGAGGCAGAGTTTGTTGCAACACCTGCATCAACTGATTGGGCTGGCCGCACACTATGACCGCGTTGCACAGGTAATCCACCGCACTGTCAATGTCGCCTTGTCCCAGCAGTTCTTCGCCCATTTGAATCTGTTGTCAATAAAAGTTTCGATGAACAATGCATCTAGACTACACAAGCAAAATTAAAAAATTGATATTTCAAACATGCGAACTAGCACAACTTTAATGAAATTCTTAAGGATGCTTGAAATAAAATGATACAACTTTTTATCGTAGTAAAATTGAGTTTTTTCGAATGCTTCTGAAACTTCCGTTTTCCATGTTGATACCAAATATGTTTTTCGGAATAATGTCTCCTAGTTTCGATACAAATTTTACTCAATTCTCGACTCTGGAGCATATAGAAACAATTTAAAGTTCAACATTGGTCCCAACACTGGACCCAACATTGGTGCTACATATTCAAATTGGAAAATTCTTTGCCACTAACTTATCTCTAATCAAAAGTTGAATTGATAGAAATCGGCAACTTACTTGTTTCAAGAAGAAGCATTGAACGGCTTCTGGATCTTTCATATCAGGCAATTTTGTACGAGGTCCAGATCTTGAATTGGCCATTTCCTTGGCTTTTCTTCCTGAAAAAATTAAACAGAATAATCAGAAGTTGTCGTTGAGTGTTTGATTAGAACATATTTGAATTATAAACAATGAGATGGTGAAATGCAAATAAGTTAGCTCTTAATCGTGATAAAACACAAAACTTATCTGTCTCCTACTGTAATTCAAGTACAGTCCACTCTGTAAAATTCTTGGGTATCTTTATCCAAAGTAATCTTAAATGGAATCCAAATATTGAGTACATTATCCTAAAAGTGAAAAAAGGAATTTTTATGTTGAGAAAGTTGAAGGAAGTAGTAGGCCTATCTTAAAAAATATTACTATATGTATATTATAGTTTGTTCATTCCCATCTTTCATATGGCACTATATTATGGGCAAATTGTAGCTTTTCTCAGTCACTATTTGTATTACAAAAAAGAGCTATAAGATCTTACTCTCTGTAAACCTTTATTTATTAGATTCGGGGTCATGATCTTACCTTGTATTTTCATATTTAATTGCCTGCTTTTAGTCAAGTCAAACCTACATCTATTTTCTATTCATCAGAGCATTCATTCGTACAACACACGTAATAAATCATATCTCAGGTATGAGTACTGCTTTTACAAAGCTAGTCAATGAGTTTCAAGTTTGAGTCTCAAAGACCTACATATTGGCATAATAATGTGACTCTATCCTCTTGTCATCCTGCCACTTTGTGCCATTATTCACTTCATCAATAATTAGACAATGCATAGGCCTATGGGAAACGATATTCTCCGCAGTCTGGTGACCGGGGAAAATAATCGATTCTAATCCACCATTCAAAAATATGATTCCTTTAAAACATGCATATTGTTTTGTTTTAATGGTAGCCTATTTCCTATTCGTTAAATAGTTGGAAGGTTTCACACCTACCACCCAAATTACCAGCCTTGAAAAATATAAAGTGATAAAGTGCCCCAAGACTGCCTGACAAGATTAAGGTTTGAGCCTAACACGATTAAGTTATAACAAAAGATACCCTTCAAAAAAAAAAACTTAGTGATAATGAGGATGTATAAGAATAAGGAAGTGAAAGAGCAGTAGAATTTTTCATCGCTATATTGTGGTACAACCGGTAATACAATGAATAGGTTGATCGTTAGTTTGAGATTGACCAAGAGGTTATATACATCCACAAATCCAAAAAGCTAAATAAAAGATTGAGAAATAGAATTCACTCCTAGAATCTCAATAAAATATTTTAATTTGTCTTTAAATTTTTTAAAACTGTAAACATCAAGTCATAAAAAAACAAATTTTTAAACAGAGATGAAAACATGTTCAACTCACTTTCTTTCAATTTCCTTTTAAAGTTTGGATCTCCTCTTCTCTTGTGATCGAAATACACACAATACCCAAGAAATATGGTACCACATACTCCAGCAGCAATACCAATTGCAGTTTTAGACAACATTTTATAAACTATTTTTGGAATAAATTAGAGATTTCAATTTACAATGCAGACATTTTTCATCGAAGAGGGAAGAAGTGAAAAACAAGAATAAGAAAATTGAGAAATAGTGTTGAGCATAGATGACTACAGATAAAAGGAGTACTCATTCCATCTAAACAAGCATGAATCATGAGGATTGTAATAATTATCTGATATTAGAGTAATGGTTATGTGAATGAAACGTTTTTAAATGAAATCATATCTTAATTAAGATCAATTATGATTCATTTCAACATTATATTTGAAAATTTTACGTTTCCATTTGAAGAGTAGTCTATTGGCTTTAGCTTCTAATGACACCTATTTCTGTCTTCGTCTCTCGTATGTTGTGTGCGTGATTTTCGTTTCAGTCACTCTCACACCACTTTCCCTTCCCAATCTCTCAATAAACGAACGAATGAAAGAAGACGACGATTTCAAGTTTTTGGTTAGCTTGTTGTTTATTAATTATATTTTATAATTTGTCTTAAATGATTTTGTGTAAATGTATTCTACTCACAAAATATTGATCCGGATGCAAGCCTCAAAACTCGTTTAATCTTATTAAAGCTGAAACGGTGATGTATTAAATTCCAAACGTACCTAGGTAAGTTACCATGTATGTATCGTATTTGAAAAACTGAGCTAGGCTATTTAGCATTGAACAATATTACAGTATTTAATAAGAATTCATTCAACTTAAAAAAATACAGATAACATTGATTGTAATGTATTGTAGGCTAATGTAATGTAGGCTACATCCGTGTGTAGAAGCAAGATTGAAATTAAATTATACCTTGCTTCCTTGGGCTGTAGGCTAATGGCTCGTATTCCCTTGATAATCTTCAAGATTTTCTTTTGAAAATATTATAGATTTCCGTGGAAAAGGCTCATGAATGCATATTGTCTCTAAATATCTCCCAGCCTATCTTACTTACAAATTCGAGCAGGATACAATTAATTAGTTATGCCCTTTATGAGAGCTGAACTGTAAATAATTTGGTAGAAGTGTAGTTTACCTGCCACCCTACCCACAGTCAAAGTTTTGGTTGCAATCGATTAAATATATTATTCTGATGAAAAAATATAAAAAAATTGCTGTCGCTAGCTCATCATTAATTTTTTTAGAATTGATTCAATTTTTCCTAACCTCACTTTGAACGATGAGCTTTACAAGCTTTAAAATTATTCTATTATCTATTTACAATTTTATTAGCTAAAAGTGATCATGAACAACTCAATAAAACAATATAACCTACGCTAGATAGGTTAGTAGAGTGGCAGTATCAATACTGTAGTGGCTGCCAGTTCTAACCTTTCTGGGTTATCTAACCTAAGCTCGATAGGTTAGTAGAGTGATGATGTCGATGCTATGGATCAGGGTTAGCTGACCTAGCTAGATAGGTTAGAAGAGTGGCGGTGTCAATTTTGTGGTAAGTGGTTGCCTCCTTGAAAGAGTGCTCCAGGGAGTTCTCTATAGATACTTGAAGCTAATAAAAATGTAAATAGAGTAATTTTGAAGTGTATAAAGCTCATCATACTAAGTGATGTTAGGAGAAATTAAAACATTAAAAAAAATTTATAAGCTAGCGATGGCTAATTTTTTTATTTTATCATCAGAATTGGCTCAATAGGCATACTTAATCGATTGCAATTAAAAAATTGACTCTAGAAAGGGTAGCAGGTAAACTACACTTTAGCCAATTATTTAGCTTCATTCATTTTGCTTTCGATCAAGATTTTTTGATTCTTGAAAAATATTTTCCAGTCTTGAGTTTATTTTGTTACTTGTTACTTACTTACTTTCAAAGTTTAAGAATGCTAAATCCGAACTTAAATTGCAATATAGGTACTGGCAAATAAGATGTAACGTTAAAAAATGTTGCAAAATAAGCATCTGTTCACAATACAAACAATCCTATATTATATATTTACCTTTTAAATAACAAAATTCTCTTTTTGTTACAGTAATGGAGGAGACCAGAAAAAGGAAACACCATCGTCACAAGAAAAGCAGTCGCCATGATTCAGATCATGAAAGACACCATAGGAAGAAGAAAAAAGAGCATCTTTCTCCTGAAAGAACGGAGAACTTTGATGAGTTCCTCATAGAACGACCAGATTATTCAGATGAGGAGCCTTTTAATGATAAAAAGCGACATGACAATGATGATAATGATGGAAGATATAAAAAAGATATTGATGATTCCGAAGTTAGAGATTCATTTAATAAGAAAGAAGAACGTCGAGGTGGTAGCAAAAAGCATCATCGAAAAAGAACAACTGAGAATTTAGATTCTCAGGATGAGCGTGAAGAAGAATTCAAATACAATGATGGCAATGAAGTTGAAGAACGGCATATTAGAAGGAAAGGTTATGATAAAGATGAAGAACGATATATTAGAAGGAAAGGTGGCGATAAAGATAAAGAACGATCTATCAGAAGGAAAGTTGGTGATGAAGATGATAACGAAAGATATATTAAAAGGAAAGGTGGTAGTGGTGGTGGTGGTGGTGATGAAGATGATAACGAACGATATAATAATAATAAAAGAAGAGGTGATGATGAAGATGATAACGAACGGTATATTAAAAGGAAAGGTGGTGATGAAGATTATAACAAAAGATATATTAAAAGGAAAGGTAAAGATGGAGACTCAGTTACTGACAGAAGGAGAAGAAGAAAGTATGACGATGATGCTGAGCGAAACATGTCTAGAAAAGGCGAAGAGTCCTATGATGAGGAACAAGAGGGAGAAAAGTTGAGTGAGGTTAAAGAACGCTATTGGAAAATGAGAGATGATGTGAAAGATTCTTATGGAAGAGGACGAGGAAAGTATGGAGATGTAGAAAAGAGAAGTAGAAAGGGTGACGAATCTGATATCAGAGAAAAGTCAAAGAAACATCTTGTTGGTCCACGATATTACAGCACTGAAGAGAAAAAAGACGGCAAAGATAAAGATAAACATAATGTTGGGCCACGATATTACGGGACTGAAGAGAAAAAAGATGGCGAGAATGAAGAAAACGAGAAGAAAGATGAAAAAGAGAAGAAAGAAGATACCTCTGCTCCAGAAGTTATCACTCCAGCGCAGAAGAAAACCGTGGACCTTTTGACGTCACGCACTGGAGGTGCTTACATTCCACCGGCCAAGCTAAGATTGATGCAAGCCAGCATAACCGATAAAACAAGGTGCGTTTTACCTAGATTGTAGTAGTAATGTGTGCCAATTTGTTGAATTGATCGAATTCTTCAGTTCTGATTAGCCTCTCCACCTTTAGAATTTGAAAATCTTCCTGTTAGGACACACATAAGTTACTAAATCCGAAAAAGTTTTATCTTTCTCCAACCCTTTATTTGTTTGATATCGTATACACTATAGGATTTTTTATACACTTAGGGAACCAAGAGACCAAATTTCACCCTTCTATTACAAAGCATTGAATCCATCACTTCTTTATCATTTTAAGAAAGCAATGAGTTGAGGAAACATTTTATTTTTATAAAATTTCAGCATAAAGCATTATATGTTAATGTTGATTAGTTGAAATTAATAAAGATTTTAAGATTTAAAATGTATAATCTTGATTACAACAATCAAAAATGAGAATCGCCAGTGCTTTAAATTGAATACAGATAACCAAATTTATATTAATCATTTGTAGAGTTCTATTGTGTACAGGTATTTGTTTTTAATTATTTCGTTGTTTCTCATTCTATAATCATAGAAAAACAGTTTTTGAACAAAATTTTGACCATATTGATGCCTACCCTACACAATATATTTAACCTTGAATCTATTTTAACTGTTCATGATCAATAATAATCAATTTGGAGACTTCTCGCATGTGTAAAATGACATATTATTATTCAATGAATTGTGATTTTTGTTACAGTGCTGCCTACCAACGTATAGCATGGGAAGCTTTGAAGAAGTCGATCCATGGTCAAATCAACAAAGTGACGACCGAAAATATTGGCATAATTGTGCGTGAACTGTTGCGAGAGAACATTGTCAGAGGCAGAGGTCTGCTGTGTCGATCCATCATACAGGCGCAGGCTGCCTCCCCCACTTTCACCAATGTCTATGCTGCGCTTGTTTCCGTCATCAACTCAAAGGTAATTTTTTAGTTGTTTTATCTGTAGTATCTTCAGTAGGCTAAATATAACCTAAAAAAGATATTGAATCAATTTATGCTCTAATCAAGTTTCATATGAGTTTATAAGTGAAAATATTGCTTGAGGGTGGGCAGTAGTAATTTTTATTAATATCTTTAAGCAAATAGCGCCATTATTTATGAATAGAATTTAACGTTCTTTATGTCATTGGAAAGAGAATTCTATTCTCCAGGGGCTGTACTTTTTACTTTTTTGATTTTAAGTTCATTTAAATAATTGTTGTATTATTAATTAATTATGAAAGTATTGAACTCTAATAAATAATAATTGAAATAAACTTAAAATCAAAAAAGTCGAAAGTCCAACCCCTGGAGAATTGAATTGTTTTAATGACATAAAGAACGTTGAATTATGTTCATAAATAAAGGCGCTATTTGCTCCAAGAGATAGATTGAAATTACATTGTTCTAAGCAACATAATTCTGCCGATCGGCAGTTGGCCGTCCACTACCATCCACCCTTGAAGTATGTATTGATTCATCTAGCGTACTGTTTTACAATAGATTCAAAATGATGCTGACTTCTTAGTCATGAACATAGGTTTTACATAGGTGTTAGAAGCTTCATATTCATAGAAACTTGCATCCTTAATTTTAATTGGTCCAGGAAAGAATAGAGTATAACAGTTATACTTATTTTGTAACTTCTCTGGTGTATTCCATTCCTATCAATAGACATTTTTGTGGATGATGCCCACATAAGCATTAATTTTTGCTTGTGCGTGCGTAATGGAGAGTGCGAAGATGATTGATGAGGTGGTAAACGACAAGGACTCTCGAGGGATTCGAGCGAGTAGCGCTAGCGGACTGAAGGTTGTAACGCCCCAAACCACTCGGCCAACCCGGCCGGCCATATTGTATTAGAATAGAATAATATTATTTTTTGAAGAATATAACTTGAATAAACTTACATCTATGTCGAAATGAATATTCAATTGTTACGAAAATACTATCTTGTCAGTTATTTAATTCTAGTCTATTTTCAATATCTATCTAGAGTGAAGGTTGGTTTTTCTAATTCTTTGAATTTCTTCAATTTTTTTAACACAGCTTCTAACAAGATCTACTAGAATTTGTCTTTACCATTTAAAAACGATTATGTTCCTGATTTGAAAAAGTTTGCAAGTTGATCAAAATTAAAAATAGTTGATCTCATAAAAATAGTTTTCCCAACTCGGTCTTTCACTGGCACTTCTGTGATATTTATATCAATGAATATTTTTTCACATTGCTGTGTTTAATCGGAATGTATTTATTTCAAATATATTTGTTTCCCCAGAAAATAAGTCTTTCAATAGAGAGTATGCTTCTCTTTTTGTACTTGATTCCCTTAAAATTATTCCCCTTAAAACTATTCCAATGAGCGTCCCTCAACTATTAAAGAGCATTCATGTTGTTCTAATGAAGGCATTAAATTAGTTTTATTCTGATTTCTTTTCACAGTTTCCGAATATAGGAGAATTGCTGTTGAGGCGATGTGTGATACAGTTCAGACGAGGATACAAACGAAATGACAAGCCCATCTGTATTTCAGCTGCAACCTTTGTCGCTCATCTTGTAAACCAAAGAGTGGTAAGTAATACATTATTTTCAACTTTTTCTTCCTTGTTCTACTCTATTATTACTGTTTGAACCACTTACAAGTAGACTACTCTCATAAATTTGATTAGATATTGAAATTTACATAAAAACTTTCAAGGCAGATTTCTAGTCGTCGATTGGTGATAAATAGTTTTTAGTCCAGTCATTTTATCCAAAAAAGGTCCTTTGTGAGAAAAAATTCAGGACGCTGCCATATTTTCGTGTTATGTTCCTTGGTCCTTGGACAACTTAAATCCAAAAAGTTGACCTTCTAAACCTTGTGCTCAATACAGGGTGTCCCAAAAACTAAATTTTGGTATTTTTTAATTCTTCAATTAGGTGTAACTTTTCTATTTAAACATCAAAATTATTATTGCATTTTGAAGAAGAAAATTCTACAACTTAATCAGATTCAATCCCGAATTAGGAGACTTGAACTATTCTTGTGTATTTAGTTCTACTATTCTTGTAAATAGTTTAAGTCTCCTAATTCTGAATTGAATCTGATGAAAAGTCTTGTGATACAGCCAAGTTGTAGAGAATTTTCTTCTCTTCAAAATGCAATAATAATTTTGATGTTTAAATAGAAAAGTTACACCTAATTAAAGAATTGAAAAAGTGAGGATTTGAATTTTTTTCAAAATTTTACATCTATTAAATGTTCTGTAAATAAGAATTGCAACACTGTAGAAACTTGGATTCGGTTTCAAATTGTAGAGAATTCAATTCTCTACAATAATGAGTGTGAGAAAAACCTTTTGAAAATGTTCTTTCAATTGAAGATATGCAGAAAATATTAAAAGAGGAGATAATTTGACAATTCTGCTTCTTTTATAAACAAGAATATTTCATCTTGTGGAACAGATATTTCGAATTATATCTACTAAAAATGAAAGAAAAAGTTGTAATCTATAATTAGAGACCAATTATGATTTTGTGTCATCAAGTACTATCGAGATATGAGCATTTGAAAGCAAAAAATAGCCCATACTCATTACACAAAGATAAAAGTTGAAGTCACCTCAGGAATGAAATGTTTCAATGTTGACCGAATTTGACTTGTGATATATATGCATTTGAACCGCCTTGATGAGCTGAGAAGAATGAGCTATGATTTGTTAAGATTCGTCCACTCCCACCAAAGTTTGAGGCGTCCTTAGCGTATGATCCTTAAGGATCCTTTAAGGACTCTTTATGCTAGAAAATGACCTCGATTGAGTTTGGTTGGTGGATCATTCGATGGAAAATGATCAAATTCAAAATATTCTGACAGGAAACTTCAATATAGGTACGTAAATATTAATTTTCGAATAAATAGCTAGAAAAAGTGGATTTCTGGAAATGCAAGGATATTTGTTTACAGATGTAGCTTGAAAACTATTTAAGATAAAGAGGCCAATTTGGTCTCAAATTGTAGAGGACAAAATTATCCCCAGAGGGATTTTGAATTACACATTTCCAAAATATCAGGCGGAAGTTATAAACAATCAAAAACTGAGAAGTATCAAATTTTCATTCTCCTTGAAAAAATACTACTTTATTGAAAAATCATAACTCGGTCATCATTCAACATAGAAGGTTGAATTTGATACCAATCTCTTGGAAGCTAAAAAAATTATGATTTGAATGTTTTTGTCCAACGCTTCATTTCTGCATAAATCACAGAAAACTAGACGCGGGACCAAAATTTTGTATTTGGGACAAAATTTAGTTTTTGGGACATCCTGTATTGAGCACAAGGTTTAGAAGGTCAACTTTTTTGATTTAAGTTGTCCAAGGACCAAGGAACATAACACGAAAATATGGAAGCGTCCTGAATTTTTTCTCGTGCGAAACCTAAAAAAACTGGACTATTTGTTTCACTTGGAGCTAGATGATTTAAATTGATGCCATAAAAATTAAAGGATGATATCCATCTGAGTGAGATATCGCAGCTGAGTGAAATTTTCAAGGAGATATACGCCCAAAACGGCTTTGTCCAATCAATTTTTTGTAAAGATTGCAGAATTAATTCTCGATTTTCAATTCTACCTAGTATAGTATAGGATGAATAATTAGCTTAAAATAAGTTTGATGAGAATGATTAGTAAAATAACTAGAGAAATGAGTATTGTAGAATTCAATTAGCTTTAGGCCTACAGACTAGAAAGTATTAATAATCAGCTATACCCTAACTACTTACGGTGACAATTTCTATCTAAGTTATTTATTTATAACTATCTAATGATATCTTTTTATATACGTAAATTATTAAATCATATTGTAATTTCTCATTCAGGTAATTCGATTTCCATTATGTAATCATGATTTTTGTTCTCAGGCTCATGAAATCCTAGCGTTGGAAATCCTAACTTTACTGGTGGAGACTCCCACTGAAGATTCTGTGGAAGTTGCCATAGCTTTCCTCAAGGAATGCGGCTCGAAACTACTAGAAGTCAGTAATAAAGGAATGAGGTCTATTTTCGAAATGCTAAGGAATATTCTCCACGAAGGGAAACTGAGCAAGAAGGTAACATTATCAAAGTATACATCTATTTTCTTTGGTTCACTTTTACAACATTACAATTTGTTAGAACTAAGTTCTATTCCTACGGTTTCACATAATTATAATGATCTGGAAAGAAAACAGGCTCAAGTATTAGTTTTAACTATTAATTTTCAGTTTGCATCTTTTTTGCAGCAATAATACTACTCACATCTTTCAATTCTTTAATATCCTTGGTAGTAAACGAAGGCAAGTTGGACTTGAAACCACATTGATGTACGCTGTATAAGTTATCAGTATATTGGATCTGTTTTCGATTTTATCTTCGTTTTGAATGTATTTTTGTGTGTGCCAAATTTCAACATTTAAAAACGAGCTTCTTACTTTCAACAGGTGCAATATATGATTGAAGTAATGTTCCAAGTATGGAAGGATGAGTTCAAAGACCACAAACCTGTTATAGAAGAGCTTGATCTGGTAGAAGAAATGGAACAGTTCACTCATCTGATAACATTGGATGAAGCCACTGATGGCGAAGATATACTCAGTAAGTCTCGACTATAAAATTCAATTTATCATCGATTTAGATTAGATTAAATTTCTTTATTCATATTATAAACATAAGACATTATAGCATTAAACATTAATTATAAAACATTACAGCTTAGTTTCTAGATTGCAATAGTTGTGGGTATAACTAATTATTATAATATAAATTTATACATTAAAACGAGCTGATAACTTGATAATTATTCAACAAAAAGGGGTACACCTAAACGCGAAAATTATAGAAATATAGTATTATACAAACAATATATAGTTTGCAAACTTTCTCTATTTATTAGGATTAGATTATCTTAATGAAAAGGCTTATCTAAACTATCTAGATGCATTAATTAAAACATGATATATATTTCTATAACCCGTGTGTTTTCTATCATCATATCAGTTATTTGTACTGGCGGTTTATGCTTGTATAGAAAATGAAATGCTAAATGTGATTTCAGTAAGGATATGGCTTTGAAGATTTAATTGATTTCAACTACATTGTTATAGCTTTCTGTCTCTTGAAGTCGGCTGTTGATATTCTGGTGATACATTTATGTGTAGTATACTTGAGTGTTGAGTCTAGGACAAATTTAGTTGGTTGACTGTGTCGTATTTTTTTAAAAAGTTCATTAGAGATTCATGATCACAAAGTCTCCCCTAATCAGATTTGATTAATTCTCAACCCTTGAATATGTAATTCAGTAAAAAAGGACTGTAAATAGAATAATTGGAATCTATTTATTACCTTGGTATTCCGATTCTATGTTTCTTTTAAGCCAATAAATTGAATTGATTTGATAAATTGATGTGTGGTGCGTTACAAGTCCGCAGTCCCATTCTTACTGCACACTGATTAATCTAATACAGGCAAATCAGTGTGCTTAGTGTGATTAGAATCGGTTATCGCATGATGATTTATTTATTCATTAATTTTTTCTAGATGATGATGTTCAATTTATTGTTGCTTGTTCCAGATGTGTTCAAATACGACCCAGAGTATGAGGCGAATGAAGAGAAGTACAAAGCACTGCAGCGCGAAATTCTCGGCGAAAGCGATTCAGGAAGTGATGAAGAGGAATCTGGATCTGACGATGATGACGAAGAAGATGATGATGATTCCGATGCACCAGGTAGGTTACTCAACTTAAAACTTTTCGAAATGATGCGATATCTTCGTCAATTCAGTAAATGAATGAATTTCTATTTGTCATAAGCGCCATCCCCTTTACGTTCAGTTTTCCATGCTTCCGGAGTGTTTATAATTTTTTTGTGAATTAAGTCCTTGGTTTTTTATATTTGACTTGGTAGATTAATTGTTCTTGGCTTTGTTCATTTATTTACGAGATGACATTACAATGTTATTGAAACACAGACTAAGCTCAAATTGCCTCTTCTCCCCAGTTTTGATTAGTTGATATTAAAAATAAAGGTTATGTTCACACTTGCATCCTGAATTTTACACAAATTTTGACTTCTGAAGGTAGAAAACTATGTAAAATAAATCCCGAAGATTGTTGTAAAACTAAGAAATAATTAATTCATTGATTGGTATTACCATTTTCTAATATAATTTGTTTTGAAGGAGCTTATTTCCATTCTAGGATTGAAAAAATCTTTTTCATAACAATACCTTGTTGCACTAACATTATTTATCTTCAGATATTCTCAAATCCTAGGTAATCCTGCACTTACCCAAAGCATCCACGACTCTTGGTTATTCATCTATTACCATTACTGCTTTATTTTCAATAGCTTGTCATATTTCCCTGTTATTATCAACTCTCAAGCAAGCCTTTTGTTTGTAAGGTCAATTATAGATGAAAAGAAGATTGTAATTTTTTTAAATTAATTTTTTATTTACATTTTAAACTCTTGAACATTATACAATAAAAGTTATGTTATTAAAGCAGGAGGAGACACATCCAACAAGCAGACAATCATTGACAACACAGAGACGAATCTGATAGCTCTTCGAAAAACCATCTACCTGACAATTCACTCGAGTCTTGACTTTGAGGAGTGTGCGCACAAACTGCTCAGGATGCAGCTGAAGCCCGGCCAGGAAATCGAAATGTGTCACATGTTTCTTGATTGCTGTGCCGAGCAGAGAACTTATGAAAAATTCTTTGGACTTCTGGCAGAGGTAAACCTATTTTCACATTCCAATCACATTGATGTGACATAATCACTTTTTTCACATTGTTGTTGCTGTTTCTGATATTCTAGATTTCTATCTTAGGTTCTATCTAATTGAAACCCAATCTGAGAGTCTCGTTCAGTTGATCAAAATAAACTGAGCAATTTACTTGCTTCGGCAGGACATATACTAAATTGAAACTTTCATCTTACATAATAATGAATGCATAAAAAAATTGATTTCTAAAAAACATTTGATTCATTCATGTAATGATGATAAATGGTGAAGATAATATTGATTACATAAGAATAATTAATTCCTAAAAGCTATTTAATCATTTAAAAATCTGTCCAAATCAGGGGATGATTCAAGAATGTCTGATCAGGGGATGATTTAAGCATCAATTGTTCAATAATTTTGAAATCTAAAAAGGGGAAGATTCAATCAAAAATTGAGAAAAATGGAGCATACATTGTAGATATACTCTGTGTATTCCTTGAACTGCAGTATTATGTTCATCGAGTACATGTGCCGATTTTGTGTGATAAAGAACGAAGTTGAGTTTCATTGAGTTTTAATTCTGAGCAATTACAATAGAGTTACGGTGACAGTGCACTCTTCTATCCACATAGAAAATGCATTGGTAGAAGTCTCTGAGCTGCATTCTAAGGTGTGCACAGACATTGGCTGCCCGTATTGTGTTCCATATGGTGAACTCGTGGTTAAGTGGTAGAGTGGACATTACTGTCCAAACTTCGCCAAGTCATTAAAATAAAGAAGTCATTCTATTCTATTTTGATAGTTCATATTTAATGTTATCATAGTTCTGTCCTTAGTGTGAAGCTCATTCTGTCATAGTGTCTCAACAAGTAACTGAATAAATAATGAAATCCAAACAGTACCAAGTTAGTAGATTAGAAACAGTATTCTCTACACAACTGAAGAAAAAACTCACTTAAATAAGAAATCATTCATAGAAAAATCGAACTAACTGATGGTTTATTATTATTATTTTTTTTTTGTTGCAGAGATTCTGTCAGATCAACAAAATCTACGTGGCACCTTTTGAGCAGATATTTAAAGACAGCTATGCAACAATCCATCGCGTCGAGACCAACAAACTGCGTAACGTTGCCAAACTGTTTGCGCACCTGTTGCACACTGACGCCATCTCGTGGGAAGTGCTGTCAACTATTCGACTCAACGAGGAGGACACCACCAGCTCCAGTCGCATCTTCATCAAAATACTCTTCCTCGAACTGTCCGAGTTCATGGGCATGTTCAATCTCAACCAACGTTGCAAGGATCCGTAAGTACAATTTTAAAGATAATCCTATCACTGTGAGGAATGACAGATCAGGATAGGGGAGTGAAAGTTTCTGGCCTTCCACTGAATGTAGTTTCTTGAAAAATTAATTGACCGAACGTAAGTGAGGTCTAAGATTCAAGTCGACGATTTTTCATTTGTTTGTATGTATGTATGTATGTAAGTTTGTTTGTTTCGCATTTGCAACTGAACGCGGCAATGCATTCTAATGAAATTTGACAGGGATGTTCCTTTTGAATCGCGCGTCGATGTATATGTAAGGTTTTTCAACAATTGTCATAATAAGGACGAAAAAAGGAAAAAAGGAATGAACTATTCTCTGATATAGGTATACTTCATGAATGATTTGATAGTATATTTTATGTTGATATTACTAAAACATGTGATATTATGACATTCATAAAAAAAATTCAAAATTTTCTACTTCAGATGATATACTTTCATTGAAGTCAGCTGAGATACTTTAGATAGGTTTTAAGGTTGTCATAATAAGGACGAAAAAAGGAAAAAAGGACTGAACTATTTTCTGATATAGGTATACTTCATAAGTGATTTGATATTATATTTTATGATGATATTACTAAAACATGTGATATTATGACATTCATGAAAAAAATTCAAAATTTTCTACTTCAGATGATATACTTTCATTGAAGTCAACTGAGATATTTCAGATAGGTTTTTCTTTATGCAAAACGGTCCGACGGTCGACCGCAGGTTAACAACATGAGCTGTGATTGGCTACAGCTGTTCGAGTGCAGCCGACCGTCGGACCGTTTTGCATGACGGAAAACATTATTAAAATAATTATAGAGACTGATGCCTGGTTTTCCAAGCACCCTTGATGCCGACATAGACCGAGACTGTGGCCACTGCATTGCTGACTTCCCCGCGCCGAATTTCGGAATCGACGCACGATTTGAACGTACCGTGAATACAGACAGTGCTTTTATGATGCAGGGAACATGGGTTACTTCGTGAGGTCTACCGTTTACAGAACTACTAGTACGTTAAGTTGTCATTTCATGACTGCAGTGAACTTTTATTCTGCTGAGCTATCTCATCCAGTTATTGAATAAAATAACTATACCGATTTATGATAACTTGAGACAAATTAAACAAACTTTTTGTGAGTCACCTTACCTTGGTCACGACAAACAAACAACCATAGTCATAATCAATAAACAACCTATAGTCCGCGCAATCTAAGTTCACTGTTTCTCTCTTCACCCGGGAAATAGCTGCGTTGCCAGATTGTGTGAAATTGGAACATCTTCAAATTCGCGATTAAACCCCATATCTGGACGTAGAATTTTATCCTTGATATGCCAGTAGTATTAAAAAAGTTCCTGGGTAGACATATTCAAAGAAAATTTGATTTTTTTTGAAAAAAATTAAAAATCGCAAAAATATTACATTCTTTTGTATATCACTTCTCTCACAATCATGGGTTGTAGTAAAAATAAAGTTTTTTTATATCAAAATGGCAAGGAGAATTCGAGCTTCCTAATGGATTTTGAATTTTCTCTATACGACCAATAACTATTGTTACGGAACTTGACAGTATCTGATGGCCTTGAGACTCGGGCGCCAGGTGATGGGCAGGCAGGGGGATGGGAGGCTTTGTGTCAACAAGTGGTTGCATTGTTTTGTAAATAAACAACTGTCTGGAAGTCTCTGGAAGTAATTACGGGCCTGCCAGAATTTACTAGAACTCTCTATTCATTTCTGGCACTCTCTAGCAAGTTCATACCCCTTTTATAAAGAGACAGGAATGTTTGCAGAGGGCCAGTTCCTATTCAAGTGTTCAAAGATTGTGTCAGCCGTATTGTGTGATAGACCAGCTGTTGTAAATAGACACTCAAGAGTTATATTCATTCTGTTTATTAGTCGGTTCATATTTCTTCTTAGTGATAAAGACTGTTCTCATTTCTTAATTCAGTGCAGTGTTAATCTTAGTAGAATTTGTATTGTGAAACGTTATAAACTCTTGTGCTATCTTTTGTTCCGTTATAGTTTATCTTTTTCTAGTGTGTTATAGTAGTGTAATTAATAAAGTTAATCAGTATAAATTGCCTCAAGTCTTTTATTATAGTGGAAACCCGTAACAATTGGTGTCAGAAGTTCGGATGTAGCTATTGATTGAGGCAATTTTATGAACTTGTACCTTTGCAAAGTGAACTATTATTTTCAATTGATTGAACCGTTATTTTTGTGTGTGAACTTTATCTTCAATTGAGTGAACTGTGATCTTTGAGTGTGAACATTTTTGCGTGTGAACTTTATTCTCCAAGAGTGAACGTTAGTCTTCTGTACATAATTGTGAACTGTGTAATATTTCTGGAACGTGAACTGAAATGGCAGGGAAAGGTGCGAAGCTCACCAGTTTAAAAGTAAATCAACTGAAGCAAGAGCTGGAGGAGCAAGAACTGGATACAAATGGGGTAAAATCTGTCTTACAAGATAGACTCCGGGAAGCACTGCTGGCCGAGGGTCAGGACCCAGATACCTATGTGTTTGAAACAGATTCGGGAGCTCTGGTGAGTACATTGGAGAGTAAATTTGAATTGGTTGAAAGTAAAATGGAAGAAAATAAAACATCATTGGAGAGTAAATTTGAATTGGTTGAAAGTAAAATGGAAGAAAATAAAACATCATTGGAGAGTAAATTTCAATTGGTTGAAAGTAAAATGGAAGAAAATAAAACATCATTGGAGAGTAAAATGGAAGAAAATAAGTCAGCTTTGACAAATTGTCTAATTGAAAAGGATACTTCAGTAAGTAACTGCAATGTGCCTATTACCATGCCAAATTATCATGGTGGATTACCAACGTTTGATGGAAAGACTCCATGGGAGGATTATCGTACCTTGTTAGATGTGTATGCCGATATATATGGGTGGACACCTGCAGCAAAGGCTGATAATTTGTGCCTATCACTTCGGGGAGATGCACTGTCAGTACTCCAGACAATTCCAAAGTCTGACAGAGGAAACATTGGTGAACTGTTGAAGCATATGGAAATGAGATTTGGCCACCGACACATGTATCAACTACACCGTTCAGAATTGAGGAACAGAATCCAGAAGCCAAATGAGTCACTTAAGGAATTTGAAGCTGACATAGCTTGCTTGGTGAGGATTGCCTACCCAGTATCAGGGGATGATGAAATGAAGGAGATTATGGCAGTTGATAGATTCCTGGATGGTCTACGTGAGCCAGAAACCCAACAAGCTGTTAAACTGGCTCGTCCTCAGACCCTCAGTGAGGCATTAACTCAGGCCTTGGAATTTGAAGCTGTGACACAATCTGTGAGGAGCCATGCACGCGTTCACTCAGTATCAGGGGAAGATAGCCATGAGGAGCTGGTGGAGGAAATAACAAAGAGGATTTTGGAAAAACTCATGACTGCAAAGAAGGGGATAAGGTGTTGGGGCTGTGGAAAGAGGGATCATCTACGAAACAAATACCCAAAGAAGTCAATGTCTGACAAGAAGCAGGAAGGGAAGGAAGCAGTTGCTAACAGGATAACTGTAGCTACAGGCAAACCTGTGGAGGACTTGGAACAAGAAGACTACACCAGCAAGCTCCAGAAGCAGATGGATGAGATTCATGCAACCATCTGCACCAACATCCAGGAAACCAGTGACATGATGAAGCAGCGCTATGACATAAAAGCCAACCATGGAGGATACCAGGCTGGTGACATGGTATGGTTGTACAATCCTCAACGACGTCGTGGATACTCTCCCAAGTTGCAAACCTCCTGGGATGGACCTTACAAAGTGGTCACAAGGATCAACAATGTGGTCTACAGGATCAAGGAACCAAGAGGTACTCCACGCATTGTTCACTTCAACCGACTGGCGCCTTATCATGGAGACAATGCTGCAAGGGGAGTTCAAGAAGTCAAGGCTCTTCATCCTGCCATCTCTGATTTTGAAGGATTCATGGCCAACCTAGGGGTGTCACTGGAAGAAGGAAATGTCGCCATCAGTCACCAGGACTTATTCACCCTACCAAAGAGCTATGCCTTGGCACATTGCATCGCTAGGAATGTGGGAGCTTCAAGAGGAATTGCTACAGTATTCAGGACAAAGTTTGGAAGATTGGATGAATTGAATCTCCAGAATCCGGCTGTGGGGAAAGCACTTCATCTTCAGGATCAGAACCAACATCTGTTCTATTTGGTGACAAAAGACCAACCCCAGCAGGAGTCAACATATCAGGCTTTGTGGCAAAGTCTGATGCATCTACGAACTCACCTTCAATTCCTGGGAGTGAAGCAGCTTGGAATCCCAAGACTGGGCTGTGGCTATGACGGATTGGACTGGAAGATTGTGAGACCAATGATTGGAAGAATTTTCAAGGACACTGGAATCAACGTCACCTGTTGTGTCTTCAACCCATGGGCGGTTACACAAGTCAATCCATTGGTGCCAGTTTCTACTGTTCGTACTTCTAGGATGGATCTGGACTGTTCTGGGACAGAACAGTCTTAAGGAGGGGGCAGTGTTACGGAACTTGACAGTATCTGATGGCCTTGAGACTCGGGCGCCAGGTGATGGGCAGGCAGGGGGATGGGAGGCTTTGTGTCAACAAGTGGTTGCATTGTTTTGTAAATAAACAACTGTCTGGAAGTCTCTGGAAGTAATTACGGGCCTGCCAGAATTTACTAGAACTCTCTATTCATTTCTGGCACTCTCTAGCAAGTTCATACCCCTTTTATAAAGAGACAGGAATGTTTGCAGAGGGCCAGTTCCTATTCAAGCGTTCAAAGATTGTGTCAGCCGTATTGTGTGATAGACCAGCTGTTGTAAATAGACACTCAAGAGTTATATTCATTCTGTTTATTAGTCGGTTCATATTTCTTCTTAGTGATAAAGACTGTTCTCATTTCTTAATTCAGTGCAGTGTTAATCTTAGTAGAATTTGTATTGTGAAACGTTATAAACTCTTGTGCTATCTTTTGTTCCGTTATAGTTTATCTTTTTCTAGTGTGTTATAGTAGTGTAATTAATAAAGTTAATCAGTATAAATTGCCTCAAGTCTTTTATTATAGTGGAAACCCGTAACACTATGTTTCAATTAATGAATGTTTGTCAATGTCGAGTCTACTCGAACAGAAAACATGAAATTTTCGATGATATAGGAACTTTTTTGTTTGAGAAGATAAGTGGGTTGTGAAAGCGAGAAAGTTGTTAAAAAAAAATTGAAATTATTTTTCCAAATGTCGAAAAAAGTCGGAATATCGTAATTTGGCCTCTCAAGAGTTTCAAAGTAAGGAGAGCGGTATATGCATGAATCATTGTATGTTAAGAGTGGGTGGTAGTGGACGGCAAACTGCCGAACGGCAAAATCAAGTCCCATAAGAACAATGTAATTTTTATCAATCTCTTGGAGCAGATATTGCCTCTATTTATGGACAGAATTTCACGTTCTTTATGTCATTGGAAAGAGAATTTAATTCTTCAGGGGCGTTACTTTTTACTTTTTCGATTTTTAGTTTATTTTAATAATTATCGCATAATTAATTACCTAAAAAAGTATTGAACTGTAATTGGACGTAGTTATGCAGAAAGGAACCAATCCACAAAAATGAAAAAAATTGGATTCTTCAATATTTGGGTTGATAAATCTCTTCTTTATGTTGTGAAAAATGAAAAAATCACTGGAAACAACTCTAATGGCGATTATGTGGGTTGGTTCCTTTCTGCAAAACAACTATCCCACTGTATGTGTTATGCGAAAAGGGAACCCCCAT